>JAUIMM010000986.1:0-571418 GCA_031769625.1 Taudactylus pleione
GCTATATATGCTACATTGCTATATATGCTACATTGCTATATGCTACATTGCTATATATACTACATTGCTATATATACTACATTGCTATATAAGCTACATTGCTATATACTACATTGCTATATATACTACATTGCTATATATACTACATTGCTATATAAGCTACATTGCTATATACTACATTGCTATATATGCTACATTACTATATACTACATTGCTATATACTACATTACTATATATACTACATTGCTATATATGCTACATTACTATATATGCTACATTGCTATATATACTACATTGCTATATATGCTACATTGCTATATATACTACATTGCTATATATACTACATTGCTATATATACTACATTGCTATATATACTACATTGCTATATAAGCTACATTGCTATATACTACATTGCTATATATGCTACATTACTATATACTACATTGCTATATACTACATTGCTATATATGCTACATTGCTATATATACTACATTGCTATATAAGCTACATTGCTATATACTACATTGCTATATATGCTACATTACTATATACTACATTGCTATATACTACATTGCTATTTATACTACATTGCTATATATGCTACATTGCTATATATGCTACATTGCTATATACTACATTGCTATATAAGCTACATTGCTATATATGCTACATTGCTATATATGCTACATTGCTATATATACTACATTGCTATATATGCTACATTGCTATATATGCTACATTGCTATATATGCTACATTGCTATATATACTACATTACTATATATGCTACATTGCTATATATGCTACATTGCTATATATACTACATTGCTATATATACTACATTGCTATATATGCTACATTGCTATATATGCTACATTGCTATATAAACTACATTGCTATATATACTACATTGCTATATACTACATTGCTATATATACTACATTGCTATATACTACATTGCTATATACTACATTGCTATATATACTACATTGCTATATAAGCTACATTGCTATATATGCTACATTTCTATATAAGCTACATTGCTATATATACTACATTGCTATATGCTACATTGCTATATAAGCTACATTGCTATATAAGCTACATTGCTATATACTACATTGCTATATATACTACATTGCTATATATGCTACATTGCTATATAAGCTACATTGCTATATGCTACATTGCTATATACTACATTGCTATATAAGCTACATTGCTGTATATACTACATTGCTATATATACTACATTGCTATATATGCTACATTGCTATATATACTACATTGCTATATGCTACATTGCTATATATACTACATTGCTATATATACTACATTGCTATATATACTACATTGCTATATGCTACATTGCTATATATACTACATTGCTATATATAAAACATTGCTATATATACTACATTGCTATATGCTACATTGCTATATATACTACATTGCTATATGCTACATTACTATATATGCTACATTGCTATATATGCTACATTACTATATATGCTACATTGCTATATATGCTACATTGCTATATGCTACATTGCTATATATACTACATTGCTATATATACTACATTGCTATATGCTACATTGCTATATATACTACATTGCTATATATAAAACATTGCTATATATACTACATTGCTATATGCTACATTGCTATATATACTACATTGCTATATGCTACATTACTATATATACTACATTGCTATATGCTACATTACTATATATACTACATTGCTATATGCTACATTACTATATATGCTACATTACTATATATGCTACATTGCTATATGCTACATTGCTATATATACTACATTGCTATATATGCTACATTACTATATATACTACATTGCTATATGCTACATTCTATATACTACATTTATACTATGCTATATGCTACATTACTATATATGCTACATTGCTATATGCTACATTACTATATATGCTACATTGCTATATATGCTACATTGCTATATATACTACATTGCTATATATACTACATTGCTATATATGCTACATTACTATATATGCTACATTGTTATATATACTACATTACTATATATGCTACATTACTATATATGCTACATTGCTATATATACTACATTGCTATATACTACATTGCTATATATGCTACATTACTATATATACTACATTGCTATATATGCTACATTGCTATATATGCTACATTACTATATACTACATTGCTATATATGCTACATTGCTATATATGCTACATTGCTATATATGCTACATTGCTATATATACTACATTACTATATATACTACATTGCTATATATGCTACATTGCTATATATGCTACATTGCTATATACTACATTGCTATATATGCTACATTGCTATATGCTACATTGCTATATATACTACATTGCTATATGCTACATTGCTATATATGCTACATTGCTATATAAGCTACATTGCTATATATACTACATTGCTATATATACTACATTGCTATATATGCTACATTGCTATATATGCTACATTGCTATATGCTACATTGCTATATATACTACATTGCTATATATACTACATTGCTATATAAGCTACATTGCTATATACTACATTGCTATATATACTACATTGCTATATATACTACATTGCTATATAAGCTACATTGCTATATACTACATTGCTATATATGCTACATTACTATATACTACATTGCTATATACTACATTACTATATATACTACATTGCTATATATGCTACATTACTATATATGCTACATTGCTATATATACTACATTGCTATATATGCTACATTGCTATATATACTACATTGCTATATATACTACATTGCTATATATACTACATTGCTATATAAGCTACATTGCTATATACTACATTGCTATATATGCTACATTACTATATACTACATTGCTATATACTACATTGCTATATATGCTACATTGCTATATATACTACATTGCTATATAAGCTACATTGCTATATACTACATTGCTATATATGCTACATTACTATATACTACATTGCTATATACTACATTGCTATTTATACTACATTGCTATATATGCTACATTGCTATATATGCTACATTGCTATATACTACATTGCTATATAAGCTACATTGCTATATATGCTACATTGCTATATATGCTACATTGCTATATATACTACATTGCTATATAAGCTACATTGCTATATATGCTACATTGCTATATATGCTACATTGCTATATATGCTACATTGCTATATATACTACATTACTATATATGCTACATTGCTATATATGCTACATTGCTATATATACTACATTGCTATATATACTACATTGCTATATATGCTACATTGCTATATATGCTACATTGCTATATAAACTACATTGCTATATATACTACATTGCTATATACTACATTGCTATATATACTACATTGCTATATACTACATTGCTATATACCACATTGCTATATATACTACATTGCTATATAAGCTACATTGCTATATATGCTACATTTCTATATAAGCTACATTGCTATATATACTACATTGCTATATGCTACATTGCTATATAAGCTACATTGCTATATAAGCTACATTGCTATATACTACATTGCTATATATACTACATTGCTATATATGCTACATTGCTATATAAGCTACATTGCTATATGCTACATTGCTATATACTACATTGCTATATAAGCTACATTGCTGTATATACTACATTGCTATATATACTACATTGCTATATATGCTACATTGCTATATATACTACATTGCTATATGCTACATTGCTATATATACTACATTGCTATATATACTACATTGCTATATATACTATATTGCTATATGCTACATTGCTATATATACTACATTGCTATATATAAAACATTGCTATATATACTACATTGCTATATGCTACATTGCTATATATACTACATTGCTATATGCTACATTACTATATATGCTACATTGCTATATATGCTACATTGCTATATATGCTACATTACTATATATGCTACATTGCTATATATGCTACATTGCTATATGCTACATTGCTATATAAGCTACATTACAATATATACTACATTGCTATATGCTACATTACTATATATGCTACATTGCTATATGCTACATTACTATATATACTACATTGCTATATATACTACATTGCTATATGCTACATTACTATATATGCTACATTGCTATATGCTACATTACTATATATGCTACATTGCTATATATGCTACATTGCTATATATACTACATTGCTATATGCTACATTACTATATATGCTACATTGCTATATATGCTACATTGCTATATATACTACATTGCTATATGCTACATTACTATATATGCTACATTGCTATATGCTACATTGCTATATATACTACATTGCTATATATGCTACATTGCTATATATGCTACATTGCTATATGCTACATTGCTATATATACTACATTGCTATATATACTACATTGCTATATAAGCTACATTGCTATATACTACATTGCTATATATACTACATTGCTATATAAGCTACATTGCTATATACTACATTGCTATATATGCTACATTACTATATACTACATTGCTATATACTACATTACTATATATACTACATTGCTATATATGCTACATTACTATATATGCTACATTGCTATATATGCTACATTGCTATATATGCTACATTGCTATATAAGCTACATTGCTATATATGCTACATTGCTATATATGCTACATTGCTATATATACTACATTGCTATATAAGCTACATTGCTATATATGCTACATTGCTATATATGCTACATTGCTATATATACTACATTGCTATATATGCTACATTGCTATATATGCTACATTGCTATATATACTACATTACTATATATGCTACATTGCTATATATGCTACATTGCTATATATACTACATTGCTATATATGCTACATTGCTATATATGCTACATTGCTATATATGCTACATTGCTATATATGCTACATTGCTATATATACTACATTACTATATATGCTACATTGCTATATATGCTACATTGCTATATATACTACATTGCTATATATACTACATTGCTATATATGCTACATTGCTATATATACTACATTGCTATATAAACTACATTGCTATATAAACTACATTGCTATATACTACATTGCTATATATACTACATTGCTATATACTACATTGCTATATACTACATTGCTATATATGCTACATTGCTATATAAGCTACATTGCTATATATGCTACATTTCTATATAAGCTACATTGCTATATATACTACATTGCTATATGCTACATTGCTATATAAGCTACATTGCTATATAAGCTACATTGCTATATACTACATTGCTATATATACTACATTGCTATATGCTACATTGCTATATAAGCTACATTGCTATATATGCTACATTGCTATATAAGCTACATTGCTAAATGCGACATTGCTATATATGCGACATTACTATATATGCTACATTGGTATATATGCTACATTGCTATATGCTACATTGCTATATATACTACATTGCTATATATGCTACATTGCTATATATACTACATTACTATATATACTACATTACTATATATACTACATTGCTATATATGCTACATTACTATATATGCTACATTGCTATATATGCTACATTACTATATATGCTACATTACTATATATACTACATTGCTATATATGCTACATTACTATATATGCTACATTGCTATATAAGCTACATTGCTATATATGCTACATTACTATATATACTACATTGCTATATATGCTACATTGCTATATATGCTACATTGCTATATATGCTACATTGCTATATATGCTACATTGCTATATGCTACATTGCTATATATACTACATTGCTATATATGCTACATTGCTATATATGCTACATTGATATATGCTACATTACTATATATACTACATTGCTATATATGCTACATTGCTATATATGCTACATTGCTATATATACTACATTGCTATATATATTACATTGCTATATATGCTACATTGCTATATATACTACATTGCTATATATGCTACATTGCTATATAAGCTACATTGCTATATATGCTACATTGCTATATATACTACATTACTATATATACTACATTACTATATATACTACATTGCTATATACTACATTGTTATATATACTACATTGCTATATACTACATTGCTATATATGCTACATTGCTATATAAGCTACATTGCTATATATGCTACATTGCTATATATACTACATTGCTATATGCTACATTGCTATATATACTACATTACTATATATACTACATTACTATATATACTACATTGCTATATATACTACATTGCTATATATGCTACATTGCTATATAAGCTACATTGCTATATATGCTACATTGCTATATAAGCTACATTGCTATATAAGCTACATTGCTATATATGCTACATTGCTATATGCTACATTGCTATATATACTACATTACTATATATGCTACATTGCTATATATGTTACATTGCTATATATGCTACATTGCTATATATACTACATTGCTATATATGCTACATTACTATATATGCTACATTGCTATATATGCTACATTGCTATATATGCTACATTGCTATATATACTACATTACTATATATGCTACATTACTATATATGCTACATTGCTATATATGCTACATTGCTATATATACTACATTGCTATATATGCTACATTGCTATATATACTACATTGCTATATATACTACATTGCTATATATGCTACATTGCTATATATGCTACATTGCTATATGCTACATTGCTATATATACTACATTGCTATATATGCTACATTGCTATATAAGCTACATTGCTATATAAGCTACATTGCTATATATGCTACATTGCTATATATGCTACATTGCTGTATATACTACATTGCTATATATACTACATTGCTATATATACTACATTGCTATATATACTACATTGCTATATGCTACATTACTATATATGCTACATTGCTATATATACTACATTGCTATATATACTACATTGCTATATATGCTACATTACTATATATGCTACATTGCTATATATACTACATTGCTATATATGCTACATTACTATATATACTACATTGCAATATATACTACATTGCTATATATGCTACATTGCTATATAAGCTACATTGCTATATATGCTACATTGCTATATATACTACATTGCTATATATGCTACATTGCTATATATGCTACATTGCTATATATGCTACATTGCTATATATACTACATTGCTATATATGCTACATTGCTATATATGCTACATTGCTATATAAGCTACATTGCTATATAAGCTACATTGCTATATATACTACATTGCTATATATGCTACATTGCTATATAAGCTACATTGCTATATAAGCTACATTGCTATATATGCTACATTGCTATATATGCTACATTGCTGTATATACTACATTGCTATATATACTACATTGCTATATATACTACATTGCTATATATACTACATTGCTATATATGCTACATTACTATATATGCTACATTGCTATATATACTACATTGCTATATATACTACATTGCTATATATGCTACATTACTATATATGCTACATTGCTATATATACTACATTGCTATATATGCTACATTACTATATATACTACATTGCAATATATACTACATTGCTATATATGCTACATTGCTATATAAGCTACATTGCTATATATGCTACATTGCTATATATACTACATTGCTATATATGCTACATTGCTATATATGCTACATTGCTATATATGCTACATTGCTATATATACTACATTGCTATATATGCTACATTGCTATATATACTACATTGCTATATATACTACATTACTATATATGCTACATTGCTATATATGCTACATTGCTATATATGCTACATTGCTATATATGCTACATTGCTATATATACTACATTGCTATATATGCTACATTACTATATATGCTACATTGCTATATATGCTACATTGCTATATATACTACATTGCTATATATGCTACATTACTATATATGCTACATTACTATATATACTACATTGCTATATATACTACATTGCTATATATACTACATTACTATATATACTACATTGCTATATAAGCTACATTGCTATATAAGCTACATTGCTATATATGCTACATTGCTATATATACTACATTGCTATATATGCTACATTGCTATATATGCTACATTGCTATATATACTACATTACTATATAAGCTACATTGCTATATAAGCTACATTGCTCTATATAAACTACATTACTATATATACTACATTGCTATATATACTACATTACTATATAAGCTACATTGCTATATAAGCTACATTGCTATATATGCTACATTGCTATATATGCTACATTGCTATATATACTACATTGCTATATATGCTACATTGCTATATATGCTACATTGCTATATATGCTACATTACTATATAAGCTACATTGCTATATATGCTACATTACTATATATACTACATTACTATATAAGCTACATTGCTATATAAGCTACATTGCTATATATACTACATTGCTATATATACTACATTACTATATATACTACATTGCTATATATACTACATTGCTATATGCTACATTGCTATATATGCTACATTGCTATATGCTACATTGCTATATATGCTACATTGCTATATAAGCTACATTGCTATATATGCTACATTGCTATATAAGCTACATTGCTATATATACTACATTGCTATATATACTACATTGCTATATATGCTACATTGCTATATATGCTACATTGCTATATGCTACATTGCTATATATACTACATTGCTATATATACTACATTGCTATATAAGCTACATTGCTATATACTACATTGCTATATATACTACATTGCTATATATACTACATTGCTATATAAGCTACATTGCTATATACTACATTGCTATATATGCTACATTACTATATACTACATTGCTATATACTACATTACTATATATACTACATTGCTATATATGCTACATTACTATATATGCTACATTGCTATATATACTACATTGCTATATATGCTACATTGCTATATATACTACATTGCTATATATACTACATTGCTATATATACTACATTGCTATATAAGCTACATTGCTATATACTACATTGCTATATATGCTACATTACTATATACTACATTGCTATATACTACATTGCTATATATGCTACATTGCTATATATACTACATTGCTATATAAGCTACATTGCTATATACTACATTGCTATATATGCTACATTACTATATACTACATTGCTATATACTACATTGCTATTTATACTACATTGCTATATATGCTACATTGCTATATATGCTACATTGCTATATACTACATTGCTATATAAGCTACATTGCTATATATGCTACATTGCTATATATGCTACATTGCTATATATACTACATTGCTATATAAGCTACATTGCTATATATGCTACATTGCTATATATGCTACATTGCTATATATGCTACATTGCTATATATACTACATTACTATATATGCTACATTGCTATATATGCTACATTGCTATATATACTACATTGCTATATATACTACATTGCTATATATGCTACATTGCTATATATGCTACATTGCTATATAAACTACATTGCTATATATACTACATTGCTATATACTACATTGCTATATATACTACATTGCTATATACTACATTGCTATATACCACATTGCTATATATACTACATTGCTATATAAGCTACATTGCTATATATGCTACATTTCTATATAAGCTACATTGCTATATATACTACATTGCTATATGCTACATTGCTATATAAGCTACATTGCTATATAAGCTACATTGCTATATACTACATTGCTATATATACTACATTGCTATATATGCTACATTGCTATATAAGCTACATTGCTATATGCTACATTGCTATATACTACATTGCTATATAAGCTACATTGCTGTATATACTACATTGCTATATATACTACATTGCTATATATGCTACATTGCTATATATACTACATTGCTATATGCTACATTGCTATATATACTACATTGCTATATATACTACATTGCTATATATACTACATTGCTATATGCTACATTGCTATATATACTACATTGCTATATATAAAACATTGCTATATATACTACATTGCTATATGCTACATTGCTATATATACTACATTGCTATATGCTACATTACTATATATGCTACATTGCTATATATGCTACATTGCTATATATGCTACATTACTATATATGCTACATTGCTATATATGCTACATTGCTATATGCTACATTGCTATATAAGCTACATTACTATATATACTACATTGCTATATGCTACATTACTATATATGCTACATTGCTATATGCTACATTACTATATATACTACATTGCTATATATACTACATTGCTATATGCTACATTACTATATATGCTACATTGCTATATGCTACATTACTATATATGCTACATTGCTATATATGCTACATTGCTATATATACTACATTGCTATATGCTACATTACTATATATGCTACATTGCTATATATGCTACATTGCTATATATACTACATTGCTATATGCTACATTACTATATATGCTACATTGCTATATGCTACATTGCTATATATACTACATTGCTATATATGCTACATTGCTATATATGCTACATTGCTATATGCTACATTGCTATATATACTACATTGCTATATATACTACATTGCTATATAAGCTACATTGCTATATACTACATTGCTATATATACTACATTGCTATATAAGCTACATTGCTATATACTACATTGCTATATATGCTACATTACTATATACTACATTGCTATATACTACATTACTATATATACTACATTGCTATATATGCTACATTACTATATATGCTACATTGCTATATATGCTACATTGCTATATACTACATTGCTATATAAGCTACATTGCTATATATGCTACATTGCTATATATGCTACATTGCTATATATACTACATTGCTATATAAGCTACATTGCTATATATGCTACATTGCTATATATGCTACATTGCTATATATACTACATTGCTATATATGCTACATTGCTATATATGCTACATTGCTATATATACTACATTACTATATATGCTACATTGCTATATATGCTACATTGCTATATATACTACATTGCTATATATGCTACATTGCTATATATGCTACATTGCTATATATACTACATTACTATATATGCTACATTGCTATATATGCTACATTGCTATATATACTACATTGCTATATATACTACATTGCTATATATGCTACATTGCTATATATACTACATTGCTATATAAACTACATTGCTATATATACTACATTGCTATATACTACATTGCTATATATACTACATTGCTATATACTACATTGCTATATACTACATTGCTATATATGCTACATTGCTATATAAGCTACATTGCTATATATGCTACATTTCTATATAAGCTACATTGCTATATATACTACATTGCTATATGCTACATTGCTATATAAGCTACATTGCTATATAAGCTACATTGCTATATACTACATTGCTATATATACTACATTGCTATATGCTACATTGCTATATAAGCTACATTGCTATATATGCTACATTGCTATATAAGCTACATTGCTAAATGCGACATTGCTATATATGCGACATTACTATATATGCTACATTGGTATATATGCTACATTGCTATATGCTACATTGCTATATATACTACATTGCTATATATGCTACATTGCTATATATACTACATTACTATATATACTACATTACTATATATACTACATTGCTATATATGCTACATTGCTATATATGCTACATTGCTATATATGCTACATTACTATATATGCTACATTACTATATATACTACATTGCTATATATGCTACATTACTATATATGCTACATTGCTATATAAGCTACATTGCTATATATGCTACATTACTATATATACTACATTGCTATATATGCTACATTGCTATATATGCTACATTGCTATATATGCTACATTGCTATATATGCTACATTGCTATATGCTACATTGCTATATATACTACATTGCTATATATGCTACATTGCTATATATGCTACATTGATATATGCTACATTACTATATATACTACATTGCTATATATGCTACATTGCTATATATGCTACATTGCTATATATACTACATTGCTATATATACTACATTGCTATATATGCTACATTGCTATATATACTACATTGCTATATATGCTACATTGCTATATAAGCTACATTGCTATATATACTACATTACTATATATACTACATTACTATATATACTACATTGCTATATACTACATTGTTATATATACTACATTGCTATATACTACATTGCTATATATGCTACATTGCTATATAAGCTACATTGCTATATATGCTACATTGCTATATATACTACATTGCTATATGCTACATTGCTATATATACTACATTACTATATATACTACATTACTATATATACTACATTGTTATATATACTACATTGCTATATATACTACATTGCTATATATGCTACATTGCTATATAAGCTACATTGCTATATATGCTACATTGCTATAAAAGCTACATTGCTATATAAGCTACATTGCTATATATGCTACATTGCTATATGCTACATTGCTATATATACTACATTACTATATATGCTACATTGCTATATATGTTACATTGCTATATATGCTACATTGCTATATATACTACATTGCTATATATGCTACATTACTATATATGCTACATTGCTATATATACTACATTGCTATATATACTACATTACTATATATGCTACATTACTATATATGCTACATTGCTATATATGCTACATTGCTATATATACTACATTGCTATATATGCTACATTGCTATATATACTACATTGCTATATATACTACATTGCTATATATGCTACATTGCTATATATGCTACATTGCTATATGCTACATTGCTATATATACTACATTGCTATATATGCTACATTGCTATATAAGCTACATTGCTATATAAGCTACATTGCTATATATGCTACATTGCTATATATGCTACATTGCTGTATATGCTACATTGCTATATATACTACATTGCTATATATACTACATTGCTATATATACTACATTGCTATATGCTACATTGCTATATATACTACATTGCTATATATGCTACATTACTATATATGCTACATTGCTATATATACTACATTGCTATATATACTACATTGCTATATATGCTACATTACTATATATGCTACATTGCTATATATACTACATTGCTATATATGCTACATTACTATATATACTACATTGCAATATATACTACATTGCTATATATGCTACATTGCTATATAAGCTACATTGCTATATATACTACATTGCTATATATACTACATTGCTATATATGCTACATTGCTATATATGCTACATTGCTATATATGCTACATTGCTATATATGCTACATTGCTATATATACTACATTGCTATATATGCTACATTGCTATATATGCTACATTGCTATATATGCTACATTACTATATATGCTACATTGCTATATATACTACATTGCTATATATACTACATTGCTATATATGCTACATTGCTATATATGCTACATTGCTATATATGCTACATTGCTATATATGCTACATTGCTATATATGCTACATTACTATATATGCTACATTGCTATATATGCTACATTGCTATATATGCTACATTACTATATATGCTACATTACTATATATACTACATTGCTATATATACTACATTGCTATATATACTACATTACTATATATACTACATTGCTATATAAGCTACATTGCTATATAAGCTACATTGCTATATATGCTACATTGCTATATATACTACATTGCTATATATGCTACATTGCTATATATACTACATTGCTATATATGCTACATTGCTATATATACTACATTACTATATAAGCTACATTGCTATATAAGCTACATTGCTCTATATAAACTACATTACTATATATACTACATTGCTATATATACTACATTACTATATAAGCTACATTGCTATATAAGCTACATTGCTATATATGCTACATTGCTATATATGCTACATTGCTATATATACTACATTGCTATATATGCTACATTGCTATATATGCTACATTGCTATATATGCTACATTACTATATAAGCTACATTGCTATATATGCTACATTACTATATATACTACATTACTATATAAGCTACATTGCTATATAAGCTACATTGCTATATATACTACATTGCTATATATACTACATTACTATATATACTACATTGCTATATATACTACATTGCTATATGCTACATTGCTATATATGCTACATTGCTATATGCTACATTGCTATATATGCTACATTGCTATATAAGCTACATTGCTATATATGCTACATTGCTATATAAGCTACATTGCTATATAAGCTACATTGCTATATATGCTACATTGCTATATATACTACATTGCTATATAAGCTACATTGCTATATATACTACATTGCTATATAAGCTACATTGCTATATATACTACATTGCTATATAAGCTACATTGCTATATACTACATTGCTGTATGCTACATTGCTGTATACTACATTGCTATATATACTACATTGCTATATATACTACATTGCTATATATGCTACATTGCTATATATACTACATTGCTATATATACTACATTGCTATATATACTACATTGCTATATATGCTACATTGCTATATATGCTACTTTGCTATATATGCTACATTACTATATATGCTACATTGCTATATATGCTACATTGCTATATATACTACATTGCTATATATGCTACATTACTATATATGCTACATTGCTATATATACTACATTGCTATATATGCTACATTGCTATATATACTACATTGCTATATATGCTACATTGCTATATATGCTACATTACTATATATGCTACATTGCTATATATACTACATTGCTATATATACTACATTGCTATATATGCTACATTACTATATATGCTACATTACTATATATACTACATTGCTATATATACTACATTGCTATATATACTACATTGCTATATATACTACATTACTATATATACTACATTGCTATATAAGCTACATTGCTATATAAGCTACATTGCTATATATGCTACATTGCTGTATATGCTACATTGCTATATATACTACATTGCTATATATACTACATTGCTATATATACTACATTGCTATATGCTACATTGCTATATATACTACATTGCTATATATGCTACATTACTATATATGCTACATTGCTATATATACTACATTGCTATATATACTACATTGCTATATATGCTACATTACTATATATGCTACATTGCTATATATACTACATTGCTATATATGCTACATTACTATATATACTACATTGCAATATATACTACATTGCTATATATGCTACATTGCTATATAAGCTACATTGCTATATATGCTACATTGCTATATATACTACATTGCTATATATGCTACATTGCTATATATGCTACATTGCTATATATGCTACATTGCTATATATGCTACATTGCTATATATACTACATTGCTATATATGCTACATTGCTATATATGCTACATTGCTATATATGCTACATTGCTATATATGCTACATTGCTATATATACTACATTGCTATATATACTACATTGCTATATATGCTACATTGCTATATATGCTACATTGCTATATATGCTACATTGCTATATATGCTACATTACTATATATGCTACATTGCTATATATGCTACATTGCTATATATGCTACATTGCTATATATGCTACATTACTATATATGCTACATTACTATATATGCTACATTGCTATATATACTACATTGCTATATATACTACATTACTATATATACTACATTGCTATATAAGCTACATTGCTATATAAGCTACATTGCTATATATGCTACATTGCTATATATACTACATTGCTATATATGCTACATTGCTATATATACTACATTGCTATATATGCTACATTGCTATATATACTACATTACTATATAAGCTACATTGCTATATAAGCTACATTGCTCTATATAAACTACATTACTATATATACTACATTGCTATATATACTACATTACTATATAAGCTACATTGCTATATAAGCTACATTGCTATATATGCTACATTGCTATATATGCTACATTGCTATATATACTACATTGCTATATATGCTACATTGCTATATATGCTACATTGCTATATATGCTACATTACTATATAAGCTACATTGCTATATATGCTACATTACTATATATACTACATTACTATATAAGCTACATTGCTATATAAGCTACATTGCTATATATACTACATTGCTATATATACTACATTACTATATATACTACATTGCTATATATACTACATTGCTATATGCTACATTGCTATATATGCTACATTGCTATATGCTACATTGCTATATATGCTACATTGCTATATAAGCTACATTGCTATATATGCTACATTGCTATATAAGCTACATTGCTATATAAGCTACATTGCTATATATGCTACATTGCTATATATACTACATTGCTATATAAGCTACATTGCTATATATACTACATTGCTATATAAGCTACATTGCTATATATACTACATTGCTATATAAGCTACATTGCTATATACTACATTGCTGTATGCTACATTGCTGTATACTACATTGCTATATATACTACATTGCTATATATACTACATTGCTATATATGCTACATTGCTATATATACTACATTGCTATATATACTACATTGCTATATATACTACATTGCTATATATGCTACATTGCTATATATGCTACTTTGCTATATATGCTACATTACTATATATACTACATTGCTATATATGCTACATTGCTATATATACTACATTGCTATATATGCTACATTACTATATATGCTACATTGCTATATATACTACATTGCTATATATACTACATTGCTATATATGCTACATTGCTATATATACTACATTGCTATATATGCTACATTGCTATATATGCTACATTACTATATATGCTACATTGCTATATATACTACATTGCTATATATACTACATTGCTATATATGCTACATTACTATATATGCTACATTACTATATATACTACATTGCTATATATACTACATTGCTATATATACTACATTACTATATATACTACATTGCTATATAAGCTACATTGCTATATAAGCTACATTGCTATATATGCTACATTGCTATATATGCTACATTGCTATATATGCTACATTGCTATATATGCTACATTGCTATATATGCTACATTGCTATATATACTACATTACTATATAAGCTACATTGCTATATAAGCTACATTGCTATATATACTACATTACTATATATACTACATTGCTATATATACTACATTACTATATAAGCTACATTGCTATATAAGCTACATTGCTATATATGCTACATTGCTATATATGCTACATTGCTATATATACTACATTGCTATATATGCTACATTGCTATATATGCTACATTGCTATATATGCTACATTACTATATAAGCTACATTGCTATATATGCTACATTACTATATATACTACATTACTATATAAGCTACATTGCTATATAAGCTACATTGCTATATATGCTACATTGCTATATATACTACATTGCTATATATACTACATTGCTATATATACTACATTGCTATATGCTACATTGCTATATATGCTACATTGCTATATGCTACATTGCTATATATGCTACATTGCTATATAAGCTACATTGCTATATATGCTACATTGCTATATAAGCTACATTGCTATATAAGCTACATTGCTATATATACTACATTGCTATATAAGCTACATTGCTATATATGCTACATTGCTATATAAGCTACATTGCTATATATACTACATTGCTATATAAGCTACATTGCTATATACTACATTGCTGTATGCTACATTGCTATATACTACATTGCTATATATACTACATTGCTATATATGCTACATTGCTATATATACTACATTGCTATATATACTACATTGCTATATATACTACATTACTATATAAGCTACATTGCTATATATACTACATTGCTATATAAGCTACATTGCTATATATACTACATTGCTATATATACTACATTGCTATATATACTACATTGCTATATAAGCTACATTGCTATATATGCTACATTGCTATATATACTACATTGCTATATATACTACATTACTATATAAGCTACATTACTATATAAGCTACATTGCTATATAAGCTACATTGCTATATATGCTACATTGCTATATATACTACATTACTATATAAGCTACATTGCTATATAAGCTACATTGCTATATATACTACATTGCTATATACTACATTACTATATAAGCTACATTACTATATAAGCTACATTGCTATATAAGCTACATTGCTATATATGCTACATTGCTATATATACTACATTACTATATAAGCTACATTGCTATATAAGCTACATTGCTATATATGCTACATTGCTATATATACTACATTACTATATAAGCTACATTACTATATAAGCTACATTGCTATATATGCTACATTGCTATATATGCTACATTGCTATATATACTACATTACTATATATGCTACATTGCTATATACTACATTGCTATATATACTACATTGCTATATATACTACATTGCTATATATACTACATTGCTAAATACTACATTGCTATATATGCTACATTGCTATATATGCTACATTGCTATATAAGCTACATTGCTATATATGCTACATTGCTATATATGCTACATTGCTATATAAGCTACATTGCTATATATGCTACATTACTATATATACTACATTGCTATATATACTACATTGCTATATATGCTACATTACTATATATGCTACATTGCTATATATGCTACATTGCTATATATGCTACATTGCTATATATGCTACATTACTATATATGCTACATTGCTATATAAGCTACATTGCTATATAAGCTACATTGCTATATATGCTACATTGCTATATATGCTACATTGCTATATATGCTACATTACTATATATACTACATTGCTATATATGCTACATTGCTATATAAGCTACATTGCTATATATGCTACATTGCTATATACTACATTGCTATATATGCTACATTGCTATATAAGCTACATTACTATATATGCTACATTACTATATATGCTACATTGCTATATAAGCTACATTGCTATATATGCTACATTGCTATATAAGCTACATTACTATATATACTACATTACTATATATGCTACATTGCTATATAAGCTACATTGCTATATATGCTACATTGCTATATATGCTACATTGCTATATATGCAACATTGCTATATATGCTACATTGCTATATATGCTACATTGCTATATATACTACATTGCTATATATGCTACATTGCTATATATGCTACATTGCTATATATGCTACATTGCTATATACTACATTGCTATATAAGCTACATTGCTATATATACTACATTGCTATATATGCTACATTGCTATATAAGCTACATTGCTATATATGCTACATTGCTATATATGCTACATTGCTATATAAGCTACATTGCTATATGCTACATTACTATATATGCTACATTGCTATATATGCTACATTGCTATATAAGCTACATTGCTATATATGCTACATTGCTATATATGCTACATTGCTATATATGCTACATTGCTATATAAGCTACATTGCTATATGTGCTACATTGCTATATGTGCTACATTGCTATATAAGCTACATTGCTATATAAGCTACATGGCTATATAAGCTACATGGCTATATATGCTACATGGCTATATATGCTACATGGCTATATATGCTACATGGCTATATAAGCTACATGGCTATATATGCTACATGGCTATATAAGCTACATGGCTATATATGCTACATGGCTATATATGCTACATGGCTATATATGCTACATGGCTATATAAGCTTCATGGCTATATATGCTACATGGCTATATATGCTACATGGCTATATATGCTACATGGCTATATATGCTACATGGCTATATATGCTACATGGCTATATATGCTACATGGCTGTATAAGCTACATTGCTATATATACTACATTACTATATATACTACATTGCTATATGCTACATTGCTATATATGCTACATTGCTATATATACTAAATTGCTATATATACTACATTGCTGTATAAGCTACATTGCTATATATGCTACATTGCTATATATACTACATTGCTATATATGCTACATTGCTATATATACTACATTACTATATATACTACATTGCTGTATAAGCTACATTGCTATATATACTACATTGCTATATATACTACATTACTATATATACTACATTGCTATATGCTACATTGCTATATGCTACATTACTATATATGCTACATTGCTATATATACTACATTGCTATATATACTACATTGCTATATAAGCTACATTGCTATATATGCTACATTGCTATATATACTACATTGCTATATATACTACATTGCTATATGCTACATTGCTATATGCTACATTGCTATATATGCTACATTGCTATATATGCTACATTGCTATATATGCTACATTGCTGTATAAGCTACATTGCTATATATGTTACATTGCTATATATACTACATTGCTATATATACTACATTACTATATATACTACATTGCTATATATGCTACATTGCTATATGCTACATTGCTATATAAGCTACATTGCTATATAAGCTACATTGCTATATATGCTACATTGCTATATAAGCTACATTGCTATATATGCTACATTACTATATATACTACATTGCTATATAAGCTACATTGCTATATAAGCTACATTGCTATATATACTACATTGCTATATATACTACATTACTATATATACTACATTGCTATATAAGCTACATTGCTATATAAGCTACATTGCTATATGCTACATTGCTATATAAGCTACATTGCTATATATGCTACATTGCTATATAAGCTACATTGCTATATATGCTACATTGCTATATAAGCTACATTGCTATATAAGCTACATTGCTATATATGCTACATTGCTATATATGCTACATTGCTATATAAGCTACATTGCTATATAAGCTACATTGCTATATATGCTACATTGCTATATAAGCTACATTGCTATATAAGCTACATTGCTATATATGCTACATTGCTATATATGCTACATTGCTATATATGCTACATTGCTATATAAGCTACATTGCTATATATGCTACATTGCTATATATGCTACATTGCTATATAAGCTACATTGCTATATATGCTACATTGCTATATATGCTACATTACTATATATGCTACATTGCTATATATGCTACATTGCTATATGCTACATTGCTATATAAGCTACATTGCTATATATGCTACATTGCTATATATGCTACATTGCTATATAAGCTACATTGCTATATACTACATTGCTATATATGCTACATTGCTATATATGCTACATTGCTATATATGCTACATTGCTATATAAGCTACATTGCTATATATGCTACATTGCTATATAAGCTACATTGCTATATATACTACATTGCTATATATGCTACATTGCTATATATGCTACATTACTATATATGCTACATTGCTATATATGCTACATTGCTATATGCTACATTGCTATATAAGCTACATTGCTATATAAGCTACATTGCTATATACTACATTGCTATATATGCTACATTGCTATATATGCTACATTGCTATATATACTACATTGCTATATAAGCTACATTGCTATATATACTACATTGCTATATATGCTACATTGCTATATATGCTACATTGCTATATATACTACATTGCTATATATGCTACATTGCTATATATGCTACATTGCTATATATGCTACATTACTATATATACTACATTGCTATATATGCTACATTGCTATATGCTACATTGCTATATATGCTACATTGCTATATAGCTACATTGCTATATATGCTACATTGCTATATATGCTACATTGCTATATGCTACATTGCTATATATGCTACATTGCTATATATGCTACATTGCTATATATACTACATTGCTATATATACTACATTGCTATATATGCTACATTGCTATATATGCTACATTGCTATATATGCTACATTGCTATATAAGCTACATTGCTATATATGCTACATTGCTATATAAGCTACATTGCTATATATGCTACATTGCTATATATGCTACATTACTATATATACTACATTGCTATATAAGCTACATTGCTATATATACTACATTACTATATATACTACATTGCTATATAAGCTACATTGCTATATATGCTACATTGCTATATATACTACATTGCTATATAAGCTACATTGCTATATATGCTACATTGCTATATAAGCTACATTGCTATATATGCTACATTGCTATATATGCTACATTGCTATATAAGCTACATTGCTATATATGTTACATTGCTATATATGCTACATTGCTATATAAGCTACATTGCTATATATGCTACATTGCTATATATGCTACATTACTATATATGCTACATTGCTATATAAGCTACATTGCTATATAAGCTACATTGCTATATATGCTACATTGCTATATATGCTACATTGCTATATACTACATTGCTATATATGCTACATTGCTATATATGCTACATTGCTATATAAGCTACATTGCTATATATGCTACATTACTATATATGCTACATTACTATATATGCTACATTGCTATATAAGCTACATTGCTATATAAGCTACATTGCTATATATGCTACATTGCTATATATGCTACATTGCTATATATGCTACATTGCTATATAAGCTACATTGCTATATATGCTACATTGCTATATATGCTACATTGCTATATAAGCTACATTGCTATATATGCTACATTGCTATATATACTACATTGCTATATACTACATTACTATATATGCTACATTGCTATATAAGCTACATTGCTATATATGCTACATTACTATATATGCTACATTGCTATATATGCTACATTGCTATATATGCTACATTGCTGTATAAGCTACATTGCTATATATGCTACATTACTATATATGCTACATTGCTATATATACTACATTGCTATATATACTACATTGCTGTATAAGCTACATTGCTATATATGCTACATTGCTATATATACTACATTACTATATATACTACATTGCTATATAAGCTACATTGCTATATGCTACATTGCTATATATGCTACATTGCTATATATGCTACATTACTATATATACTACATTGCTGTATAAGCGACATTGCTATATATACTACATTGCTATATATACTACATTACTATATATACTACATTGCTATATGCTACATTGCTATATATGCTACATTGCTATATATGCTACATTGCTATATATGCTACATTGCTATATATGCTACATTGCTGTATAAGCTACATTGCTGTATATACTACATTGCTATATATACTACATTGCTATATATACTACATTGCTATATGCTACATTGCTATATGCTACATTGCTATATATGCTACATTGCTATATATACTACATTGCTATATACTACATTGCTATATGCTACATTGCTATATGCTACATTGCTATATATGCTACATTGCTATATGCTACATTGCTATATAAGCTACATTGCTATATATGCTACATTGCTATATATACTACATTGCTATATATACTACATTGCTGTATAAGCTACATTGCTATATATGCTACATTGCTATATATGCTACATTGCTATATATGCTACATTACTATATATACTACATTGCTATATATGCTACATTGCTATATGCTACATTGCTATATAAGCTACATTGCTATATAAGCTACATTGCTATATATGCTACATTGCTATATATGCTACATTGCTATATATACTACATTACTATATATACTACATTGCTATATATACTACATTACTATATATACTACATTACTATATATACTACATTGCTATATATACTACATTACTATATATACTACATTGCTATATAAGCTACATTGCTATATAAGCTACATTGCTATATATGCTACATTGCTATATAAGCTACATTGCTATATAACCTACATTGCTATATAAGCTACATTGCTATATATGCTACATTGCTATATAAGCTACATTGCTATATAAGCTACATTGCTATATATGCTACATTGCTATATAAGCTACATTGCTATATATGCTACATTGCTATATAAGCTACATTGCTATATATGCTACATTGCTATATACTACATTGCTATATATACTACATTGCTATATATGCTACATTGCTATATAAGCTACATTGCTATATAAGCTACATTGCTATATATGCTACATTGCTATATATGCTACATTGCTATATATGCTACATTGCTATATATGCTACATTGCTACATAAGCTACATTGCTACATATGCTACATTGCTACATATGCTACATTGCTATATATGCTACATTACTATATGCTACATTACTATATATGCTACATTGCTATATATGCTACATTGCTATATATGCTACATTGCTATATAAGCTACATTGCTATATATGCTACATTACTATATATGCTACATTGCTATATATGCTACATTGCTATATGCTACATTGCTATATAAGCTACATTGCTATATATGCTACATTGCTATATATGCTACATTGCTATATATACTACATTGCTATATAAGCTACATTGCTATATATGCTACATTGCTATATATACTACATTGCTATATAAGCTACATTGCTATATATGCTACATTGCTATACATGCTACATTGCTATATATGCTACATTGCTATATATACTACATTACTATATATGCTACATTGCTATATATGCTACATTGCTATATGCTACATTGCTATATAAGCTACATTGCTATATAAGCTACATTGCTATATAAGCTACATTGCTATATATACTACATTGCTATATAAGCTACATTGCTATATATGCTACATTGCTATATATACTACATTGCTATATATACTACATTGCTATATAAGCTACATTGCTATATACTACATTGCTATATATGCTACATTGCTATATATGCTACATTGCTATATATACTACATTGCTATATAAGCTACATTGCTATATATGCTACATTGCTATATATGCTACATTGCTATATATGCTACATTGCTATATGCTACATTGCTATATAAGCTACATTGCTATATATGCTACATTGCTATATAAGCTACATTGCTATATACTACATTGCTATATATGCTACATTGCTATATATGCTACATTGCTATATATGCTACATTGCTATATAAGCTACATTGCTATATATGCTACATTGCTATATAAGCTACATTGCTATATATGCTACATTGCTATATATGCTACATTGCTATATATGCTACATTGCTATATGCTACATTGCTATATATGCTACATTGCTATATATGCTACATTGTTATATATACTACATTGCTATATACTACATTGCTATATATGCTACATTGCTATATATACTACATTGCTATATGCTACATTGCTATATATACTACATTGCTATATATACTACATTGCTATATACTACATTGCTATATATGCTACATTGCTATATAAGCTACATTGCTATATAAGCTACATTGCTATATATGCTACATTGCTATATATACTACATTGCTATATAAGCTACATTGCTATATGCTACTTTGCTATATATACTACATTGCTATATATGCTACATTGCTATATATGCTACATTGCTATATATACTACATTGCTATATATACTACATTGCTATATATGCTACATTGCTATATACTACATTGCTATATATGCTACATTGCTATATATACTACATTGCTATATATACTTCATTGCTATATAAGCTACATTGCTATATGCTACATTGCTATATGCTACATTGCTATATAAGCTACATTGCTATATATGCTACATTGCTATATATACTACATTGCTATATATACTACATTGCTATATATGCTACATTGCTATATATGCTACATTGCTATATATAAGCTACATTGCTATATGCTACATTGCTACATATACTACATTGCTATATATACTACATTGCTATATATACTACATTGCTATATAAGCTACATTGCTATATGCTACATTGCTATATGCTACATTGCTATATGCTACATTGCTATATATGCTACATTGCTATATAAGCTACATTGCTATATATGCTACATTGCTATATATACTACATTGCTATATATACTACATTGCTATATATGCTACATTGCTATATAAGCTACATTGCTATATGCTACATTGCTATATATGCTACATTGCTATATATACTACATTGCTATATATACTACATTACTATATATGCTACATTGCTATATAAGCTACATTGCTATATATGCTACATAGCTATATATACTACATTGCTATATATACTACATTGCTATATATGCTACATTGCTATATAAGCTACATTGCTATATATACTCCATTGCTATATATACTACATTACTATATATACTACATTGCTATATATACTACATTGCTATATAAGCTACATTGCTATATGCTACATTGCTATATACTACATTGCTATATAAGCTACATTGCTATATATGCTACATTGCTATATACTACATTGCTATATATACTACATTGCTATATACTACATTACTATATATACTACATTGTTATATACTACATTGCTATATGCTACATTGCTATATATGCTACATTGCTATATATACTACATTGCTATATAAGCTACATTGCTATATATGCTACATTGCTATATAAGCTACATTGCTATATATACTACATTGCTATATATGCTACATTGCTATATAAGCTACATTGCTATATATACTACATTGCTATATATGCTACATTGCTATATATACTACATTGCTATATATACTACATTGCTATATGCTACATTGCTATATATACTACATTGCTATATATACTACATTGCTATATAAGCTACATTACTATATATACTACATTGCTATATATGCTACATTGCTATATATACTACATTGCTATATGCTACATTGCTATATATACTACATTGCTATATATACTACATTACTATATATACTACATTGCTATATATACTACATTACTATATATGCTACATTGCTATATATGCTACATTGCTATATATGCTACATTGCTATATAAGCTACATTGCTATATATACTACAATGCTATATACTACATTGCTATATGCTACATTACTATATATACTACATTGCTATATATACTACATTACTATATATGCTACATTACTATATATGCTACATTGCTATATATACTACATTGCTATATGCTACATTGCTATATATACTACAATGCTATATACTACATTGCTATATGCTACATTACTATATATACTACATTGCTATATATACTACATTACTATATATGCTACATTACTATATATACTACATTGCTATATATACTACATTGCTATATATGCTACATTGCTATATATGCTACATTGCTATATATACTACATTGCTATATAAGCTACATTGCTATATATACTACATTGCTATATATACTACATTGCTATATATGCTACATTGCTATATATGCTACATTGCTATATATACTACATTGCTATATAAGCTACATTGCTATATATGCTACATTGCTATATATGCTACATTGCTATATATACTACATTGCTATATACTACATTGCTATATATACTACATTGCTATATATGCTACATTACTATATGCTACATTGCTATATGCTACATTGCTATATATACTACATTGCTATATACTACATTGCTATATATGCTACATTGCTATATATGCTACATTGCTATATATACTACATTGCTATATACTACATTGCTATATGCTACATTGCTATATACTACATTACTATATATGCTACATTACTATATATGCTACATTACTATATATGCTACATTGCTATATGCTACATTGCTATATATACTAGATTGCTATATATACTACATTGCTATATGCTACATTGCTATATATACTACATTACTATATATGCTACATTACTATATATGCTACATTGCTATATACTACATTACTATATATGCTACATTACTATATATGCTACATTACTATATATGCTACATTGCTATATGCTACATTGCTATATATACTACATTACTATATATACTACATTGCTATATATACTACATTGCTATATATACTACATTGCTATATTCTACATTGCTATATATACTACATTACTATATATACTACATTGCTATATATACTACATTGCTATATATACTACATTGCTATATAAGCTACATTGCTATATATACTACATTGCTATATACTACATTGCTATATATACTACATTGCTATATATACTACATTGCTATATAAGCTACATTGCTATATATGCTACATTGCTATATACTACATTACTATATATAAGCTACATTGCTATATATACTACATTGCTATATGCTACATTGCTATATATACTACATTACTATATATACTACATTGCTATATATACTACATTGCTATATATACTACATTGCTATATAAGCTACATTGCTATATATACTACATTGCTATATACTACATTGCTATATATACTACATTGCTATATATACTACATTGCTATATAAGCTACATTGCTATATATACTACATTGCTATATACTACATTGCTATATATAAGCTACATTGCTATATATACTACATTGCTATATGCTACATTGCTATATATGCTACATTGCTATATATGCTACATTACTATATAAGCTACATTGCTATATACTACATTACTATATATACTACATTGCTATATATGCTACATTGCTATATAAGCTACATTGCTATATATACTACATTACTATATAAGCTACATTGCTATATAAGCTACATTGCTATATATACTACATTACTATATAAGCTACATTGCTATATATGCTACATTGCTATATATGCTACATTACTATATAAGCTACATTACTATATAAGCTACATTGCTATATAAGCTACATTACTATATAAGCTACATTGCTATATATACTACATTGCTATATATACTACATTGCTATATGCTACATTGCTATATAAGCTACATTGCTATATATGCTACATTGCTATATATGCTACATTGCTATATAAGCTACATTGCTATATATACTACATTACTATATATACTACATTGCTATATACTACATTGCTATATATCCTACATTGCTATATAAGCTACATTGCTATATATCCTACATTGCTATATATACTACATTGCTATATATGCTACATTGCTATATATGCTACATTACTATATACTACATTGCTATATGCTACATTGCTATATAAGCTACATTGCTATATATACTACATTGCTATATATACTACATTGCTATATGCTACATTGCTATATACTACATTGCTATATATACTACATTGCTATATGCTACATTGCTATATGCTACATTGCTATATGCTACATTGCTATATATACTACATTGCTATATAAGCTACATTGCTATATATGCTACATTGCTATATATACTACATTGCTATATAAGCTACATTGCTATATAAGCTACATTGCTATATGCTACATTGCTATATATACTACATTGCTATATATACTACATTGCTATATGCTACATTGCTATATATACTACATTGCTATATATGCTACATTGCTATATGCTACATTGCTATATATACTACATTGCTATATATGCTACATTGCTATATATACTACATTGCTATATATACTACATTGCTATATGCTACATTGCTATATGCTACATTACTATATATACTACATTGCTATATATACTACATTGCTATATAAGCTACATTGCTATATGCTACATTGCTATATAAGCTACATTGCTATATAAGCTACATTGCTATATGCTACATTGCTATATATACTACATTGCTATATATACTACATTGCTATATATGCTACATTGCTATATATACTACATTGCTATATATACTACATTGCTATATATACTACATTGCTATATATGCTACATTGCTATATATACTACATTACTATATATACTACATTGCTATATATACTACATTGCTATATAAGCTACATTGCTATATATGCTACATTGCTATATATGCTACATTGCTATATATACTACATTGTTATATAAGCTACATTGCTATATATGCTACATTACTATATATGCTACATTGCTATATATACTACATTGCTATATGCTACATTGCTATATATACTACATTGCTATATATACTACATTGCTATATGCTACATTGCTATATATGCTACATTGCTATATACTACATTGCTATATGCTACATTGCTATATGCTACATTGCTATATATACTACATTACTATATACTACATTACTATATGCTACATTGCTATATGCTACATTGCTATATGCTACATTGCTATATACTACATTGCTATATGCTACATTGCTATATACTACATTGCTATATGCTACATTACTATATATGCTACATTGCTATATATGCTACATTGCTATATGCTACATTGCTATATGCTACATTGCTATATACTACATTGCTATATGCTACATTGCTATATGCTACATTGCTATATATGCTACATTGCTATATGCTACATTGCTATATATGCTACATTGCTATATGCTACATTGCTATATATACTACATTGCTATATATACTACATTGCTATATGCTACATTGCTATATGCTACATTGCTATATACTACATTGCTATATACTACATTGCTATATGCTACATTGCTATATATACTACATTGCTATATATACTACATTGCTATATATGCTACATTGCTATATATGCTACATTGCTATATACTACATTGCTATATATACTACATTGCTATATGCTACATTGCTATATGCTACATTGCTATATATACTACATTGCTATATGCTACATTGCTATATGCTACATTGCTATATGCTACATTGCTATATATACTACATTGCTATATAAGCTACATTGCTATATATGCTACATTGCTATATATACTACATTGCTATATAAGCTACATTGCTATATAAGCTACATTGCTATATGCTACATTGCTATATATACTACATTGCTATATATACTACATTGCTATATGCTACATTGCTATATATACTACATTGCTATATATGCTACATTGCTATATGCTACATTGCTATATATACTACATTGCTATATATGCTACATTGCTATATATACTACATTGCTATATATACTACATTGCTATATGCTACATTGCTATATGCTACATTACTATATATACTACATTGCTATATATACTACATTGCTATATAAGCTACATTGCTATATGCTACATTGCTATATAAGCTACATTGCTATATAAGCTACATTGCTATATGCTACATTGCTATATATACTACATTGCTATATATACTACATTGCTATATATGCTACATTGCTATATATACTACATTGCTATATATACTACATTGCTATATATACTACATTGCTATATATGCTACATTGCTATATATACTACATTACTATATATACTACATTGCTATATATACTACATTGCTATATAAGCTACATTGCTATATATGCTACATTGCTATATATGCTACATTGCTATATATACTACATTGTTATATAAGCTACATTGCTATATATGCTACATTACTATATATGCTACATTGCTATATATACTACATTGCTATATGCTACATTGCTATATATACTACATTGCTATATATACTACATTGCTATATGCTACATTGCTATATATGCTACATTGCTATATACTACATTGCTATATGCTACATTGCTATATGCTACATTGCTATATATACTACATTACTATATACTACATTACTATATGCTACATTGCTATATGCTACATTGCTATATGCTACATTGCTATATACTACATTGCTATATGCTACATTGCTATATACTACATTGCTATATGCTACATTACTATATATGCTACATTGCTATATATGCTACATTGCTATATGCTACATTGCTATATGCTACATTGCTATATACTACATTGCTATATGCTACATTGCTATATGCTACATTGCTATATATGCTACATTGCTATATGCTACATTGCTATATATGCTACATTGCTATATGCTACATTGCTATATATACTACATTGCTATATATACTACATTGCTATATGCTACATTGCTATATGCTACATTGCTATATACTACATTGCTATATACTACATTGCTATATGCTACATTGCTATATATACTACATTGCTATATATACTACATTGCTATATATGCTACATTGCTATATATGCTACATTGCTATATACTACATTGCTATATATACTACATTGCTATATGCTACATTGCTATATGCTACATTGCTATATATACTACATTGCTATATGCTACATTGCTATATGCTACATTGCTATATATGCTACACTGCTATATATACTACATTGCTATATATACTACATTGCTATATACTACATTACTATATATGCTACATTGCTGTATACTACATTGCTATATACTACATTGCTATATATACTACATTGCTATATGCTACATTGCTATATATGCTACATTGCTATATATACTACATTGCTATATGCTACATTGCTATATGCTACATTGCTATATACTACATTGCTATATATGCTACATTGCTATATATGCTACATTGCTATATATACTACATTGCTATATATGCTACATTGCTATATGCTACATTGCTATATAAGCTACATTGCTATATATACTACATTACTATATATACTACATTGCTATATATGCTACATTGCTATATATGCTACATTGCTATATATACTACATTACTATATATGCTACATTGCTATATATACTACATTGCTATATACTACATTGCTATATATGCTACATTGCTGTATATGCTACATTGCTATATATACTACATTGCTATATGCTACATTGCTATATGCTACATTGCTATATATACTACATTACTATATATGCTACATTGCTATATATGCTACATTGCTATATATGCTACATTGCTATATGCTACATTGCTATATAAGCTACATTGCTATATATGCTACATTGCTATATATGCTACATTGCTATATGCTACATTGCTATATAAGCTACATTGCTATATATACTACATTACTATATATACTACATTGCTATATATGCTACATTGCTATATACTACATTACTATATATACTACATTGCTATATATACTACATTGCTATATATGCTACATTGCTATATATACTACATTGCTATATAAGCTACATTGCTATATATACTACATTGCTATATAAGCTACATTGCTATATAAGCTACATTGCTATATACTACATTACTATATATACTACATTGCTATATATGCTACATTGCTATATATGCTACATTGCTATATGCTACATTGCTATATAAGCTACATTGCTATATATACTACATTACTATATATACTACATTGCTATATATGCTACATTGCTATATATGCTACATTGCTATATATGCTACATTGCTATATGCTACATTGCTATATAAGCTACATTGCTATATATACTACATTACTATATATACTACATTGCTATATATGCTACATTGCTATATATGCTACATTACTATATATACTACATTGCTATATATACTACATTGCTATATATGCTACATTGCTATATATACTACATTACTATATATACTACATTGCTATATATGCTACATTGCTATATATGCTACATTGCTATATATACTACATTGCTATATATGCTACATTGCTATATGCTACATTGCTATATAAGCTACATTGCTATATATGCTACATTACTATATATACTACATTGCTATATATGCTACATTGCTATATACTACATTACTATATATACTACATTGCTATATATACTACATTGCTATATATGCTACATTGCTATATATACTACATTGCTATATAAGCTACATTGCTATATAAGCTACATTGCTATATACTACATTACTATATATACTACCTTGCTATATATACTACCTTGCTATATAAGCTACATTGCAATATAAGCTACATTGCTATATATACCACATTGCTATATATGCTACATTGCTATATATGCTACATTGCTATATAAGCTACATTGCTATATAAGCTACATTGCTATATATACTACATTGCTATATACTACATTGCTATATGCTACATTGCTATATGCTACATTGCTATATATACTACATTGCTATATGCTACATTGCTATATATGCTACATTGCTATATATACTACATTGCTATATGCTACATTGCTATATATGCTACATTGCTATATGCTACATTGCTATATATGCTACATTGCTATATATACTACATTGCTATATATGCTACATTGCTATATATACTACATTGCTATATGCTACATTGCTATATATGCTACATTGCTATATATGCTACATTGCTATATATACTACATTGCTATATGCTACATTGCTATATATGCTACATTGCTATATATGCTACATTGCTATATATACTACATTGCTATATATGCTACATTGCTATATATGCTACATTGCTATATATGCTACATTACTATATATACTACATTGCTATATATGCTACATTGCTATATACTACATTACTATATATACTACATTGCTATATATACTACATTGCTATATATGCTACATTGCTATATATACTACATTACTATATATACTACATTGCTATATATGCTACATTGCTATATATGCTACATTGCTATATATGCTACATTGCTATATGCTACATTGCTATATATACTACATTGCTATATATGCTACATTGCTATATATGCTACATTGCTATATATGCTACATTGCTATATAAGCTACATTGATATATGCTACATTACTATATATACTACATTGCTATATATACTACATTGCTATATATGCTACATTGCTATATATGCTACATTGCTATATGCTACATTGCTATATATACTACATTGCTATATATACTACATTGCTATATATGCTACATTGCTATATAAGCTACATTGCTATATATGCTCCATTGCTATATATGCTCCATTGCTATATATGCTCCATTGCTATATATGCTACATTACTATATATGCTACATTGCTATATATGCTACATTACTATATATGCTACATTGCTATATATACTACATTGCTATATATACTACATTGCTATATATGCTACATTGCTATATATGCTACATTGCTATATATACTACATTGCTATATATACTACATTGCTATATATGCTACATTGCTATATAAGCTACATTGCTATATATGCTACATTGCTATATATGCTACATTGCTATATATGCTACATTGCTATATGCTACATTGCTATATATACTACATTGCTATATATGCTACATTGCTATATATGCTACATTGCTATATATGCTACATTGCTATATATGCTACATTGCTATATAAGCTACATTGCTATATATGCTACATTGCTATATGCTACATTGCTATATATACTACATTGCTATATATGCTACATTGCTATATATGCTACATTGCTATATATGCTACATTGCTATATGCTACATTGCTATATAAGCTACATTACTATATAAGCTACATTGCTATATATGCTACATTGCTATATATGCTACATTGCTATATAAGCTACATTGCTATATATGCTACATTACTATATATACTACATTGCTATATATGCTACATTGCTATATACTACATTACTATATATACTACATTGCTATATATACTACATTGCTATATAAGCTACATTGCTCTATATACTACATTACTATATATACTACATTGCTATATATGCTACATTGCTATATAATACATTAAGATATATACTACATTGCTATATGTACTACATTGCTATATATGCTACATTGCTATATATACTACATTACTATATATACTACATTGCTATATATGCTACATTGCTATATATGCTACATTGCTATATATACTACATTGCTATATATGCTACATTGCTATATGCTACATTGCTATATATACTACATTACTATATATACTACATTGCTATATATGCTACATTGCTATATACTACATTACTATATATACTACATTGCTATATATACTACATTGCTATATATGCTACATTGCTATATATACTACATTGCTATATAAGCTACATTGCTATATAAGCTACATTGCTATATACTACATTACTATATATACTACATTGCTATATATACTACATTGCTATATAAGCTACATTGCTATATAAGCTACATTGCTATATATACTACATTGCTATATGCTACATTGCTATATATGCTACATTGCTATATATACTACATTGCTATATATACTACATTGCTATATATGCTACATTGCTATATATACTACATTGCTATATGCTACATTGCTATATATGCTACATTGCTATATATACTACATTGCTATATATACTACATTGCTATATGCTACATTGCTATATATGCTACATTGCTATATATGCTACATTGCTATATATACTACATTGCTATATGCTACATTGCTATATAAGCTACATTGCTATATGCTACATTGCTATATATGCTACATTGCTATATAAGCTACATTGCTATATATGCTACATTGCTATATATACTACATTGCTATATATGCTACATTGCTACATATACTACATTGCTATATAAGCTACATTGCTATATATACTACATTGCTATATATACTACATTACTATATACTACATTGCTATAAGCTACATTGCTATATATGCTACATTGTTATATATGCTACATTACTATATATGCTACATTGCTATATGCTACATTGCTATATAAGCTACATTGTTATATATATGCTACATTGCTATATATACTCCATTGCTATATATGCTACATTGCTATATATACTACATTGCTATATATGCTACATTGCTATATATACTACATTGCTATATATGCTACATTGCTATATGCTACATTGCTATATATACTACATTGCTATATATACTACATTGCTATATATGCTACATTGCTATATGCTACATTGCTATATATACTACATTGCTATATATGCTACATTGCTATATGCTACATTGCTATATATACTACATTGCTATATATGCTACATTGCTATATAAGCTACATTGCTATATGCTACATTACTATATATACTACATTGCTATATATACTACATTGCTATATATACTACATTGCTATATATGCTACATTGCTATATATGCTACATTGCTATATGCTACATTGCTATATATACTACATTGCTATATATACTACATTGCTATATATGCTACATTGCTATATAAGCTACATTGCTATATATGCTACATTGCTATATATGCTACATTGCTATATATGCTACATTGCTATATATGCTACATTGCTATATGCTACATTGCTATATATACTACATTGCTATATATGCTACATTGCTATATATACTACATTGCTATATATACTACATTGCTATATATACTACATTGCTATATATGCTACATTGCTATATAAGCTACATTGCTATATATGCTACATTGCTATATATGCTACATTGCTATATATACTACATTGCTATATATGCTACATTGCTATATATGCTACATTGCTATATATGCTACATTGCTATATATGCTACATTGCTATATATGCTACATTGCTATATAAGCTACATTGCTATATAAGCTACATTGCTATTTATGCTACATTGCTATATATGCTACATTGCTATATATGCTACATTGCTATATATGCTACATTGCTATATGCTACATTGCTATATATACTACATTGCTATATATGCTACATTGCTATATATGCTACATTGCTATATAAGCTACATTGCTATATATGCTACATTGCTATATATGCTACATTGCTATATATGCTACATTGCTATATAAGCTACATTGCTATATATGCTACATTGCTATATATGCTACATTGCTATATATGCTACATTGCTATATATGCTACATTGCTATATGCTACATTGCTATATATACTACATTGCTATATATGCTACATTGCTATATATGCTACATTGCTATATATGCTACATTGCTATATGCTACATTGCTATATAAGCTACATTGCTATATATGCTACATTGCTATATATGCTACATTGCTATATAAGCTACATTGCTATATACTACATTGCTATATATGCTACATTGCTATATACTACATTGCTATATACTACATTGCTATATATGCTACATTGCTATATACTACATTGCTATATACTACATTGCTATATAAGCTACATTGCTATATACTACATTACTATATATGCTACATTGCTATATATACTACATTGCTATATATACTACATTGCTATATGCTACATTGCTATATATGCTACATTGCTATATAAGCTACATTGCTATATATACTACATTGCTATATACTACATTGCTATATGCTACATTGCTATATGCTACATTGCTATATATACTACATTGCTATATGCTACATTGCTATATATGCTACATTGCTATATATACTACATTGCTATATATACTACATTGCTATATGCTACATTGCTATATATGCTACATTGCTATATGCTACATTGCTATATATGCTACATTGCTATATATACTACATTGCTATATATGCTACATTGCTATATATACTAAATTGCTATATGCTACATTGCTATATATGCTACATTGCTATATATGCTACATTGCTATATATACTACATTGCTATATGCTACATTGCTATATATGCTACATTGCTATATATGCTACATTGCTATATATACTACATTGCTATATATGCTACATTGCTATATATGCTACATTGCTATATATACTACATTACTATATATACTACATTGCTATATATGCTACATTGCTATATACTACATTACTATATATACTACATTGCTATATATACTACATTGCTATATATGCTACATTGCTATATATGCTACATTACTATATATACTACATTGCTATATATGCTACATTGCTATATATGCTACATTGCTATATATGCTACATTGCTATATGCTACATTGCTATATATACTACATTGCTATATATGCTACATTGCTATATATGCTACATTGCTATATATGCTACATTGCTATATAAGCTACATTGATATATGCTACATTACTATATATACTACATTGCTATATATACTACATTGCTATATATGCTACATTGCTATATATGCTACATTGCTATATATGCTACATTGCTATATGCTACATTGCTATATATACTACATTGCTATATATACTACATTGCTATATATGCTACATTGCTATATAAGCTACATTGCTATATATGCTACATTGCTATATATGCTCCATTGCTATATATGCTCCATTGCTATATATGCTACATTACTATATATGCTACATTGCTATATATGCTACATTACTATATATGCTACATTGCTATATGCTACATTGCTATATATACTACATTGCTATATATACTACATTGCTATATATGCTACATTGCTATATATGCTACATTGCTATATATGCTACATTGCTATATATACTACATTGCTATATATGCTACATTGCTATATAAGCTACATTGCTATATATGCTACATTGCTATATATGCTACATTGCTATATATGCTACATTGCTATATGCTACATTGCTATATATACTACATTGCTATATATGCTACATTGCTATATATGCTACATTGCTATATATGCTACATTGCTATATAAGCTACATTGCTATATATGCTACATTGCTATATATGCTACATTGCTATATATGCTACATTGCTATATGCTACATTGCTATATATACTACATTGCTATATATGCTACATTGCTATATATGCTACATTGCTATATATGCTACATTGCTATATGCTACATTGCTATATAAGCTACATTGCTATATATGCTACATTGCTATATATGCTACATTGCTATATAAGCTACATTGCTATATATGCTACATTACTATATATACTACATTGCTATATATGCTACATTGCTATATACTACATTACTATATATACTACATTGCTATATATACTACATTGCTATATAAGCTACATTGCTCTATATACTACATTACTATATATACAACATTGCTATATATGCTACATTGCTATATACTACATTACTATATATACTACATTGCTATATGTACTACATTGCTATATATGCTACATTGCTATATATACTACATTACTATATATACTACATTGCTATATATGCTACATTGCTATATATGCTACATTGCTATATATGCTACATTGCTATATATGCTACATTGCTATATGCTACATTGCTATATATACTACATTACTATATATACTACATTGCTATATATGCTACATTGCTATATACTACATTACTATATATACTACATTGCTATATATACTACATTGCTATATATGCTACATTGCTATATATGCTACATTGCTATATAAGCTACATTGCTATATAAGCTACATTGCTATATACTACATTACTATATATACTACATTGCTATATATACTACATTGCTATATAAGCTACATTGCTATATAAGCTACATTGCTATATATACTACATTGCTATATGCTACATTGCTATATATGCTACATTGCTATATATACTACATTGCTATATATACTACATTGCTATATATGCTACATTGCTATATATACTACATTGCTATATGCTACATTGCTATATATGCTACATTGCTATATATACTACATTGCTATATATACTACATTGCTATATGCTACATTGCTATATATGCTACATTGCTATATATGCTACATTGCTATATATACTACATTGCTATATGCTACATTGCTATATAAGCTACATTGCTATATGCTACATTGCTATATATGCTACATTGCTATATAAGCTACATTGCTATATATGCTACATTGCTATATATACTACATTGCTATATATGCTACATTGCTACATATACTACATTGCTATATAAGCTACATTGCTATATATACTACATTGCTATATATACTACATTACTATATACTACATTGCTATAAGCTACATTGCTATATATGCTACATTGTTATATATGCTACATTACTATATATGCTACATTGCTATATGCTACATTGCTATATAAGCTACATTGTTATATATATGCTACATTGCTATATATACTACATTGCTATATATGCTACATTGCTATATATACTACATTGCTATATATGCTACATTGCTATATATACTACATTGCTATATATGCTACATTGCTATATGCTACATTGCTATATATACTACATTGCTATATATACTACATTGCTATATATGCTACATTGCTATATGCTACATTGCTATATATACTACATTGCTATATATGCTACATTGCTATATGCTACATTGCTATATATACTACATTGCTATATATGCTACATTGCTATATAAGCTACATTGCTATATGCTACATTACTATATATACTACATTGCTATATATACTACATTGCTATATATACTACATTGCTATATATGCTACATTGCTATATATGCTACATTGCTATATGCTACATTGCTATATATACTACATTGCTATATATACTACATTGCTATATATGCTACATTGCTATATAAGCTACATTGCTATATATGCTACATTGCTATATATGCTACATTGCTATATATGCTACATTGCTATATATGCTACATTGCTATATGCTACATTGCTATATATACTACATTGCTATATATGCTACATTGCTATATATACTACATTGCTATATATACTACATTGCTATATATACTACATTGCTATATATGCTACATTGCTATATAAGCTACATTGCTATATATGCTACATTGCTATATATGCTACATTGCTATATATACTACATTGCTATATATGCTACATTGCTATATATGCTACATTGCTATATATGCTACATTGCTATATAAGCTACATTGCTATATATGCTACATTGCTATATATGCTACATTGCTATATATGCTACATTGCTATATGCTACATTGCTATATATACTACATTGCTATATATGCTACATTGCTATATATGCTACATTGCTATATATGCTACATTGCTATATAAGCTACATTGCTATATATGCTACATTGCTATATATGCTACATTGCTATATATGCTACATTGCTATATAAGCTACATTGCTATATATGCTACATTGCTATATATACTACATTGCTATATATGCTACATTGCTATATATGCTACATTGCTATATACTACATTGCTATATATACTACATTGCTATATATGCTACATTGCTATATATGCTACATTGCTATATATGCTACATTGCTATATGCTACATTGCTATATAAGCTACATTGCTATATATGCTACATTGCTATATATGCTACATTGCTATATAAGCTACATTGCTATATACTACATTGCTATATATGCTACATTGCTATATACTACATTGCTATATACTACATTGCTATATATGCTACATTGCTATATACTACATTGCTATATACTACATTGCTATATAAGCTACATTGCTATATACTACATTACTACATTACTATATATGCTACATTGCTATATATACTACATTGCTATATATACTACATTGCTATATGCTACATTGCTATATATGCTACATTGCTATATAAGCTACATTGCTATATACTACATTACTATATATGCTACATTGCTATATATACTACATTGCTATATATACTACATTGCTATATACTACATTGCTATATATGCTACATTGCTATATAAGCTACATTGCTATATACTACATTACTATATATGCTACATTGCTATATATACTACATTGCTATATATACTACATTGCTATATGCTACATTGCTATATATGCTACATTGCTATATATACTACATTGCTATATGCTACATTGCTATATATGCTACATTGCTATATATACTACATTGCTATATATGCTACATTGCTATATACTACATTGCTATCTATGCTACATTGCTATCTATGCTACATTGCTATCTATACTACATTGCTATATATACTACATTGCTATATAAGCTACATTGCTATATATACTACATTGCTATATATACTACATTACTATATATGCTACATTACTATATAAGCTACATTGCTATATATGCTACATTGCTATATATACTACATTGCTATATATACTACATTGCTATATATACTACATTGCTATATGCTACATTGCTATATATGCTACATTGCTATATATGCTACATTATTATATATGCTACATTGCTATATAAGCTACATTGCTATATATACTACATTGCTATATATACTACATTGCTATATAAGCTACATTGCTATATATGCTACATTACTATATATACTACATTGCTATATATACTACATTGCTATATATACTACATTACTATATATACTACATTGCTATATATACTACATTGCTATATATGCTACATTGCTATATATACTACATTGCTATATAAGCTACATTGCTATATATGCTACATTGCTATATAAGCTACATTGCTATATATGCTACATTGCTATATACTACATTGCTATATATACTACATTGCTATATACTACATTGCTATATATACTACATTGCTATATAAGCTACATTACTATATATACTACATTGCTATATAAGCTACATTACTATATATGCTACATTGCTATATAAGCTACATTACTATATATACTACATTGCTATATAAGCTACATTACTATATATACTACATTGCTATATAAGCTACATTGCTATATATGCTACATTGCTATATATACTACATTGCTATATACTACATTGCTATATATGCTACATTGCTATATATACTACATTGCTATATATGCTACATTGCTATATTTACTACATTGCTATATGCTACATTGCTATATATGCTACATTGCTATATATACTACATTGCTATATATGCTACATTGCTATATATGCTACATTGCTATATATGCTACATTGCTATATATTCTACATTGCTATATATGCTACATTGCTATATATGCTACATTGCTATATAAGCTACATTACTATATATACTACATTGCTATATATACTACATTGCTATATATACTACATTGCTATATATACTACATTACTATATATACTACATTACTATATATGCTACATTGCTATATATACTACATTGCTATATATACTACATTACTATATATGCTACATTGCTATATATACTACATTGCTATATATACTACATTGCTATATATGCTACATTGCTATATATGCTACATTGCTATATAAGCTACATTGCTATATATGCTACATTGCTATATATACTACATTGCTATATAAGCTACATTGCTATATATACTACATTGCTATATATACTACATTGCTATATATGCTACATTGCTATATATGCTACATTACTATATATGCTACATTGCTATATACTACATTACTATATAAGCTACATTACTATATATGCTACATTGCTATATACTACATTACTATATATGCTACATTGCTATATATGCTACATTGCTATATATACTACATTGCTATATAAGCTACATTGCTATATATGCTACATTGCTATATAAGCTACATTGCTATATACTACATTACTATATATACTACATTGCTATATATACTACATTGCTATATAAGCTACATTGCTATATAAGCTACATTGCTATATATGCTACATTGCTATATGCTACATTGCTATATATGCTACATTGCTATATATACTACATTGCTATATATACTACATTGCTATATATGCTACATTGCTATATATACTACATTGCTATATGCTACATTGCTATATATGCTACATTGCTATATATACTACATTGCTATATGCTACATTGCTATATATGCTACATTGCTATATATGCTACATTGCTATATATGCTACATTGCTATATAAGCTACATTGCTATATATACTACATTACTATATATACTACATTGCTATATATGCTACATTGCTATATACTACATTACTATATATACTACATTGCTATATATACTACATTGCTATATATGCTACATTGCTATATATACTACATTACTATATATACTACATTGCTATATATGCTACATTGCTATATATACTACATTGCTATATATGCTACATTGCTATATGCTACATTGCTATATATACTACATTGCTATATATACTACATTGCTATATATGCTACATTGCTATATGCTACATTGCTATATATACTACATTGCTATATATGCTACATTGCTATATGCTACATTGCTATATATGCTACATTGCTATATATGCTACATTGCTATATATGCTACATTGCTATATAAGCTACATTGCTATATGCTACATTGCTATATGCTACATTGCTATATATACTACATTGCTATATATACTACATTGCTATATATGCTACATTGCTATATATGCTACATTGCTATATGCTACATTGCTATATATACTACATTGCTATATATACTACATTGCTATATATGCTACATTGCTATATAAGCTACATTGCTATATATGCTACATTGCTATATATGCTACATTGCTATATATGCTACATTGCTATATATGCTACATTACTATATATGCTACATTGCTATATGCTACATTGCTATATATACTACATTGCTATATATGCTACATTGCTATATATGCTACATTGCTATATATACTACATTGCTATATATACTACATTGCTATATATACTACATTGCTATATATGCTACATTGCTATATAAGCTACATTGCTATATATGCTACATTGCTATATATGCTACATTGCTATATATGCTACATTACTATATATGCTACATTGCTATATATGCTACATTACTATATATGCTACATTGCTATATATGCTACATTGCTATATATGCTACATTGTTATATATGCTACATTGCTATATATGCTACATTGCTATATATGCTACATTGCTATATGCTACATTGCTATATATACTACATTGCTATATATGCTACATTGCTATATATGCTACATTGCTATATAAGCTACATTGCTATATATGCTACATTGCTATATATGCTACATTGCTATATAAGCTACATTGCTATATATGCTACATTGCTATATATGCTACATTGCTATATATACTACATTGCTATATATGCTACATTGCTATATATGCTACATTGCTATATGCTACATTGCTATATATACTACATTGCTATATATGCTACATTGCTATATATGCTACATTGCTATATATGCTACATTGCTATATGCTACATTGCTATATAAGCTACATTGCTATATATGCTACATTGCTATATATGCTACATTGCTATATAAGCTACATTGCTATATATGCTACATTACTATATATACTACATTGCTATATATGCTACATTGCTATATACTACATTACTATATATACTACATTGCTATATATACTACATTGCTATATAAGCTACATTGCTATATATACTACATTACTATATATACTACATTGCTATATATGCTACATTGCTATATACTACATTACTATATATACTACATTGCTATATATACTACATTGCTATATATGCTACATTGCTATATATATACTACATTACTATATATACTACATTGCTATATATGCTACATTGCTATATATACTACATTACTATATATACTACATTACTATATATACTACATTGCTATATATACTACATTGCTATATATGCTACATTGCTATATATACTACATTGCTATATATACTACATTGCTATATAAGCTACATTGCTATATATGCTACATTGCTATATAAGCTACATTGCTATATAAGCTACATTGCTATATATGCTACATTGCTATATATGCTACATTGCTATATAAGCTACATTGCTATATATGCTACATTGCTATATATGCTACATTGCTATATAAGCTACATTGCTATATATGCTACATTGCTATATAAGCTACATTGCTATATAAGCTACATTGCTATATATACTACATTGCTATATATGCTACATTGCTATATATGCTACATTGCTATATAAGCTACATTGCTATATATGCTACATTGCTATATATGCTACATTGCTATATGCTACATTGCTATATAAGCTACATTGCTATATATACTACATTGCTATATATACTACATTGCTATATATGCTACATTGCTATATACTACATTACTATATATACTACATTGCTATATATGCTACATTGCTATTTATGCTACATTACTATATATACTACATTGCTATATATGCTACATTGCTATATATGCTACATTGCTATATATACTACATTGCTATATATGCTACATTGCTATATGCTACATTGCTATATAAGCTACATTGCTATATATACTACATTACTATATATACTACATTGCTATATATGCTACATTGCTATATACTACATTACTATATATACTACATTGCTATATATACTACATTGCTATATATGCTACATTGCTATATATGCTACATTGCTATATAAGCTACATTGCTATATACTACATTACTATATATACTACATTGCTATATATACTACATTGCTATATAAGCTACATTGCTATATAAGCTACATTGCTATATATGCTACATTGCTATATGCTACATTGCTATATATGCTACATTGCTATATATACTACATTGTTATATATACTACATTGCTATATATGCTACATTGCTATATATGCTACATTGCTATATGCTACATTGCTATATATGCTACATTGCTATATATACTACATTGCTATATGCTACATTGCTATATATGCTACATTGCTATATATGCTACATTGCTATATATGCTACATTGCTATATAAGCTACATTGCTATATATACTACATTACTATATATACTACATTGCTATATATGCTACATTGCTATATACTACATTACTATATATACTACATTGCTATATATACTACATTGCTATATATGCTACATTGCTATATATACTACATTACTATATATACTACATTGCTATATATGCTACATTGCTATATATACTACATTGCTATATATGCTACATTGCTATATGCTACATTGCTATATATACTACATTGCTATATATGCTACATTGCTATATGCTACATTGCTATATATACTACATTGCTATATATGCTACATTGCTATATGCTACATTGCTATATATGCTACATTGCTATATATGCTACATTGCTATATATGCTACATTGCTATATAAGCTACATTGCTATATGCTACATTGCTATATGCTACATTGCTATATATACTACATTGCTATATATACTACATTGCTATATATGCTACATTGCTATATATGCTACATTGCTATATATGCTAAATTGCTATATGCTACATTGCTATATATACTACATTGCTATATATACTACATTGCTATATATGCTACATTGCTATATAAGCTACATTGCTATATATGCTACATTGCTATATATGCTACATTGCTATATATGCTACATTACTATATATGCTACATTGCTATATGCTACATTGCTATATATACTACATTGCTATATATGCTACATTGCTATATATGCTACATTGCTCTATATGCTACATTGCTGCTATATATGCTACATTGCTATATATGCTACATTGCTATATATGCTACATTACTATATATGCTACATTGCTATATATGCTACATTGCTATATATACTACATTGTTATATATGCTACATTGCTATATATGCTACATTACTATATATGCTACATTGCTATATGCTACATTGCTATATATACTACATTGCTATATATGCTACATTGCTATATATGCTACATTGCTATATATGCTACATTGCTATATAAGCTACATTGCTATATATGCTACATTGCTATATATGCTACATTGCTATATAAGCTACATTGCTATATATGCTACATTGCTATATATGCTACATTGCTATATATGCTACATTGCTATATATACTACATTGCTATATATGCTACATTGCTATATGCTACATTGCTATATATACTACATTGCTATATATGCTACATTGCTATATATGCTACATTGCTATATATGCTACATTGCTATATGCTACATTGCTATATAAGCTACATTGCTATATATGCTACATTGCTATATATGCTACATTGCTATATAAGCTACATTGCTATATATACTACATTACTATATATACTACATTGCTATATATGCTACATTGCTATATACTACATTACTATATATACTACATTGCTATATAAGCTACATTGCTATATATACTACATTGCTATATATGCTACATTGCTATATACTACATTACTATATATACTACATTGCTATATATACTACATTGCTATATATGCTACATTGCTATATATATACTACATTACTATATATACTACATTGCTATATATACTACATTGCTATATATGCTACATTGCTATATATGCTACATTGCTATATGCTACATTGCTATATAAGCTACATTGCTATATATACTACATTACTATATATACTACATTGCTATATATGCTACATTGCTATATATGCTACATTGCTATATGCTACATTGCTATATAAGCTACATTGCTATATATACTACATTACTATATATACTACATTGCTATATATGCTACATTGCTATATACTACATTACTATATATACTACATTGCTATATATACTACATTGCTATATATGCTACATTGCTATATATACTACATTGCTATATAAGCTACATTGCTATATAAGCTACATTGCTATATACTACATTACTATATATACTACATTGCTATATATACTACATTGCTATATAAGCTACATTGCTATATAAGCTACATTGCTATATATGCTACATTGCTATATGCTACATTGCTATATATGCTACATTGCTATATATACTACATTGCTATATATACTACATTGCTATATATGCTACATTGCTATATATACTACATTGCTATATGCTACATTGCTATATATGCTACATTGCTATATATACTACATTGCTATATATACTACATTGCTATATATGCTACATTGCTATATATGCTACATTGCTATATATACTACATTGCTATATGCTACATTGCTATATGCTACATTGCTATATATGCTACATTGCTATATAAGCTACATTGCTATATATGCTACATTGCTATATATGCTACATTGCTATATATGCTACATTGCTATATATACTACATTGCTATATATGCTACATTGCTACATATACTACATTGCTATATAAGCTACATTGCTATATATACTACATTGCTATATATACTACATTACTATATACTACATTGCTATAAGCTACATTGCTATATAAGCTACATTGCTATATATGCTACATTGTTATATATGCTACATTACTATATATGCTACATTGCTATATGCTACATTGCTATATAAGCTACATTGTTATATATGCTACATTGCTATATATGCTACATTGCTATATATGCTACATTGCTATATATGCTACATTGCTATATATGCTACATTGCTATATATACTACATTGCTATATATGCTACATTGCTATATGCTACATTGCTATATATACTACATTGCTATATATACTACATTGCTATATATGCTACATTGCTATATGCTACATTGCTATATATACTACATTGCTATATATGCTACATTGCTATATGCTACATTGCTATATATGCTACATTGCTATATAAGCTACATTGCTATATACTACATTACTATATATACTACATTGCTATATATACTACATTGCTATATAAGCTACATTGCTATATAAGCTACATTGCTATATATGCTACATTGCTATATGCTACATTGCTATATATGCTACATTGCTATATATACTACATTGTTATATATACTACATTGCTATATATGCTACATTGCTATATATGCTACATTGCTATATGCTACATTGCTATATATGCTACATTGCTATATATACTACATTGCTATATGCTACATTGCTATATATGCTACATTGCTATATATGCTACATTGCTATATATGCTACATTGCTATATAAGCTACATTGCTATATATACTACATTACTATATATACTACATTGCTATATATGCTACATTGCTATATACTACATTACTATATATACTACATTGCTATATATACTACATTGCTATATATGCTACATTGCTATATATACTACATTACTATATATACTACATTGCTATATATGCTACATTGCTATATATACTACATTGCTATATATGCTACATTGCTATATGCTACATTGCTATATATACTACATTGCTATATATGCTACATTGCTATATGCTACATTGCTATATATACTACATTGCTATATATGCTACATTGCTATATGCTACATTGCTATATATGCTACATTGCTATATATGCTACATTGCTATATATGCTACATTGCTATATAAGCTACATTGCTATATGCTACATTGCTATATGCTACATTGCTATATATACTACATTGCTATATATGCTACATTGCTATATATGCTACATTGCTATATATGCTAAATTGCTATATGCTACATTGCTATATATACTACATTGCTATATATACTACATTGCTATATATGCTACATTGCTATATAAGCTACATTGCTATATATGCTACATTGCTATATATGCTACATTGCTATATATGCTACATTACTATATATGCTACATTGCTATATGCTACATTGCTATATATACTACATTGCTATATATGCTACATTGCTATATATGCTACATTGCTATATATGCTACATTGCTGCTATATATGCTACATTGCTATATATGCTACATTGCTATATATGCTACATTACTATATATGCTACATTGCTATATATGCTACATTGCTATATATACTACATTGTTATATATGCTACATTGCTATATATGCTACATTACTATATATGCTACATTGCTATATGCTACATTGCTATATATACTACATTGCTATATATGCTACATTGCTATATATGCTACATTGCTATATATGCTACATTGCTATATAAGCTACATTGCTATATATGCTACATTGCTATATATGCTACATTGCTATATAAGCTACATTGCTATATATGCTACATTGCTATATATGCTACATTGCTATATATGCTACATTGCTATATATACTACATTGCTATATATGCTACATTGCTATATGCTACATTGCTATATATACTACATTGCTATATATGCTACATTGCTATATATGCTACATTGCTATATATGCTACATTGCTATATGCTACATTGCTATATAAGCTACATTGCTATATATGCTACATTGCTATATATGCTACATTGCTATATAAGCTACATTGCTATATATACTACATTACTATATATACTACATTGCTATATATGCTACATTGCTATATACTACATTACTATATATACTACATTGCTATATAAGCTACATTGCTATATATACTACATTGCTATATATGCTACATTGCTATATACTACATTACTATATATACTACATTGCTATATATACTACATTGCTATATATGCTACATTGCTATATATATACTACATTACTATATATACTACATTGCTATATATACTACATTGCTATATATGCTACATTGCTATATATGCTACATTGCTATATGCTACATTGCTATATAAGCTACATTGCTATATATACTACATTACTATATATACTACATTGCTATATATGCTACATTGCTATATATGCTACATTGCTATATGCTACATTGCTATATAAGCTACATTGCTATATATACTACATTACTATATATACTACATTGCTATATATGCTACATTGCTATATACTACATTACTATATATACTACATTGCTATATATACTACATTGCTATATATGCTACATTGCTATATATACTACATTGCTATATAAGCTACATTGCTATATAAGCTACATTGCTATATACTACATTACTATATATACTACATTGCTATATATACTACATTGCTATATAAGCTACATTGCTATATAAGCTACATTGCTATATATGCTACATTGCTATATGCTACATTGCTATATATGCTACATTGCTATATATACTACATTGCTATATATACTACATTGCTATATATGCTACATTGCTATATATACTACATTGCTATATGCTACATTGCTATATATGCTACATTGCTATATATACTACATTGCTATAATGCTACATTGCTATATATGCTACATTGCTATATATACTACATTGCTATATGCTACATTGCTATATGCTACATTGCTATATATGCTACATTGCTATATAAGCTACATTGCTATATATGCTACATTGCTATATATGCTACATTGCTATATATGCTACATTGCTATATATACTACATTGCTATATATGCTACATTGCTACATATACTACATTGCTATATAAGCTACATTGCTATATATACTACATTGCTATATATACTACATTACTATATACTACATTGCTATATAGCTACATTGCTATATAAGCTACATTGCTATATATGCTACATTGTTATATATGCTACATTACTATATATGCTACATTGCTATATGCTACATTGCTATATAAGCTACATTGTTATATATGCTACATTGCTATATATGCTACATTGCTATATATGCTACATTGCTATATATGCTACATTGCTATATATGCTACATTGCTATATATACTACATTGCTATATATGCTACATTGCTATATGCTACATTGCTATATATACTACATTGCTATATATACTACATTGCTATATATGCTACATTGCTATATGCTACATTGCTATATATACTACATTGCTATATATGCTACATTGCTATATGCTACATTGCTATATATGCTACATTGCTATATAAGCTACATTGCTATATGCTACATTACTATATATACTACATTGCTATATATACTACATTGCTATATATACTACATTGCTATATATGCTACATTGCTATATATGCTACATTGCTATATGCTACATTGCTATATATACTACATTGCTATATATACTACATTGCTATATATGCTACATTGCTATATAAGCTACATTGCTATATATGCTACATTGCTATATATGCTACATTACTATATATGCTACATTGCTATATATGCTACATTGCTATATGCTACATTGCTATATATACTACATTGCTATATATACTACATTGCTATATATGCTACATTGCTATATATACTACATTGCTATATATACTACATTGCTATATATGCTACATTGCTATATAAGCTACATTGCTATATATGCTACATTGCTATATATGCTACATTACTATATATGCTACATTGCTATATATGCTACATTGCTATATATGCTACATTGCTATATGCTACATTGCTATATATACTACATTGCTATATATGCTACATTGCTATATATGCTACATTGCTATATAAGCTACATTGCTATATATGCTACATTGCTATATATGCTACATTGCTATATAAGCTACATTGCTATATATGCTACATTGCTATATATGCTACATTGCTATATATACTACATTGCTATATATGCTACATTGCTATATATGCTACATTGCTATATATGCTACATTGCTATATGCTACATTGCTATATATACTACATTGCTATATATGCTACATTGCTATATATGCTACATTGCTATATATGCTACATTGCTATATAAGCTACATTGCTATATATGCTACATTGCTATATATGCTACATTGCTATATAAGCTACATTGCTATATATGCTACATTGCTATATATGCTACATTGCTATATAAGCTACATTGCTATATATGCTACATTGCTATATACTACATTGCTATATACTACATTGCTATATATGCTACATTGCTATATACTACATTGCTATACACTACATTGCTATATATGCTACATTGCTATATAAGCTACATTGCTATATACTACATTACTATATATGCTACATTGCTATATATACTACATTGCTATATATACTACATTGCTATATGCTACATTGCTATATATGCTACATTGCTATATAAGCTACATTGCTATATACTACATTACTATATATGCTACATTGCTATATATACTACATTGCTATATATACTACATTGCTATATACTACATTGCTATATATGCTATATTGCTATATAAGCTACATTGCTATATACTACATTACTATATATGCTACATTGCTATATATACTACATTGCTATATATATTACATTGCTATATGCTACATTGCTATATATACTACATTGCTATATGCTACATTGCTATATATGCTACATTGCTATATATACTACATTGCTATATATGCTACATTGCTATATACTACATTGCTATATATGCTACATTGCTATATATGCTACATTGCTATATATACTACATTGCTATATATACTACATTGCTATATAAGCTACATTGCTATATATGCTACATTGCTATATATGCTACATTACTATATATGCTACATTACTATATAAGCTACATTGCTATATATGCTACATTGCTATATATACTACATTGCTATATATACTACATTGCTATATATACTACATTGCTATATATACTACATTGCTATATGCTACATTGCTATATATGCTACATTGCTATATATACTACATTGCTATATATACTACATTGCTATATATACTACATTGCTATATATACTACATTGCTATATGCTACATTGCTATATATGCTACATTGCTATATATGCTACATTACTATATATACTACATTACTATATATACTACATTGCTATATATACTACATTGCTATATATGCTACATTGCTATATATACTACATTGCTATATAAGCTACATTGCTATATATACTACATTACTATATATACTACATTGCTATATATACTACATTGCTATATATGCTACATTGCTATATATACTACATTGCTATATAAGCTACATTGCTATATATACTACATTGCTATATAAGCTACATTGCTATATATACTACATTGCTATATATACTACATTGCTATATACTACATTGCTATATATACTACATTGCTATATACTACATTGCTATATATACTACATTGCTATATAAGCTACATTACTATATATACTACATTGCTATATAAGCTACATTACTATATATGCTACATTGCTATATAAGCTACATTACTATATATACTACATTGCTATATAAGCTACATTACTATATATACTACATTGCTATATAAGCTACATTGCTATATATGCTACATTGCTATATATACTACATTGCTATATACTACATTGCTATATTTACTACATTGCTATATGCTACATTGCTATATATGCTACATTGCTATATATACTACATTGCTATATATACTACATTGCTATATGCTACATTGCTATATATGCTACATTGCTATATATGCTACATTGCTATATATGCTACATTGCTATATATGCTACATTGCTATATAAGCTACATTGCTATATATACTACATTGCTATATATACTACATTGCTATATGCTACATTGCTATATATGCTACATTGCTATATATGCTACATTGCTATATAAGCTACATTGCTATATATGCTACATTGCTATATATACTACATTGCTCTATAAGCTACATTGCTCTATATACTACATTGCTATATATACTACATTGCTATATATGCTACATTGCTATATATACTACATTGCTATATATGCTACATTACTATATATGCTACATTGCTATATACTACATTACTATATAAGCTACATTACTATATATACTACATTGCTATATACTACATTACTATATATGCTACATTGCTATATATGCTACATTGCTATATATACTACATTGCTATATAAGCTACATTGCTATATATGCTACATTGCTATATATACTACATTGCTATATAAGCTACATTGCTATATATACTACATTGCTATATATGCTACATTGCTATATATACTACATTGCTATATAAGCTACATTGCTATATATACTACATTGCTATATGCTACATTGCTATATATACTACATTGCTATATATGCTACATTGCTATATATGCTACATTGCTATATATGCTACATTGCTATATATGCTACATTGCTATATAAGCTACATTGCTATATATGCTACATTGCTATATATACTACATTGCTATATATACTACATTGCTATATAAGCTACATTGCTATATAAGCTATATTGCTATATATACTACATTGCTATATATGCTACATTGCTATATGCTACATTACTATATATACTACATTGCTATATATACTACATTGCTATATATACTACATTGCTATATACTACATTGCTATATATACTACATTGCTATATAAGCTACATTACTATATATGCTACATTGCTATATATACTACATTGCTATATATACTACATTGCTATATATGCTACATTGCTTTATATGCTACATTGCTATATAAGCTACATTGCTATATATGCTACATTGCTATATATGCTACATTGCTATATATGCTACATTGTTATATATGCTACATTGCTATATATACTACATTGCTATATATGCTACATTGCTATATATGCTACATTGCTATATATACTACATTGCTAAATATGCTACATTGCTATATAAGCTACATTGCAATATATGCTACATTGCTATATATGCTACATTGCTATATACTACATTGCTATATATGCTACATTGCTATATATGCTACATTGCTATATATGCTACATTGCTATATATACTACATTGCTATATGCTACATTGCTATATATACTACATTGCTATATGCTACATTGCTATATATACTACATTGCTATATATGCTACATTGCTGTATAAGCTACATTGCTATATATACTACATTGCTATATATACTACATTGCTATATGCAACATTGCTATATGCTACATTGCTATATGCTACATTGCTATATAAGCTACATTGCTATATATGCTACATTGCTATATATGCTACATTGCTATATAAGCTACATTGCTATATATACTACATTGCTATATGCAACATTGCTATATGCTACATTGCTATATATACTACATTGCTATATGCTACATTGCTATATATACTACATTGCTATATAAGCTACATTGCTATATATACTACATTGCTATATATACTACATTGCTATATGCTACATTGCTATATATACTACATTGCTATATGCTACATTGCTATATATACTACATTGCTATATATACTACATTGCTATATGCTACATTGCTATATATACTACATTGCTATATATGCTACATAGCTATATATACTACATTGCTATATATGCTACATTGCTATATATACTACATTGCTATATATACTACATTGCTATATATGCTACATTGCTATATAAGCTACATTGCTATATATACTACATTGCTATATGCAACATTGCTATATGCTACATTGCTATATGCTACATTGCTATATATGCTACATTGCTATATATACTACATTGCTATATATACTACATTGCTATATAAGCTACATTGCTATATATACTACATTGCTATATATGCTACATTGCTATATATACTACATTGCTATATGCTACATTGCTATATATACTACATTGCTATATATACTACATTGCTTATGCTACATTGCTATATATACTACATTGCTATATATACTACATTGCTATATGCTACATTGCTATATATACTACATTGCTATATATGCTACATTGCTATATATACTACATTGCTATATATACTACATTGCTATATGCTACATTGCTATATGCTACATTGCTATATACTACATTGCTATATAAGCTACATTGCTATATGCTACATTGCTATATATACTACATTGCTATATATACTACATTGCTATATGCTACATTGCTATATGCTACATTGCTATATACTACATTGCTATATAAGCTACATTGCTATATGCTACATTGCTATATATGCTACATTACTATATATGCTACATTGCTATATATGCTACATTGCTATATATATACTACATTGCTATATAAGCTACATTGCTATATATGCTACATTGCTATATATACTACATTGCTATATGCTACATTGCTATATATACTACATTGCTATATAAACTACATTGCTATATAAGCTACATTGCTATATATGCTACATTGCTATATAAGCTACATTGCTATATATGCTACATTGCTATATATACTACATTGCTATATAAGCTACATTGCTATATATGCTACATTGCTATATATGCTACATTGCAATATATACTACATTGCTATATATACTACATTGCTATATATACTACATTGCTATATATAAGCTACATTGCTATATATGCTACATTGCTATATATGCTACATTGCTATATATACTACATTGCTATATATACTACATTGCTATATAAGCTACATTGCTATATATGCTACATTACTATATATGCTACATTGCTATATAAGCTACATTGCTATATAAGCTACATTGCTATATATGCTACATTGCTATATATGCTACATTGCTATATATGCTACATTGCTATATATACTACATTGCTATATATGCTACATTGCTATATATGCTACATTGCTATATATACTACATTACTATATACTACATTGCTATATATGCTGCATTGCTATATATACTACATTGCTATATATACTACATTGCTATATGCTACATTGCTATATGCTACATTGCTATATATACTACATTGCTATATGCTACATTGCTATATACTACATTGCTATATATACTAAATTGCTATATGCAACATTGCTATATGCTACATTGCTATATATGCTACATTGCTATATATACTACATTGCTATATATACTACATTGCTATATGCTACATTGCTATATATACTACATTGCTATATATACTACATTGCTATATATGCTACATTGCTATATGCTACATTGCTATATACTACATTGCTATATAAGCTACATTGCTATATGCTACATTGCTATATACTACATTGCTATATAAGCTACATTGCTATATGCTACATTACTATATATGCTACATTGCTATATATGCTACATTGCTATATAAGCTACATTGCTATATATGCTACATTACTATATATGCTACATTGCTATATATGCTACATTGCTATATATATACTACATTGCTATATAAGCTACATTGCTATATACTACATTGCTATATATACTACATTGCTATATGCTACATTGCTATATATACTACATTGCTATATAAACTACATTGCTATATAAGCTACATTGCTATATATGCTACATTGCTATATAAGCTACATTGCTATATATACTACATTGCTATATATACTACATTGCTATATAAGCTACATTGCTATATATGCTACATTGCTATATATGCTACATTGCTATATATACTACATTGCTATATAAGCTACATTGCTATATATGCTACATTACTATATATGCTACATTACTATATAAGCTACATTGCTATATATGCTACATGGCTATATATGCTACATGGCTATATATGCTACATGGCTATATATGCTACATGGCTATATAAGCTACATGGCTATATAAGCTACATGGCTATATATGCTACATGGCTATATATGCTACATGGCTATATATGCTACATGGCTATATAAGCTACATGGCTATATATGCTACATTGCTATATGCTACATTGCTATATATACTACATTACTATATATGCTACATGGCTATATATGCTACATGGCTATATATGCTACATGGCTATATATGCTACATGGCTATATAAGCTACATGGCTATATAAGCTACATGGCTATATATGCTACATGGCTATATATGCTACATGGCTATATAAGCTACATGGCTATATATGCTACATGGCTATATATGCTACATGGCTATATGCTACATTACTATATATGCTACATTACTATATAAGCTACATTGCTATATATGCTACATTGCTATATATGCTACATTGCTATATATGCTACATGGCTATATAAGTTACATGGCTATATATGCTACATGGCTATATATGCTACATGGCTATATATGCTACATGGCTATATATATACTACATGGCTATATATGCTACATGGCTATATATGCTACATGGCTATATAAGCTACATGGCTATATAAGCTACATGGCTATATATGCTACATGGCTATATATGCTACATGGCTATATATGCTACATGGCTATATAAGCTACATGGCTATATATGCTACATGGCTATATATGCTACATGGCTATATATACTACATGGCTATATAAGCTACATGGCTATATATGCTACATTGCTATATAAGCTACATTGCTATATATACTACATTGCTATATAAGCTACATTGCTATATACTACATTGCTATATAAGCTACATTGCTATATACTACATTACTATATATGCTACATTGCTATATGCTACATTGCTATATGCTACATTGCTATATATACTACATTGCTATATATGCTACATTGCTATATATGCTACATTGCTTTATATACTACATTGCTATATATACTACATTGCTATATATGCTACATTGCTATATATGCTACATTACTATATATGCTACATTGCTATATATGCTACATTGCTATATAAGCTACATTGCTATATATGCTACATTGCTATATATACTACATTGCTATATATACTACATTACTATATATGCTACATTGCTATATATGCTACATTGCTATATAAGCTACATTGCTATATATGCTACATTGCTATATGCTACATTGCTATATATGCTACATTACTATATATACTACATTGCTATATAAGCTACATTGCTATATACTACATTGCTATATATACTACATTGCTATATATGCTACATTGCTATATATACTACATTGCTATATATACTACATTGCTATATATGCTACATTGCTATATGCTACATTGCTATATATACTACATTGCTATATATACTACATTGCTGTATAAGCTACATTGCTATATATGCTACATTGCTATATATACTACATTGCTATATATACTACATTGCTATATACTACATTGCTATATATACTACATTGCTATATGCTACATTGCTATATATACTACATTGCTATATATGCTACATTGCTATATAAGCTACATTGCAATATATACTACATTGCTATATATACTACATTGCTATATATGCTACATTTCTATATAAGCTACATTGCTATATATACTACATTGCTATATACTACATTGCTATATACTACATTGCTATATACTACATTGCTATATATACTACATTGCTATATACTACATTGCTATATATGCTACATTGCTATATAAGCTACATTGCTATATAAGCTACATTGCTATATACTACATTACTATATATGCTACATTGCTATATATGCTATATTGCTATATATGCTACATTGCTATATGCTACATTGCTATATATACTACATTGCTATATAAGCTACATTGCTATATACTACATTGCTATATACTACATTGCTATATATACTACATTGCTATATAAGCTACATTGCTATATACTACATTGCTATATATACTACATTGCTGTATAAGCTACATTGCTGTATATGCTACATTGCTGTATATGCTACATTGCTCTATATACTACATTGCTCTATATGCTACATTGCTCTATATACTACATTGCTCTATATACTACATTGCTCTATATGCTACATTGCTATATATACTACATTGCTATATGCTACATTGCTATATATACTACATTGCTATATATACTACATTGCTATATATACTACATTGCTATATATGCTACATTGCTATATATGCTACATTGCTATATAAGCTACATTGCTATATATGCTACATTACTATATATGCTACATTGCTATATATGCTACATTGCTATATATGCTACATTGCTATATGCTACATTGCTATATATACTACATTGCTATATATGCTACATTGCTATATATGCTACATTGCTATATATGCTACATTGCTATATATGCTACATTGCTATATGTGCTACATTGCTATATACTACATTGCTATATGCTACATTGCTATATATGCTACATTACTATATATGCTACATTACTATATATGCTGCATTGCTATATATGCTACATTGCTATATGCTACATTGCTATATATGCTACATTGCTATATATGCTACATTGCTATATGCTACATTGCTATATATACTACATTGCTATATATGCTACATTGCTATATATACTACATTGCTATATATACTACATTACTATATATACTACATTGCTATATATACTACATTGCTATATACTACATTGCTATATGCTACATTGCTATATATACTACATTGCTATATACTACATTGCTATATGCTACATTGCTATATATGCTACATTGCTATATACTACATTGCTATATGCTACATTGCTATATATGCTACATTGCTATATATGCTACATTGCTATATACTACATTGCTATATATGCTACATTGCTATATATACTACATTGCTATATATACTACATTGCTATATAAGCTACATTGCTATATGCTACATTGCTATATATACTACATTGCTATATATACTACATTGCTATATATACTACATTACTATATATGCTACATTGCTATATATACTACATTGCTATATATGCTACATTGCTATATATACTACATTGCTATATAAGCTACATTGCTATATATGCTACATTGCTGTATAAGCTACATTGCTGTATATGCTACATTGCTATATACTACATTGCTATATATACTACATTGCTATATAAGCTACATTGCTATATATACTACATTGCTATATATACTACATTGCTATATAAGCTACATTGCTATATATACTACATTGCTATATACTACATTACTATATATGCTACATTGCTATATACTACATTACTATATATACTACATTGCTATATACTACATTACTATATATACTACATTACTATATATGCTACATTGCTATATATGCTACATTGCTATATATGCTACATTGCTATATACTACATTACTATATATACTACATTGCTATATACTACATTACTATATATACTACATTACTATATATGCTACATTGCTATATATGCTACATTGCTATATATGCTACATTGCTATATACTACATTACAATATATGCTACATTGCTATATACTACATTACTATATATGCTACATTGCTATATACTACATTGCTATATACTACATTACTATATATACTACATTGCTATATATACTACATTGCTATATACTACATTACTATATATGCTACATTGCTATATACTACATTGCTATATACTACATTGCTATATATGCTACATTGCTATATACTACATTACTATATATGCTACATTGCTATATACTACATTGCTATATACTACATTACTATATATACTACATTGCTATATATACTACATTGCTGTATATGCTACATTGCTATATATACTACATTGCTATATATACTACATTGCTATATATGCTACATTGCTATATATGCTACATTGCTATATACTACATTGCTATATGCTACATTGCTATATATGCTACATTACTATATATACTACATTACTATATATACTACATTGCTATATATACTACATTGCTATATACTACATTGCTATATGCTACATTGCTATATATGCTACATTGCTATATATACTACATTGCTATATACTACATTGCTATATATACTACATTGCTATATAAGCTACATTGCTATATATACTACATTGCTATATATACTACATTGCTATATAAGCTACATTGCTATATATGCTACATTACTATATATGCTACATTGCTATATACTACATTACTATATATACTACATTGCTATATACTACATTACTATATATGCTACATTGCTATATACTACATTGCTATATACTACATTACTATATATACTACATTGCTATATATACTACATTGCTATATACTACATTGCTATATGCTACATTACTATATATGCTACAATGCTATATACTACATTGCTATATGCTACATTACAATATATGCTACATTGCTATATACTACATTACTATATATGCTACATTGCTATATACTACATTGCTATATACTACATTACTATATATACTACATTGCTATATATACTACATTGCTGTATATGCTACATTGCTATATATACTACATTGCTATATATGCTACATTGCTATATAAGCTACATTGCTATATATGCTACATTGCTATATATGCTACATTGCTATATGCTACATTGCTATATATACTACATTGCTATATATACTACATTGCTATATATGCTACATTGCTATATATGCTACATTGCTATATATACTACATTACTATATATACTACATTGCTATATATGCTACATTGCTATATATGCTACATTGCTATATATGCTACATTACTATATATACTACATTGCTATATATGCTACATTGCTATATATGCTACATTGCTATATATGCTACATTGCTATATATACTACATTACTATATATACTACATTGCTATATATACTACATTACTATATATACTACATTGCTATATATGCTACATTGCTATATATGCTACATTGCTATATAAGCTACATTGCTATATATGCTACATTACTATATATGCTACATTGCTATATAAGCTACATTGCTATATATGCTACATTGCTATATATACTACATTGCTATATATGCTACATTGCTATATATACTACATTGCTATATATATTACATTGCTATATATGCTACATTGCTATATATGCTACATTGCTATATATACTACATTGCTATATACTACATTGCTATATATGCTACATTGCTATATATACTACATTGCTATATGCTACATTGCTATATATACTACATTGCTATATATGCTACATTGCTATATACTACATTGCTATATATACTACATTGCTATATGCTACATTGCTATATATACTACATTGCTATATATGCTACATTGCTATATAAGCTACATTGCTATATATACTACATTGCTATATATACTACATTGCTATATATGCTACATTGCTGTATACTACATTGCTATATACTACATTACTATATATACTACATTGCTATATATACTACATTGCTATATATACTACATTACTATATATACTACATTGCTATATATGCTACATTGCTATATATACTACATTGCTATATATACTACATTGCTATATATGCTACATTGCTATATATGCTACATTGCTATATACTACATTGCTATATACTACATTGCTATATATACTACATTGCTATATATGCTACATTGCTATATAAGCTACATTGCTATATATGCTACATTGCTATATAAGCTACATTGCTATATATGCTACATTGCTATATAAGCTACATTGCTATATATGCTACATTGCTATATATACTACATTGCTATATACTACATTGCTATATACACTACATTGCTATATAAGCTACATTGCTATATGCTACATTGCTATATATACTACATTGCTATATATACTACATTGCTGTATAAGCTACATTGCTATATATGCTACATTGCTATATATACTACATTGCTATATATACTACATTGCTATATACTACATTGCTATACATACTACATTGCTATATATACTACATTGCTATATACTACATTGCTGTATATACTACATTGCTATATATACTACATTGCTATATACTACATTGCTATATACTACATTGCTGTATATACTACATTGCTATATGCTACATTGCTATATATACTACATTGCTATATGCTATATTGCTATATATACTACATTGCTATATGCTACATTGCTATATATACTACATTGCTGTATAAGCTACATTGTTATATACTACATTGCTATATATACTACATTGCTATATATACTACATTGCTGTATAAGCTACATTGCTATATATACTACATTGCTATATATACTACATTGCTATATAAGCTACATTGCTATATACTACATTGCTATATACTACATTACTATATATACTACATTGCTATATATACTACATTGCTGTATATGCTACATTGCTATATATACTACATTGCTATATATACTACATTGCTATATACTACATTGCTATATATACTACATTGCTATATACTACATTGCTATATATACTACATTGCTATATGCTACATTGCTATATATGCTACATTGCTATATATGCTACATTGCTATATATGCTACATTGCTATATATACTACATTACTATATATACTACATTGCTATATATACTACATTGCTATATATACTACATTGCTATATATGCTACATTGCTATATAAGCTACATTGCTATATATGCTACATTGCTATATATGCTACATTGCTATATATGCTACATTGCTATATAAGCTACATTGCTATATATGCTACATTGCTATATATGCTACTTTGCTATATAAGCTACATTGCTATATATGCTACATTGCTATATATGCTACATTGCTATATATACTACATTGCTATATACTACATTGCTATATATACTACATTGCTATATAAGCTACATTGCTATATATGCTACATTGCTATATATACTACATTGCTATATATACTACATTGCTATATACTACATTACTATATATACTACATTGTTATATATGCTACATTGCTATATATGCTACATTGCTATATAAGCTACATTACTATATATGCTACATTACTATATACTACATTACTATATATACTACATTGCTATATATACTACATTGCTATATATGCTACATTGCTATATATGCTACATTGCTATATATACTACATTGCTATATACTACATTGCTATATATACTACATTGCTATATGCTACATTGCTATATATACTACATTGCTATATACTACATTGCTATATAAGCTACATTGCTATATAAGCTACATTGCTATATATGCTACATTGCTATATAAGCTACATTGCTATATACTACATTGCTATATACTACATTGCTATATATACTACATTGCTATATATGCTACATTGCTATATACTACATTGCTATATACTACATTGCTATATATACTACATTGCTATATAAGCTACATTGCTATATACTACATTGCTATATATACTACATTGCTGTATAAGCTACATTGCTCTATATACTACATTGCTCTATATGCTACATTGCTCTATATACTACATTGCTCTATATGCTACATTGCTCTATATACTACATTGCTCTATATACTACACTGCTCTATATGCTACATTGCTCTATATGCTACATTGCTATATATGCTACATTGCTATATATGCTACATTGCTATATATGCTACATTGATATATGCTACATTGCTATATATACTACATTGCTATATATGCTACATTGCTATATAAGCTACATTGCTATATATGCTACATTGCTATATATGCTACATTGATATATGCTACATTGCTATATATACTACATTGCTATATATACTACATTGCTATATATACTACATTGCTATATATGCTACATTGCTATATATGCTACATTGCTATATATACTACATTGCTATATAAGCTACATTGCTATATATGCTACATTGCTATATATGCTACATTGCTATATGCTACATTGCTATATATGCTACATTGCTATATATGCTACATTGCTATATATGCTACATTACTATATATACTACATTGCTATATATGCTACATTGCTATATATGCTACATTGCTATATGCTACATTGCTATATATACTACATTGCTATATATGCTACATTGCTATATATACTACATTACTATATATGCTACATTGCTATATATGCTACATTGCTATATATGCTACATTACTATATGCTACATTGCTATATATGCTACATTGCTATATACTACATTGCTATATATACTACATTGCTATATACTACATTGCTATATATACTACATTACTATATATACTACATTGCTATATATGCTACATTGCTATATATGCTACATTGCTATATACTACATTGCTATATGCTACATTGCTATATATGCTACATTGCTATATATGCTACATTGCTATATATACTACATTGCTATATACTACATTGCTATATGCTACATTGCTATATATACTACATTGCTATATATACTACATTACTATAAATACTACATTGCTATATATACTACATTGCTATATACTACATTGCTATATACTACATTGCTATATGCTACATTGCTATATATACTACATTGCTATATACTACATTGCTATATGCTACATTGCTATATATGCTACATTGCTATATACTACATTGCTATATGCTACATTGCTATATATACTACATTGCTATATATGCTACATTGCTATATACTACATTGCTATATGCTACATTGCTATATATGCTACATTGCTATATATACTACATTGCTATATAAGCTACATTGCTATATGCTACATTGCTATATAAGCTACATTACTATATATACTACATTGCTATATATACTACATTACTATATATGCTACATTGCTATATATACTACATTGCTATATATACTACATTGCTATATATACTACATTGCTATATAAGCTACATTGCTATATAAGCTACATTGCTGTATAAGCTACATTGCTATATATGCTACATTGCTATATATACTACATTGCTATATATGCTACATTGCTATATATGCTACATTGCTATATAAGCTACATTGCTGTATATGCTACATTGCTATATATGCTACATTGCTATATACTACATTGCTATATATACTACATTGCTATATAAGCTACATTGCTATATATACTACATTGCTATATATACTACATTGCTATATAAGCTACATTGCTATATACTACATTGCTATATACTACATTACTATATATGCTACATTGCTATATACTACATTACTATATATACTACATTGCTATATACTACATTACTATATATGCTACATTGCTATATACTACATTGCTATATACTACATTACTATATATACTACATTGCTATATATACTACATTGCTGTATATGCTACATTGCTATATATACTACATTGCTATATAAGCTACATTGCTATATATACTACATTGCTATATATGCTACATTACTATATATGCTACATTGCGATATACTACATTACTATATATGCTACATTGCTATATACTACATTGCTATATACTACATTACTATATATACTACATTGCTATATATGCTACATTGCTATGTATGCTACATTGCTATATACTACATTGCTATATGCTACATTGCTATATATGCTACATTGCTATATATGCTACATTGCTATATACTACATTGCTATATGCTACATTGCTATATATACTACATTGCTATATATGCTACATTGCTATATATGCTACATTGCTATATATGCTACATTGCTATGTACTACATTGCTATATGCTACATTGCTATATATACTACATTGCTATATATACTACATTGCTATATATACTACATTACTATATATGCTACATTGCTATATATACTACATTGCTATATAAGCTACATTACTATATATGCTACATTGCTATATATACTACATTGCTATATATACTACATTGCTATATATGCTACATTGCTATATATGCTACATTGCTATATAAGCTACATTGCTATATATACTACATTACTATATATACTACATTGCTATATATGCTACATTGCTATATACTACATTACTATATATACTACATTGCTATATATGCTACATTACTATATATACTACATTGCTATATAAGCTACATTGTTATATATACTACATTACTATATATGCTACATTGTTATATATACTACATTACTATATATACTACATTGTTATATATACTACATTGCTGTATAAGCTACATTGCTGTATATGCTACATTGCTATATATACTACATTGCTATATACTACATTGCTATATATACTACATTGCTATATATACTACATTGCTATATATACTACATTGCTATATAAGCTACATTGCTATATACTACATTGCTATATATGCTACATTACTATATATGCTACATTGCTATATACTACATTACTATATAAGCTACATTACTATATATACTACATTGCTATATACTACATTACTATATATGCTACATTGCTATATACTACATTGCTATATACTACATTACTATATATACTACATTGCTATATATGCTACATTGCTGTATAAGCTACATTGCTATATATGCTACATTGCTATATATACTACATTGCTGTATATGCTACATTGCTATATATACTACATTGCTATATATACTACATTGCTATATGCTACATTGCTATATATGCTACATTGCTATATACTACATTGCTATATACTACATTACTATATATGCTACATTGCTATATACTACATTACTATATATGCTACATTGCTATATACTACATTGCTATATACTACATTACTATATATGCTACATTGCTATATATGCTACATTGATATATATACTACATTGCTATATATGCTACATTGCTATATATGCTACATTACTATATATACTACATTGCTATATATACTACATTGCTATATATACTACATTACTATATATACTACATTGCTATATATACTACATTGCTATATACTACATTACTATATATGCTACATTGCTATATACTACATTGCTATATACTACATTACTATATATACTACATTGCTATATATGCTACATTGCTATATATGCTACATTGCTATATATACTACATTGCTATATATGCTACATTGCTATATATACTACATTGCTATATATGCTACATTGCTATATATGCTACATTGCTATATATGCTACATTGCTATATATACTACATTGCTATATGCTACATTGCTATATATGCTACATTGCTATATATACTACATTGCTATATGCTACATTGCTATATATACTACATTGCTATATGCTACATTGCTATATATGCTACATTGCTATATATACTACATTGCTATATGCTACATTGCTATATATGCTACATTGCTATATATACTACATTGCTATATATGCTACATTGCTATATATACTACATTGCTATATGCTACATTGCTATATATACTACATTGCTATATGCTACATTGCTATATATGCTACATTGCTATATATACTACATTGCTATATATGCTACATTGCTATATATGCTACATTGCTATATATGCTACATTGCTATATATACTACATTGCTATATATGCTACATTGCTATATATGCTACATTACTATATGCTACATTGCTATATATGCTACATTGCTATATATGCTACATTGCTATATACTACATTGCTATATATACTACATTGCTATATACTACATTGCTATATATACTACATTACTATATATACTACATTGCTATATATGCTACATTGCTATATATGCTACATTGCTATATACTACATTGCTATATGCTACATTGCTATATATGCTACATTGCTATATATGCTACATTGCTATATATACTACATTGCTATATACTACATTGCTATATGCTACATTGCTATATATACTACATTGCTATATATACTACATTACTATATATACTACATTGCTATATATACTACATTGCTATATACTACATTGCTATATACTACATTGCTATATGCTACATTGCTATATATACTACATTGCTATATACTACATTGCTATATGCTACATTGCTATATATGCTACATTGCTATATACTACATTGCTATATGCTACATTGCTATATATACTACATTGCTATATATGCTACATTGCTATATACTACATTGCTATATGCTACATTGCTATATATGCTACATTGCTATATATACTACATTGCTATATGCTACATTGCTATATAAGCTACATTACTATATATACTACATTGCTATATATACTACATTACTATATATGCTACATTGCTATATATACTACATTGCTATATATACTACATTGCTATATATACTACATTGCTATATAAGCTACATTGCTATATAAGCTACATTGCTGTATAAGCTACATTGCTATATATGCTACATTGCTATATATACTACATTGCTATATATGCTACATTGCTATATATGCTACATTGCTATATAAGCTACATTGCTGTATATGCTACATTGCTATATATACTACATTGCTATATACTACATTGCTATATATACTACATTGCTATATAAGCTACATTGCTATATATACTACATTGCTATATATACTACATTGCTATATAAGCTACATTGCTATATACTACATTGCTATATACTACATTACTATATATGCTACATTGCTATATACTACATTGCTATATACTACATTACTATATATACTACATTGCTATATATACTACATTGCTGTATATGCTACATTGCTATATATACTACATTGCTATATAAGCTACATTGCTATATATACTACATTGCTATATATGCTACATTACTATATATGCTACATTGCTATATACTACATTACTATATATGCTACATTGCTATATACTACATTGCTATATACTACATTACTATATATACTACATTGCTATATATGCTACATTGCTATGTATGCTACATTGCTATATACTACATTGCTATATGCTACATTGCTATATATGCTACATTGCTATATATGCTACATTGCTATATACTACATTGCTATATGCTACATTGCTATATATACTACATTGCTATATATGCTACATTGCTATATATGCTACATTGCTATATATGCTACATTGCTATATACTACATTGCTATATGCTACATTGCTATATATACTACATTGCTATATATACTACATTACTATATATGCTACATTGCTATATATACTACATTGCTATATAAGCTACATTACTATATATGCTACATTGCTATATATACTACATTGCTATATATACTACATTGCTATATATGCTACATTGCTATATAAGCTACATTGCTATATATACTACATTACTATATATACTACATTGCTATATATGCTACATTGCTATATACTACATTACTATATATACTACATTGCTATATATGCTACATTACTATATATACTACATTGCTATATAAGCTACATTGTTATATATACTACATTACTATATATGCTACATTGTTATATATACTACATTACTATATATACTACATTGTTATATATACTACATTGCTGTATAAGCTACATTGCTGTATATGCTACATTGCTATATATACTACATTGCTATATACTACATTGCTATATATACTACATTGCTATATATACTACATTGCTATATAAGCTACATTGCTATATACTACATTGCTATATATGCTACATTACTATATATGCTACATTGCTATATACTACATTACTATATAAGCTACATTACTATATATACTACATTGCTATATACTACATTACTATATATGCTACATTGCTATATACTACATTGCTATATATACTACATTGCTATATATGCTACATTGCTGTATAAGCTACATTGCTATATATGCTACATTGCTATATATACTACATTGCTGTATATGCTACATTGCTATATATACTACATTGCTATATATACTACATTGCTATATGCTACATTGCTATATATGCTACATTGCTATATACTACATTGCTATATACTACATTACTATATATGCTACATTGCTATATACTACATTACTATATATGCTACATTGCTATATACTACATTGCTATATACTACATTACTATATATGCTACATTGCTATATATGCTACATTGATATATATATACTACATTGCTATATATGCTACATTGCTATATATGCTACATTACTATATATACTACATTGCTATATATACTACATTGCTATATATACTACATTACTATATATACTACATTGCTATATATACTACATTGCTATATACTACATTACTATATATGCTACATTGCTATATACTACATTGCTATATACTACATTACTATATATACTACATTGCTATATATGCTACATTGCTATATATGCTACATTGCTATATATGCTACATTGCTATATATACTACATTGCTATATATGCTACATTGCTATATATACTACATTGCTATATATGCTACATTGCTATATATGCTACATTGCTATATATGCTACATTGCTATATATACTACATTGCTATATGCTACATTGCTATATATGCTACATTGCTATATATACTACATTGCTATATGCTACATTGCTATATATACTACATTGCTATATGCTACATTGCTATATATGCTACATTGCTATATATACTACATTGCTATATGCTACATTGCTATATATGCTACATTGCTATATATACTACATTGCTATATATGCTACATTGCTATATATACTACATTGCTATATGCTACATTGCTATATATACTACATTGCTATATGCTACATTGCTATATATGCTACATTGCTATATATACTACATTGCTATATATGCTACATTGCTATATATGCTACATTGCTATATATGCTACATTGCTACATATGCTACATTGCTATATATGCTACATTGCTATATATACTACATTGCTATATATACTACATTGCTGTATATGCTACATTGCTGTATATGCTACATTGCTATATAAGCTACATTGCTATATATGCTACATTACTATATATGCTGCATTGCTATATATGCTACATTGCTATATATGCTACATTGCTATATATGCTACATTGCTATATACTACATTACTATATATGCTACATTGCTATATATACTACATTGCTATATATGCTACATTGCTATATATGCTACATTGCTATATAAGCTACATTGCTATATATGCTACATTACTATATATGCTACATTGCTCTATATACTACATTGCTCTATATACTACATTGCTATATATACTACATTGCTATATATGCTACATTGCTATATAAGCTACATTGCTATATACTACATTGCTATATGCTACATTGCTATATATGCTACATTGCTATATATGCTACATTGCTATATATGCTACATTACTATATATGCTACATTGTTATATATACTACATTGCTATATAAGCTACATTACTATATATGCTACATTGCTATATATGCTACATTACTATATATGCTACATTGCTATATATGCTACATTGCTATATATGCTACATTGCTATATATACTACATTGCTATATATGCTACATTGCTATATATACTACATTGCTATATATACTACATTGCTATATACTACATTGCTATATATACTACAATGCTATATACTACATTGCTATATGCTACATTACTATATATACTACATTGCTATATATGCTACATTGCTATATATACTACATTGCTATATAAGCTACATTGCTATATATGCTACATTGCTATATATACTACATTACTATATATGCTACATTACTATATAAGCTACATTGCTACATATGCTACATTGAAATATATTCTACATTGCTATATATACTACATTGCTATATGCTACATTGCTATATATACTACATTGCTATATATGCTACATTGCTATATATGCTACATTGCTATATATACTACATTGCTATATAAGCTACATTGCTATATATGCTACATTGCTATATATACTACATTACTATATATGCTACATTACTATATAAGCTACATTGCTATATATGCTACATTGCTATATATACTACATTGCTATATATGCTACATTGCTATATATACTACATTGCTATATATACTACATTGCTATATAAGCTACATTGCTATATATGCTACATTGCTATATATACTACATTACTATATATGCTACATTACTATATAAGCTACATTGCTATATATGCTACATTGCTATATATACTACATTGCTATATGCTATATTGCTATATATGCTACATTGCTATATATACTACATTGCTATATGCTATATTGCTATATATGCTACATTACTATATGCTACATTACTATATATACTACATTGCTATATATACTACATTGCTATATAAGCTACATTGCTATATACTACATTGCTATATATACTACATTACTATATATACTACATTGCTATATATACTACATTGCTATATGCTACATTGCTATATATACTACATTGCTATATGCTACATTGCTATATATGCTACATTGCTATATGCTACATTGCTATATACTACATTGCTATATATGCTACATTGCTATATATGCTACATTGCTATATATACTACATTGCTATATATACTACATTGCTATATAAGCTACATTGCTATATATACTACATTGCTATATAAGCTACATTGCTATATATGCTACATTGCTATATATACTACATTGCTATATAAGCTACATTGCTATATATGCTACATTGCTATATATACTACATTGCTATATAAGCTACATTGCTATATATGCTACATTGCTATATATACTACATTACTATATATGCTACATTACTATATAAGCTACATTGCTATATATGCTACATTGCTATATATACTACATTGCTATATATGCTACATTACTATATGCTACATTACTATATATACTACATTGCTATATATACTACATTGCTATATAAGCTACATTGCTATATACTACATTGCTATATATACTACATTACTATATATACTACATTGCTATATATACTACATTGCTATATGCTACATTGCTATATATACTACATTGCTATATGCTACATTGCTATATATGCTACATTGCTATATATGCTACATTGCTATATGCTACATTGCTATATATACTACATTGCTATATACTACATTGCTATATATACTACATTGCTATATATACTACATTGCTATATAAGCTACATTGCTATATAAGCTACATTGCTATATACTACATTGCTATATATGCTACATTGCTATATATACTACATTGCTATATATACTACATTGCTATATATGCTACATTGCTATATGCTACATTGCTATATGCTACATTGCTATATGCTACATTGCTATATATGCTACATTGCTATAAGCTACATTGCTATATATACTACATTGCTATATATGCTACATTGCTATATGCTACATTGCTATATGCTACATTGCTATATATGCTACATTGCTATATGCTACATTGCTATATATACTACATTGCTATATATGCTACATTGCTATATATGCTACATTGCTATATATACTACATTGCTATATGCTACATTGCTATATATGCTACATTACTATATATACTACATTGCTATATATACTACATTGCTATATATGCTACATTGCTATATATGCTACATTGCTATATACTACATTGCTATATATACTACATTGCTATATATACTACATTGCTATATGCTACATTGCTATATATACTACATTGCTATATGCTACATTGCTATATATACTACATTGCTATATGCTACATTGCTATATATGCTACATTGCTATATATACTACATTACTATATATGCTACATTGCTATATAAGCTACATTGCTATATGCTACATTGCTATATATACTACATTACTATATATGCTACATTGCTATATAAGCTACATTGCTATATGCTACATTGCTATATGGATTTTCCCTTCAATCAGAGCCACAATGTCACCTATAGTTTCCGTGCTGATGAACCTGGCACACACTATAAATATAACCCGTTCGTTTTGCTGTTAGATGATGTTACTGTAACGTATATATGTCTTTAGGCCTTTGTGTAGTTGTAGTTTTTGTCTTCTGTTTTAGATATCAGAACCATACTGGATATAGATGAGCCAGAAGTACGGAGCTACTTCCCGGAGAGCTGGCTATGGGAAGAGCATGTGATTAGAGACAGGTAATGATGATGTATATTTATCTGACACATCCCAGCGTATAAGGAGCTGGCCGCCACGGAGGTCTGCGAGCAGGAGCCGGGACGCAGGAGAAGCTAATCTAACTATACTTAATTATCACACAGACAATAGCGATATAATTATCTGCTTTCTCCGTAGGCAAGACTCTATGAGGCTCACCACCACTCTTCCAGATTCACTGACCACATGGGAGATCCAAGGGATAGGCATGTCTGATAGAGGTAAGCATCGGTAACGCAATGAGGCCGAGCGTGAGCGCGTGGCACATAAATAATTCAGGGATCTATTTACTAAGCTTTGGATGTAGATAAAGTACCAGCCAATCAGCTTCTTATTGCCATGTCAAAGGCCATGAGCTCATGCTCATCAACCAATCAGATTCTAGCTATTGTCTTCTAGAAGGCACCAGATAAATGATAAGCAGAATCTGATTGGCTTCTATTGACAACATCTTCACTTCTAAACCCTAACACAAACCCCTCCCCCCCCCCCCCAATTTTGCAAGTGTGCCCGTAAATTCACCACAGCTACAAACAACCGATCCTGGGGCCAGGACCAAACAGTCACATGGAAAAAATTGGGAACATTGATACGTCGTAATTGTTTTTTTTTGTACTTGTGTTGGGGGACACATGGGCACACGCCATTCTGTATACTGATGATGGTCTTCGTAAATGCCCTTATGGGGATTTCTGAGTCCTGCGGAACAGTGCGGATGAAATCAGACCGTGCGGCAACTAACTATTGTCTATGGGATTTTCTAGGTATCTGTGTGGCGGATCCAGTCCGGATAACGGTGTTTAAAGACTTATTTCTAGATGTTCAGCTACCGTATTCCGTTGTCCGAGGGGAACAACTGGAAGTTCAAGTCACCGCTTACAATTACCTAAACTACAAAGTTAAGGCAAGTTCACCCACGCCACTACTAAGCTTCCGCCGCGTTTAGGAGGAGATTTACCGAACCTTCAAAAGGGTGGAGAAGTTTCCAATAGTAACCAATCAGCTTGTACCTTCCATTTTATAGACTTGATAAATGCTACCTCAAAGCTGATTGGTTGCTCTGGGTTACTTATCACTTGTTATTTTCGTCAATCTTTGGAAGGTTTGACACATTTGCCCCTCAGTTTTAGAAATATTTATAGGGCAACAAGAGTCCGCAGCAGCTTACCGAGGAGATATTCAGATAGAATGCAACCATAACGGGATATAAATAACAAATAATTGCATATATATAGTCATCAATTAAGTCGCTGCTGGCTGAAACATGTTCCCTAAATTATGGGTGCAGCAGGCAGTTCAGGCCCATTGTTAGCACGGGGGGATAATACCAAAAGTGAGGCAAGGAAGAGTACATGAAGGAAGAGGGCCCTGCTCGTGTCAGCAAACTATTGAGGGTTTCAATATTTCAATTTCAATATTCATTAAGAAGATGAGTTTAGCTGCTAGTTTTTCATGCATGCACCAGGCCTAAGCATTTCTTTAATAAATAAACCCTCTAGAGGCTTTATTGTGAAAAAGACAGATTTTATATCTTTTCTATATAAAACATTTTTAGGGCTATTTACTAAACAAACAAAAAACGACACCCATCTCCCCAGCGATAATGTCCACCAGCATTGAGCAGTGACTCACCACATCGTCAGTCCCTTGGGGGTCACTGTTTCTCACATGTGACCTGGCATTGCTGGATCATCCAAGCGCATTGAACCAGGAAGCTCAGTCACGGGACTCCGGTGCAAATACATTTTAAAAAAAAAAAAAAATTACTAAAAAATTATTATTTTTTTTTTATATATTTTTTTTAAATTATATATTAAGAAATATTTTTAGATATTTTTGAGAAGAAAAAATGCTTTATTTTAATTTAAAAAAGTTTAAAAAAAAAATAAAAATTTCTTGTATATGCTGTCGCCATCCTGAGATGTCGATAACATAGGACAGGTATCGCCACTGTCCTTATTAATTGCGAGGTATGAAGGGAATCTATCTCAGGAGGGCCCAAGCGGTGGCCACCGTCAGCGAGACCCGATGCCAACCCGGTTATAATAAATTGGCAGAATCCCATACTGTAGGTTTTAGTCTGATTACAAACCTCTACTCTCCTTTGCAATTCCACCCTCCCTCCATCTTGTATTCCCCCTGCAGTTACCTTCGCTAGAGACACCGGCCAGTGCCAGCAGATGTTCTGTAAAGCAGCTTCACGGTATCATTATATCATGCAGCTCCAGCCGTGGTGACATACCGCAGCCGCCTCTTCCTCCCTGGTCCCTCCACTGTGTTGCAGGCGGTTACGGCTCCGTTGGAGTGTTTTAAATTTAAACAGGAAGTGCGCACCTACCAAGACACATTTGGTGCCAAATTCAAATCTCCTCTTTATAAAAGAGAGACTCAGGGCCTGATTCAGAGCCACTCGCTGCTGGCGGGCGCTCGCTCTGAATCTGGACATTTTTTTTTTTGTCTCCAGCCGCTCGCAAAGCTGTGGGTGCCCACCCACAGCTTGTGCGAGCAGACTGGAGACCGTCACGATTATCGTGACTATAGGGCTTGCGACGAGACCCTGGGGTAGGGTCTAGCTTCCGCAAACCCGAGTGGACTTCCTGCTCTAATAGAGCAGGAAGTCCACTACTGACTTCAGTTGTGATGTCAGTTACCCCACCTACAAACGCCAAGCGTTCCTAAGGGAACGCCTGTGTTTGTTCGGCCACCACCGCTACCTGCCCACAAAACGGGGCGAGCTGTCAATCAACATCGACAGTCACCCCGTCTTGTTGCGAGCCCCGTAGCGACTGAAGTTCAGTCGCTCAGCGGGGCTCGTGCATGCGCACGCCGGACGCAGTGCATGCACAGTGGGCAACAGTCGAGCAGCTTGCGAGCCCACAGCCTTACCACGCACAATAAGACTTTCCTCTAGACTTTAATCCTTCAAGCGTTCCCTGAAAACTCACCTCTTCAGGCAAGCTCATCAGATTCCGGAACCACCCACATACCCTCTATAGCGTCCATATCTAATTACATCCTCTTTCACAGTCCACACACAACCTCACACCAGGGGCGTAACTAGAATTTATTGGGCCCCATAGCAACATTTTTAAGGGGCCCCCCTAACTTAGGTCTTACACAATAACCACAGTAGTTCCCCTAAAACATTAAATGGCCACTGTAATGGTGCCCCTTATGCAATGCCCACTGAAATGGTACCAGTTACGCAGTGCCCCCAGTAGTGAGCCCCCTGTAGTTGCCCCCAGTTATGAGCCCCCTGTAGTGCTCCCAGTAGTGAACCACTTGTAATTGCCCCCAGTAGTGAACCCCTTGTAATTGCCCCCAGTAGTGAGCCCTTGTAGCTGCTCTCAGTAGTGAGCCCCCTGTAATGTCCCCAGTAGTGAGCCCCTTGTAATTGCCCCCAGTAGTAAGCCCCTTGTAGCTGCTCCCAGTAGTGAGCCCCCTGTAAAGCCCGCAGTAGTGAGCCCCCTGTAGCTGCCCCGTCATGAGCCCCCTGTAGCTGTCCCCAGTAGTGAGATCCCAGTAGCTGCCCCCAGTAGTGACCCCCTGTAGCTGCCCCCAGTAGTGAGCCCCCTGTAGCTGCCCCCAGTAGTGAGATCCCAGTAGCTGCCCCCAGTAGTGAGATCCCAATAGCTGCCCCCAGTAGTGACCCCCTGTAGCTGCCCCCAGTAGTGAGATCCCAGTAGCTGCCCCCAGTAGTGAGATCCCAGTAGCTGCCCCAGTAGTGAGATCCCAGTAGCTGCCCTCAGTAGTGACCCCCTGTAGCTGCCACCAGTAGTGAGCCCCCTGTAGCTGCCCCCAGTAGTGAGATCCCAGTAGCTGCCCCCAGTAGTGACCCCTTGTAGCTGCCCCCAGTAGTGAGATCCCAGTAGCTGCCCCCAGTAGTGAGATCCCAGTAGCTGCCCTCAGTAGTGACCCCCTGTAGCTGCCCCCAGTAGTGAGCCCCCTGTAGCTGCCCCCAGTAGTGAACCCCCTGTAGCTGCCCCCAGTAGTGAGCCCCCTGTAGCTGCCCCCAGTAGTGAGATCCCAGTAGCTGCCCTCAGTAGTGACCCCATGTAGCTGCCCCCAGTAGTGAGCCCCCTGTAGCTGCCCCCAGTAGTGAGATCCCAGTAGCTGCCCCCAGTAGTGAGATCCCAGTAGCTGCCCCCAGTAGTGATATCCCAGTAGCTGCCCCCAGTAGTGACCCCTTGTAGCTGCCCCCAGTAGTGAGCCCCTGTAGCTGCCCCCAGTAGTGAGATCCCAGTAGCTGCCCGCAGTAGCTGCCCTCAGTAGTGACCCCCTGTAGCTGCCCCCAGTAGTGAGCCCGCTGTAGCTGCCCCCAGTAGTGAGCCCCCTGTAGCTGCCCCCAGTAGTGAGCCCCCTGTAGCTGCCCCCAGTAGTGAGATCCCAGTAGCTGCCCCCAGTAGTGAGATCCCTGTAGCTGCCCCCAGTAGTGAGCCCCCTGTAGCTGCCCCCAGTAGTGAGATCCCAGTAGCTGCCCCCAGTAGTGAGATCCCAGTAGCTGCCCCCAGTAGTGACCCCCTGTAGCTGCCCCCAGTAGTGAGATCCCAGTAGCTGCCCCCAGTAGTGAGATCCCAGTAGCTGCCTCCCCTCCCCCCGCGCGCGCACACACACAAACAAAAAAAAACACTTACCTTTATCTCCGCTCCTGTGAAACCGCCGTCCGCCCGGCGCCCGCTCCTCAGCACTATGGGAGTGACGTCATGACGTCACTCCCATAGTGCACTGCGGGACCCGGAAGACGGAGTGAGCTCCGTCCTCCGGCTGCCGCCGGGGATTTGAGTAGGAGCCGGGCGTCCGCTGGTAACACAGTCTCAGCGGGTGCCTGGCATATGGAGGGTGCAGGGGGTGCGATCGCTGGGCCGCCGGGCCCCTTACGCCGCCGGGCCCCATAGCAACCGCACCCCCTGCACCCTCCATAGTTACGCCACTGCCTCACACATTGTCTTTCACATCCTCCTGACATTTGGCCGTCATTCCGGTGTGACTGGATCATGCAGCCCACCAAGCAACTGTGCATTCTGGCTCGACCAAAATGCAATATATAGCACCTATCCTTGTGTATCAACGCCTATTTCCCTATAGATTGTAAGCTTGCGAGCAGGGCCTTCCTACCTATATACCTATATATCTGTCTGTTATTACCCTGTTTTGTTAAAATTCATGTTTACAATTGTAAAGCGCAACGGAATATGCTGCGCTATATACGAAACTGTTAATAAATAAATAAAAACAAAAGAGCTCCGTATAATATAGTAACGAAGAGCCACAGTTTTGCTGTTGACAATGATCTGTTACATTTCAGGGCTGTGTTTCTGTGTCAGTGGGGAAAGAAATATGTCTGGTTACTAAAGATTCCGACACCAGATCATCTTCAAGAATCTCTAGTTGTTATGAAGATATTTTCCCATTGTTGCCAAAATCTTACACATACACCATCCTGCCTCTGGAACTGGGTATCCATAATATCAGCTTCACATTAAAAAGTCTGTCCGGGAGCGAGATAGTGGTGAAGCCGTTACGGGTTGTGGTAAGTACTCTCAGCTTGTCTAATAATCTGCAAATAAATCAGTATAACAAGTAGACAAGACGGATGCCCTACAAAGTTATAATAAACACGCACCTCCACTTCACAGATCTTATATAATCAGTGATCTACTCTCCGATTGTCTCGCACACCCAATTCCATGCTGACATTTATTTCTGCTTTTAAGGTCCCTCAATGTTTTTGTTAGTTTTTGGTCACCCTTTTCATTGGAGCGCCCAGATTTTCTTTTCAGGAGAAGGCAAAATTCCATGTTCTCTGTTTACAAATGCTCCCCAGAAATTCATACATGAGCTGGTTCTGAGTCGAGGACATCCCTACGGCCGCTGCAGGCTACACGCTCCCTTAGGCTAGTGCGAGAATCCGCTATCGTGTCAAAGATCCGTGTATCCACGCGTGTAAGTCTATGACATACTTGCCTACCCTCCCGATTTGGTCGGGAGCCTCACGAAAATCTGGTGCTGCTCCCAGCCTCCCGGGAAGGCAGGCAAGCCTCCCGGCAGCTACCGACCCCTCCTGCCACCCCCGCGATTACATGAGGACCTGTGACGCGATTCACGCTGTATCACATCATTTTGGCCCCGCTCCCTGCTTCACAATGACTGGATTTATCGGCACTGTGTAGCAGGGGAAGGGCAAAAATTACGCAACCGTGTGACCACGCTCCCCGCTCGCCCACAACCGTCGGTCACGCCCCCCCGATTTTGCCGATCTGACTGCCCCCTCCCGGAAGGGGCAGCCAGAGTGTCGGCATCTCTGGTCTATGCCACTAGAGCCGGAGCAGGGCTCACGGACACCGTGTGCTGGCCCTGCCCCTGAACCTGTGACATCATGTCAGGAGGCGGGGCCGATGGCAGGAGAAAGTGTATACCTGCCCGGACGCTCCGGCCGGCACTACACACTGTAGGCTGCGTGCCCATGGCCTCCTTTGGATGGATGCTCCGAGCAGGACTGCAGTAGCCACTGGCCGCAGGGCGCCATTCCAGGCATCCTGCTAGCCAGATGCAGGGGCCGTGGGGCTAACAACAGTGCCGGCCTCTGGTCCCTGCGGCGTGGGAGACAGCACCACACATTTCTTCACACGTCCCTGTATCCCTCCCACTGCTTTATGTCCACAGCCGTCATCATTAGTATTGCAGATGGACGGATCAATCCGTGCGCACTAGCGATCGCTGATCGTATGCATTTGCCTGATTAAGATAGATCATTTCTAACTTTGGCGCATGAGCAGTATGCTGAAATCCGGGCGCATTTCCGCTCGCTTCCGACAATCAGGTCACAAATGTATTCTGCTAATTGTATTCTGCTAATTGCTTTTTATTAAGGAGTGACGGTAACTGGACTTCTACCATTTTTTCCCAATGCAGCCGGAAGGCATTAAAGGCGAGGGCAGCGCTGGATTTACGCTGGATCCTCAAGGTCTTCGCGGTACGTATTGGCGTCCTGAGATTTTACAATGTCTACATTCTGTAGAGCTAATGTCCTCTTTCACATTATCTATCAGTGCTATAATTGCATTATTCAGGGGCCTAGCCCAGAACTTAGTTCACCCAATTAGTCGTGTATCAGGGTAACATAAGGAATACAGTAGGAAGTGTCATTTCTAAAGGTGCTGGCTCGGTACGTCTATTCCTATCCAGGATTCCCAAGAAGAATCCTGGCGCACTAGGGATGCTGCTGCTGAGGGTGAATCTTCATCACAGAAGGGGACCAAGAAGACTGGTAGTTTCAAACAATAACTGACTGTGAAACAAGCGTTTGCAAGAGGAACCAAGTATGACAGCCGCCATCCTGTTGCACAGCAGATCACAGAAGCCATGATGAATATGTTAGGATTAGATCTGCGTCCAATATCCGCCATCAATGCATCTGGTTTTAAACAGACATCTGAGGTCATGTGTCCTTGCTACCAAATTCCGGACCTCATTTAGAGGCGGTCACAAGAAGCGATCGCTCTCTCTGAATGAGGGTGGGCGCTTCTTTTTTTTTGTGTGGCCTCCTGGTCGCAAGCTAAACTGTGGGTTACCACTCACAGCTTAGCTAGCGAGCAGGGTGATGGTCACGATGGCCAAGGTTGGGTCTGGTCACTTGCGAGCCCCAGGGAGCTTCCTGCTCTAATCGAGCAGGAACCTCCCCACTGACATCACTGATGATGTCAGTGCGGCCGCCCACAAAGCGGTAGGCGTTCCTTAAGGAACGCCTCCATTTTGATAACCCCCCCGGCCCGCCTACAAAACGGGGCGAGCTGTCGATCAACATCGACAGCCGCCCCTTTTGTAGCGAGCTCCGGAGCGGTAGAGTTTCTCTCTCCCTCCAGGGCTTGCGCATGCGCAGTGCGGCCGCTGCGCTTGTGCAGGGCTACCCATCGACCTGGTTGCGAGCACATCGGTGCTTGTGATGGGTCTGAATGACCCCCACCATCTCAAAAGAAAAGCAATTCCTCACCTGTACCGGGACGTTTTAAAAAAAAAGTTATTCTTTGCCTAGAAAATACCGCTGTACACTCATCTACAGATATGTGGACAATCGGTACTGATCAAACAAAAGATTGCATGACTGTGACAGCCCACTGGGTTGGCGTATTGCCTTCAGGAGCAGCAGCATCTAACACACAACACCTGCTCATTCACAGGTAGGATACTCTCACCAGGACCAAAGGGTTTGCAACATCTTGCAATTGGATCAGTACATTTTGGCAACCAAGCTTGATTTTAAGTTTAAGTCCTAAGTAATGTCTTCCTTTCCAACTGACACAGATCTTAACAGATGCAAAAAGCACCTGACGAGCGAGTTGTCAGTTCAAGTATTACATTACATGACGTCTCCTGCTTCAGTTTCTCCTGCAAATGCTGCTTCCAGAAAAAAAGTGACCTTTTCCAAGAGATCCGCTGGTGCTGATGAGGAGGCAACTCATAGTGAAACATCATTATAACATCTGATTAGGCTTAAAAGAGTTGCTCATAATTCTTGACACCTCTGCCGTAACTTAGGGCCTGATTCAGCAAGGATCGCAACTGCGATTACGCTCGCTATCAGCCGATTGTTGCGATCTGCGCATGCGTATGCATTGCAGTTCGCGTGCGCGAATCGGCCACTGTGATCTACGCAGATCTCTCGCAGAGTGATTGACAGGAAGTGTCATTTGTGGGAGGTGAGGGAAGGATGATTGTCATAATGCAGGCATGCCAGGGCGTTTGAACGCCGTTGCAGGGGCGTGCCTAAATTAGCCACTGTAATGCCATACTCAGCTCGAGTACTCAGTGCGTGCGATGAGGTTAGCAATTCCTGAGTAAGGTCAGACCTTGTGCAAGTGTGCGTGAGCCTCCAATTGTACTCGATGTTACCAATGGTTTATTATTAATCATTACAGGATGTGGATAAGGTAAGGTGGGCGTCCCTGTGTAGTACTGCGACGGCATAGCGATCGCAATGGATTAGCATTTCATCGCAGTCAGACTGCGTGCGTAATCGCAGCCGTGATCGCAGTTGCGATCCATAGCGAATCATTCCCTTAATTTGATGCAGTAAGCATCAATAGAATGGTGGAGAATTATTTTAATTTTAATACTGGGAGGAAAGATAAGGCAATTTGAAGCCCCTTGTACAAACTAGCTTTGCTAAGCTGGCCGCCATCCAGTGTGGGCTCGGAAACAGTGTTTAGCACAGCCGGGAACCTTCTGGAAAAACTGATGTTCATAAAATTAACTACAAATCCTACGAGGAAGACATTTGCCGCCAATTACAACAAAGTACAGAGACTTCTGTAACTGTGGATTGCAGTGTGATGATATTAACACCATGATGAGGGTGAGGATGACAGCTTCCAACTGTGATGATGACTAACAACACTGCTAGCCACCTTAAACCAATTGGTAGCTTGATTTTGGTGGCCCAAACAAACCAAGCACTTCAGCCACAAAAGTGGCAGTCCCTATTCCTGAAGTGCTTGGTTTGTTAAACTGTGCATGTCCTTTTTAATATACAACATAAGGGTGGGTAGGAGACATCAAGGACAGTTCCATCATGCATCACTTTTCATTATGGGCTTTGCCCACTTTGCTGTATTGGTGTAAAGACTACTAGCCTGTTATTCCATCTCCATTTACCTGTACTGGCCTGAGGCCTGTGTTTTGCTGTTTGGAGAAATGTGTTGGTAATATATTATATTTTCTACTAGGCTTTTACTTTTAGACTATAGGTTCTGGAATCTGATTAAATAAAACATTCTATAGGGTCATACAGTTTATTGTACTGCCATCCTATTTGCCACTGCAGTGTCACTATGTTTCATAGATGTGCTATATTCTTTTTAACTGCCGTGTGTTTGTGCCGCTGCTCTGTCACTTAATATACTGTAGCCAGCCAGCTCGCTGCAGCCTTTGGCCAATATGGATGGCAACAATATTGTGAGCTGAGGTGGTCAAATTTGACTGGAATTTAATGTTATTGATGTTAATACTGTAGAAAGACAGGACCAAATTACATGATTTTAGCTGTTTTTATAAATTTTAAAGAAAACCAAAACATTTGACGATGGTTTTGCCAAAACACAACAAAGATATAGGGGTAAATTTACTAAGATGGGAGTTCTATTAAGAAGTGATGTTGCCCATAGCAACCAATCAGATTCTGCTTCTCATTTATCTAGCACCTTCTAGAAGATAATACCTGGAATCTGTTAGGTTGCTATGGGCAACATCACTTCTTAATAGAACTCCCATCTTAGTAAATTTACCCCTTAGAAACAAAACAAAAACACGGGGGTCTGCTCACATCTGTGAATGAAAGTGGTGGGGCCTGTTTATCAATACAGCCCTGATTAGTCGGCTGATTTGTTTTATTGGCAAAATTAATTCTATCTACAGTTTATTAAACAAATATCCCCAGGTCACCCGGAATAAAGTGCAGTCGCTGCTGCAAATGTCTCCATCTGTAAATCAGACCTTTTGGGATAAAGCAAAAAAGAGCCAGTAACTTTGCATCTGGTTAAAACAACATTGTGCTGCAGGCGGGGGCACATGTAATATGTACAGAGACATTAGATATCAAATCTAGGCTGCAGTGTAAAAATAAACCTGTCCAGGTGGGATACACAGGGCCAGTTCCTGGTCTGCTAGCATGCACCCCCTTTGTGAGAAATTGTGTGACCCCCACCCCAAACTGTAATTAACACCTTAATTATTATTATTATTATTATTATTATTAATAACAACAACACACATACCTTAAGCCTCCACAGGAAAAACAACACACATACTGTAGGCCTCCACAGGAAAAACAACACACATACTGTAGGCCTCCACAGGAAAAAAAACAAAAAACAAAACACACATACTGTAGGCCTCCACAGGAAAAAAAAACAACACACATACTGTAGGCCTCCACAGGAAAAACAAAACAAAACAAAACACACATACTGTAGGCCTCCACAGGAAAAACAACAACAACACACATACTGTAGGCCTCCACAGGAAAAAAAACCCAACACACATACTGTAGGCCTCCACAGGGGAAAAAAAAAACACACATACTGTAGGCCTCCACAGGACAAACAACAACAACACACCTACTGTAGGCCTCCACAGGAAAAACAACAACACACATACTGTAGGCCTCCACAGGAAAAACAACAACACACATACTGTAGGCCTCCACAGGAAAAAAAACCAACACACATACTGTAGGCCTCCACAGGAAAAAAAACCAACACACATACTGTAGGCCTCCACAGGGGAAAAAACCAACACACATACTGTAGGCCTCCACAGGAAAAAAAACCAACACACATACTGTAGGCCTCCACAGGGGAAAAAACCAACACACATACTGTAGGCCTCCACAGGAAAAAAAAATCACAACACACATACTGTAGGCCTCCACAGGAAAAAAAAATCACAACACACATACTGTAGGCCTCCACAGGAAAAACAACAACAACACACATACTGTAGGCCTCCACAGGAAAAACAACAACAACACACATACTGTAGGCCTCCACAGGAAAAAAAAACAACACACATACTGTAGGCCTCCACAGGAAAAAAAACAACACACATACTGTAGGCCTCCACAGGGGAAAAAACCAATACACATACTGTAGGCCTCCACAGGGGAAAAAACCAACACACATACTGTAGGCCTCCACAGGAAAAAAAAAATCACAACACACATACTGTAGGCCTCCACAGGGAAAACAACAACACACATACTGTAGGCCTCCACAGGAAAAACAACAACACACATACTGTAGGCCTCCACAGGTAAAAAAAAAAACAACACACATTCTGTAGGCCTCCACAGGGGAAAAAACCAACACACATACTGTAGGCCTCCACAGGAAAAACAACAACAACACACATACTGTAGGCCTCCACAGGAAAAACAACAACAACACACATACTGTAGGCCTCCACAGGAAAAACAACAACACACATACTGTAGGCCTCCACAGGAAAAAAAAACAACACACATACTGTAGGCCTCCACAGGAAAAAAAACAACACACATACTGTAGGCCTCCACAGGGGAAAAAACCAATACACATACTGTAGGCCTCCACAGGGGAAAAAAACAATACACATACTGTAGGCCTCCACAGGGGAAAAAAACCAACACACATACTGTAGGCCTCCACAGGAAAAAAAAAATCACAACACACATACTGTAGGCCTCCACAGGGAAAACAACAACACACATACTGTAGGCCTCCACAGGAAAAACAACAACACACATACTGTAGGCCTCCACAGGTAAAAAAAAAACCAACACACATTCTGTAGGCCTCCACAGGGGAAAAAACCAACACACATACTGTAGGCCTCCACAGGAAAAACAACAACAACACACATACTGTAGGCCTCCACAGGAAAAAAAACCAACACACATACTGTATGCCTCCACAGGGGAAAAAAACAACACACATACTGTAGGCCTCCACAGGGGAAAAAACCAACACACATACTGTAGGCCTCCACAGGAAAAAAAAATCATAACACACATACTGTAGGCCTCCACAGGAAAAAAAAAAAACACACATACTGTAGGCCTCCACAGGACAAACAACAACAGCACACCTACTGTAGGCCTCCACAGGAAAAACAACAACACACATACTGTAGGCCTCCACAGGAAAAACAACAACACACATACTGTAGGCCTCCACAGGAAAAAAAAACAAAACACACATACTGTAGGCCTCCACAGGAAAAACAACAACAACACACATACTGTAGGCCTCCACAGGAAAAACAACAACACACATACTGTAGGCCTCCACAGGAAAAAAAAACAACACACATACTGTAGGCCTCCACAGGAAAAAAAACAACACACATACTGTAGGCCTCCACAGGGGAAAAAACCAATACACATACTGTAGGCCTCCACAGGGGAAAAAAACAATACACATACTGTAGGCCTCCACAGGGGAAAAAAACCAACACACATACTGTAGGCCTCCACAGGAAAAAAAAAATCACAACACACATACTGTAGGCCTCCACAGGAAAAACAACAACACACATACTGTAGGCCTCCACAGGTAAAAAAAAAACCAACACACATTCTGTAGGCCTCCACAGGGGAAAAAACCAACACACATACTGTAGGCCTCCACAGGAAAAACAACAACAATACACATACTGTAGGCCTCCACAGGAAAAAAACCCAACACACATACTGTATGCCTCCACAGGGGAAAAAAACAACACACATACTGTAGGCCTCCACAGGGGAAAAAACCAACACACATACTGTAGGCCTCCACAGGAAAAAAAAATCATAACACACATACTGTAGGCCTCCACAGGAAAAAAAAAAAAAAAACACACATACTGTAGGCCTCCACAGGACAAACAACAACAACACACCTACTGTAGGCCTCCACAGGAAAAACAACAACACACATACTGTAGGCCTCCACAGGAAAAACAACAACACACATACTGTAGGCCTCCACAGGAAAAAAAAACAAAACACACATACTGTAGGCCTCCACAGGAAAAACAACAACAACAACACACATACTGTAGGCCTCCACAGGAAAAACAACAACACACATACTGTAGGCCTCCACAGGAAAAAAAAACAACACACATACTGTAGGCCTCCACAGGAAAAAAAACAACACACATACTGTAGGCCTCCACAGGGGAAAAAACCAATACACATACTGTAGGCCTCCACAGGGGAAAAAAACAATACACATACTGTAGGCCTCCACAGGGGAAAAAACCAACACACATACTGTAGGCCTCCACAGGAAAAAAAAAATCACAACACACATACTGTAGGCCTCCACAGGGAAAACAACAACACACATACTGTAGGCCTCCACAGGAAAAACAACAACACACATACTGTAGGCCTCCACAGGTAAAAAAAAAACCAACACACATTCTGTAGGCCTCCACAGGGGAAAAAACCAACACACATACTGTAGGCCTCCACAGGAAAAACAACAACAACACACATACTGTAGGCCTCCACAGGAAAAAAAACCAACACACATACTGTATGCCTCCACAGGGGAAAAAAACAACACACATACTGTAGGCCTCCACAGGGGAAAAAACCAACACACATACTGTAGGCCTCCACAGGAAAAAAAAATCACAACACACATACTGTAGGCCTCCACAGGAAAAAAAAAAAAAACACACATACTGTAGGCCTCCACAGGACAAACAACAACAACACACCTACTGTAGGCCTCCACAGGAAAGACAACAACACACATACTGTAGGCCTCCACAGGAAAAACAACAACACACATACTGTAGGCCTCCACAGGAAAAAAACCAACACACATACTGTAGGTCTCTACAGGGGAAAAAACCAACACACATACTGTAGGCCTCCACAGGGGAAAAAACCAACACACATACTGTAGGCCTCCACAGGAAAAAAAACCAACACACATACTGTAGGCCTCCACAGGAAAAAAAAAATCACAACACACATACTGTAGGCCTCCACAGGACAAACAACAACAACACACATACTGTAGGCCTCCACAGGAAAAACAACAACACACATACTGTAGGCCTCCACAGGAAAAAAAAAACACATACTGTAGGCCTCCACAGGAAAAAAACCCAACACACATACTGTAGGCCTCCACAGGAAAAAAAGAACAACACACATTAATTGCCCCAGCCTCCCCCCCACCAAGAGCTGCGCAAGGCCCGGTTGAAGGGGGTGTGACCTAATTGTGGGAGGTGTGGCCACGTCCCCTTAATTTAGAAAGAAAACCATTGTTGCAGGGCCACAAAGCATCGCTTTGCGCTTGGGAGGGGGGCACTGTGAGCCCCTCAGCCCAGCGCATATCAAGGGGAGGCGTGATCAGGATGATCGCTCCACCCCACAGGCAGAGGAGACTGCTGCTGCTGCTACTGATATGCAGCAGCAAGCAGTCTCCCTTTGCAGCCCAGCACAGATCAACGTGTGCTGGGCTGCTCAGCTGACAGAGAGGAGGGGGGCAGCGTCAGACCCGGGCCCCTCCAGCAAGCCTGGACCCGGGTAATTAGTACCCGCTCCCCCCCCCCTCTCGGCGCCTCTGCCCCTCACAGAACACTGACCTGACCTGTTGGTTCGCTGAAGAAGATGAGAGTGGAGTTCCCAGTCCCTCCCTGCCCGTGGGTGGACACCCAGCAGTGGCAGTAGCCTGCCTTGCTGGCTCAGTGACTGGGTGAAGAGCCGAGAGCAGTAAGTAATGAGTGAAATAAAAAAAAAATATCTTTAATGGTTACTTTTTACTTTCTGTATTTTAGGTTCAACAAAGAGACAATTTGAACTGAGCTACAGAGTACCGGGCAATATTGTGCCGAAATCCAAGATCAGCCGCACGCTCTTTATAAAAGGTAATGCTTGTTTTCTGCTGTGTGGTCCAGCAGCTCTGCCAGGTATAAAGCCTTCTTCTTGCTGACAGCCGTCTAGGCAATAGAAGGGCAGCATTACAATGGGTGTTTAATAACACTTGACACTTTATTTGCCGCTACTGGACAACTGGCAGCAGAGGAACCCAGACCATCCACTAAGCAACCCAGGCTCTAGTACTCACCATACAGTATTACAGTATTCCAAACATGGCCCAAGGCCTGTACTATAGGAAAAAAGCAAGAATGGATCTAAAAGTATCCTGTAACATTATGACAGCTTGCTCCATCTTTACACTGTACCAAGCATCCCAGCGTTTTTCTAACACGTGTGCATTGTGAGTTGCCAATCTTGCGTCACCTGTACCTTTGTCTGCACGATAAACACAGGGAACGTCCTGGGCGATCTGATTGCCATAGTCCTTAGCAAAGAAGGCGTGGACAAGCTGGTTAACCGCGTTCCGGGCAACTCGGAGACGGAGCTCATGCGAGTTGCGCCAATAGTCTACCTTTACCACTACCTGGAAACCAAGAAGGAATGGCATCTGCTGGGCCCCAACACCTTATCGTCACAGGTTACCATGAAGAGGAAGCTGAGAGAGGGTAAGTGCACACCGGGGGCAAGTATATCTCCCATCTCTTGTGTAATAATCAGCAGCTCTGTAATAATCTCTGATTATTTCTAGGTGTTTCTAGTATCCTGTCCTTTAGAAAAATAGACTTTTCATATAGTGTGTGGAGGAACGGCGATTCCAGCACCTGGTACGTACGCACTACATACACTCTACCAGATAAGAGGTGCCTGTATACTGTATGTATATGTGCCAGGGTTACACCAGGAGAGAACAGTAGTGTATGTGCCTGGGTTACACCAGGAGAGAACAGTAGTGTATGTGCCTGGGTTACACCAGGAGAGAACAGTAGTATATGTGCCTGGGTTACACCAGGAGAGAACAGTAGTGTATGTGCCTGGGTTACACCAGGAGAGAACAGTAGTATATGCGCCTGGGTTACACCAGGAGAGAACAGTAGTGTATGTGCCTGGGTTACACCAGGAGAGAACAGTAGTATATGTGCCTGGGTTACACCAGGAGAGAACAGTAGTATATGCGCCTGGGTTACACCAGGAGAGAGCAGTAGTATATGTGCCTGGGTTACACCAGGAGAGAGCAGTAGTATATGTGCCTGGGTTACACCAGGAGAGAACAGTAGTATATGTGCCTGGGTTACTCCAGGAGAGAACAGTAGTATATGTGCCTGGGTTACACCAGGAGAGAGCAGTAGTATATGTGCCTGGGTTACACCAGGAGAGAACAGTAGTGTATGTGCCTGGGTTACACCAGGAGAGAACAGTAGTGTATGTGCCTGGGTTACACCAGGAGAGAACAGTAGTATATGTGCCTGGGTTACACCAGGAGAGAACAGTAGTGTATGTGCCTGGGTTACACCAGGAGAGAACAGTAGTGTATGCGCCTGGGTTACACCAGGAGAGAACAGTAGTATTTGCGCCTGGGTTACACCAGGAGAGAACAGTAGTATATGCGCCTGGGTTACACCAGGAGAGAATAGTAGTATATGCGCCTGGGTTACACCAGGAGAGAGCAGTAGTATATGTGCCTGGGTTACACCAGGAGAGAACAGTAGTATATGTGCCTGGGTTACACCAGGAGAGAACAGTAGTGTATGTGCCTGGGTTACACCAGGAGAGAACAGTAGTGTATGTGCCTGGGTTACACCAGGAGAGAACAGTAGTGTATGTGCCTGGGTTACGCCAGGAGAGAACAGTAGTGTATGCGCCTGGGTTACACCAGGAGAGAACAGTAGTATATGTGCCTGGGTTACACCAGGAGAGAACAGTAGTATATGTGCCTGGGTTACACCAGGAGAGAGCAGTAGTATATGTGCCTTGGTTACACCAGGAGAGAGCAGTAGTATATGTGCCTGGGTTACACCAGGAGAGAACAGTAGTATATGCGCCTGGGTTACACCAGGAGAGAACAGTAGTATATGTGCCTGGGAGAGAACAGTAGTATATGTGCCTGGGTTACACCAGGAGAGAACAGTAGTATATGTGCCTGGGTTACACCAGGAGAGAACAGTAGTATATGTGCCTGGGTTACACCAGGAGAGAACAGTAGTGTATGTGCCTGGGTTACACCAGGAGAGTACAGTAGTATATGTGCCTGGGTTACACTAGGAGAGAACAGTAGTGTATGTGCCTGGGTTACACCAGGAGAGAACAGTAGTGTATGTGCCTGGGTTACACCAGGAGAGAACAGTAGTATATGTGCCTGGGTTACACCAGGAGAGAACAGTAGTATATGTGCCTGGGTTACACCAGGAGAGAGCAGTAGTATATGTGCCTTGGTTACACCAGGAGAGAGCAGTAGTATATGTGCCTGGGTTACACCAGGAGAGAACAGTAGTATATGCGCCTGGGTTACACCAGGAGAGAACAGTAGTATATGTGCCTGGGAGAGAACAGTAGTATATGTGCCTGGGTTACACCAGGAGAGAACAGTAGTATATGTGCCTGGGTTACACCAGGAGAGAACAGTAGTATATGTGCCTGGGTTACACCAGGAGAGAACAGTAGTGTATGTGCCTGGGTTACACCAGGAGAGTACAGTAGTATATGTGCCTGGGTTACACTAGGAGAGAACAGTAGTGTATGTGCCTGGGTTACACCAGGAGAGAACAGTAGTGTATGTGCCTGGGTTACACCAGGAGTGAACAGTAGTATATGCGCCTGGGTTACACCAGGAGAGAACAGTAGTATATGTGCCTGGGTTACACCAGGAGGGAACAGTAGTATATGTGCCTGGGTTACACCAGGAGGGAACAGTAGTATATGTGCCTGGGTTACACCAGGAGGGAACAGTAGTATATGTGCCTGGGTTACACCAGGAGAGAACAGTAGTATATGTGCCTGGGTTACACCAGGAGAGAACAGTAGTATATGTGCCTGGGTTACACCAGGAGAGAACAGTAGTATATGTGCCTGGGAGAGAACAGTAGTATATGTGCCTGGGTTACACCAGGAGAAAACAGTAGTATATGTGCCTGGGTTACACCAGGAGAGAACAGTAGTATATGTGCCTGGGTTACACCAGGAGAGAACAGTAGTATATGTGCCTGGGTTACACCAGGAGAGAACAGTAGTATATGTGCCTGGGAGAGAACAGTAGTATATGTGCCTGGGTTACACCAGGAGAGAACAGTAGTATATGTGCCTGGGTTACACCAGGAGAGAACAGTAGTATATGTGCCTGGGTTACACCAGGAGAGAACAGTAATATTTTTACACACTACATACACTATTAACCTGCCACCCACCTCCCTAGGGTGGCGGGGATAGCCCCGGGCCATGGGTGCCCTGGAGAGGGGGACCCCTTTATTGGGGGGGTCCCCAACTCCCCGGGGATTCCTGGCCTGAGCTGACTAGCGGTCAGGTCTGATGCTGCGGCTGGGGGGCCCGGTGAAAGGGCTCCCCTGGCTGTGGCATCAGCTCCTCGCTAGAAAGGGTCCAGTGCTGGTTTTAATTATAGAGGGACCCCTACGCAATTTTTTTCCCCCTATAATTAAAACCAGGACTGGCCATGCAGCCTGGTGCTGGTACTTAATTTACGGTGGAACCCTACACGTTTTGTTCCCCGTAATTTTAGGTACCAGGACTGGCTGGCAAGTCCGGGGCTGGTTAGCCTTTTGGGAGGGGACCACAAGACATTTTTTTTTAATTAACCCTTACAACACACTTGCCATTCAGAAACATACACAAATCATACTGATTTGTATATGTTCGATGGCAGCTCGCAGCTCAGGAGGTGGTGCATTTAAAACTTCTATTGAGTCCCCGATTTGAGTGTAAAACGGCCAACTTTAGCAAAATGAATAATGGTAAATTCACGATTTATATTAAAAAAGTGAAAAGTACATCGATTTGAGCTGATGGTGATATAATTTCTATTGTTCAAAACAGCCGAATTTGCGGCATTAAACCACCCGATTTCAACCTGAAAAAAATGAAAGTAATCACCCGACTTCAATGATAGTAAATTCCCGATTTGCAAAAAAGTGATATTATCACCCGAAAATGCAAATCGGGACCAACACGAATGTTAATAAATTTACCCCTAAGTGTTCCGTTGTTTAACAGGTTAACGGCTTTTGCACTTCGAATCTTTGGTGCCGTTCAGAACTATGTGGAGATCGATCATATGTCCGTGTGTAACAGTCTGCTCTGGCTGATAAAGGAGTGCCAAACCCCTGCGGGAAGCTTTGTAGAAAAGTCAGCTCCTCTACCAGTCAAACTACAGGTGCCAGTCGTATTGTTTCTTACTGTGTTTCCTTAATTGTTCTAATCAGAAAAAAAAAGCTGTGGTTTGGTCTCTTTTGGTCTCCATACCGCTGGCTGAACCAACGTTTTGACCATGCAGCCTATCCATTCCCTAGGAACCAGTGACATCACTGAGAGTACAGCCTATCCCTTCACAAGGAACCAGTGACATCACTGAGAGTGCAGCCTATCCTTTTTTTTTTTTTTTTTAAATCGTGGATATGCAAAGTAGCACTGGGATAAAGGTTTTGTGGGTAATACAGTGCATGTGACATGTTTTGGCCAATAGGAATGCTGTTGTATAATTGTGGCTCGATTTTTGGTTGATTTTGGTGAATAGAACACATTTAGATCTTCAAATAGAACTTCAAATAGAAACCACCATCGAAATCAGAATGGGACCCAAAACCGACTGTTAGTAAATGATCTATTTTGAATAGAAACACTGTGGACAATTTTTTTTTGTGATGTTAGTTCTAATTTGGTTGATTTTAAATGGAACCAAAATCAAATTTTAGTAAATTTACCCATAGGAACCAGTGACATCACTGAGAATGCAGTTTATCTATTCACCTGGAGCCAGTGACATCACTAAGAATGCAGTCTATCTATTCACCTGGAGCCAGTGACATCACTGAGAATGCAGCCTATCTATTCACCTGGAGCCAGTGACATCACTGAGAATGCAGTCTATCTATTCACCTGGAGCCAGTGACATCACTAAGAATGCAGTCTATTCACCTGGAGCCAGTGACATCACTGAGAATGCAGTCTATCTATTCACCTGGAGCCAGTGACATCACTGAGAATGCAGTCTATCTATTCACCTGGAGCCAGTGACATCACTGAGAATGCAGTCTATCTATTCACCTGGAGCCAGTGACATCACTGAGAATGCAGTCTATCTATTCACCTGAAGCCAGTGACATCACTAAGAATACAGTCTATCTATTCACCTGGAGCCAGTGACATCACTAAGAATGCAGTCTATCTATTCACCTGGAGCCAGTGACATCACTAAGAATGCAGTCTATCTATTCACCTGGAGCCAGTGACATCACTGAGAATGCAGCCTATCTATTCACCTGGAGCCAGTGACATTACTGAGAATGCAGTCACCTGGAGCCAGTGACATCACTGAGAATGCAGTCTATCTACTCACCTGGAGCCAGTGACATCACTAAGAATGCAGTCTATCTACTCACCTGGAGCCAGTGACATCACTGAGAATGCAGTCACCTGGAGCCAGTGACATCACTAAGAATGCAGTCTATCTACTCACCTGGAGCCAGTGACATCACTGAGAATGTAACCTATCAATTCACCTGGAGCCAGTGACATCACTGAGAATGCAGTCTATCTATTCACCTGGAGCCAGTGACATCACTAAGAATGTAGCCTATCCCCCACTAGAAACTAGTGATATGACTCAAAGTGCCTCAGTAAGCTGATAGAACAGATATTGGTTCATACCGCAAAATGTCTTCTTCCATTGAAATTATATAGTTTGTTTTCTGACCATTGTTAGTGTCCAATACCTCAGTCTTTAGGGGGTGTTCCTGTTTGATTTAAGCCCTCTAAGAGAAAATAGTATTTTGTATGAATTATCTGTAGGACTCCTACTGTATGTCTCGGCTTTCTGCGGAATAGTCTTGATTACAGCATCATAAATGTGTAACTAAGTTTAATTTCTTATTTTCAAATTACTCTATTTTCAGGGAACGATCCCGAATGAAGCTGCTGAGAAAGCCCTGTACTTAACAGCCTATGTTATCATTGGAATTCAGAAGTCCATTCGCATGTGTAATATTCTAGTAAGTAGCAACATTCTGCACAAGTAACATATTGGAATCAACTCATGTGGTCATGTACTGATTACCTCTCCGGTCGGTCACCATTGGCCCAGGAAGTCACACTGGCTGTGATATCATGACTGGGATACGCAAGCATATAAATAATTAAATGTTATTTTGATGTAACTTTAGCATGCTGAAGTAGGCCTGAAAACCACCGGATGTAACCACTAATGCAGGGTACACACAGTCAGATATTCTTGACGATATGAACGATAACGATGGAAAAAATCGTTACATCGTTCATATCGTTGACATGTTTGGTATGCATCAACCAAGGATGCGCGTGTCCGCATGTCAGATAACGATATCTGAAGTTATCTGTGTTTGCAGTGGAACTTGGACGACTTTATCATTTAAATAGTGTCAGAAATCGTTCACTGTTCACCGTTAATGAGATCGTTGGTAAAATCGTTCAAATCGTTCATCGTTGTTCTAGCAATTCTGACCGTGTGTATGCACCAATCGGTATATGATGCTGCTCCTCAGGGAGCACTAACAGTGCATGGTTTCCAGGTTTCCTGCCAGGGTGCACAGGTGTATTCATTACTCACTGACACATTTTGAAAAAATCCACAGGTGGAGATAATTATTTAATTTGAGATTCTGCGAGGAGACCTGGGAAACAATATCACAGGAACTGGCATTTTTGTGTCACCCCCTCGGAGGCTGACACTTTAGTGACGCCACTTGTCACCATACAGCTTTCCCATGTTTGCAAAAATAAATGATGGTTTTATGCTACCAGTTTGGTTTTACCTTTAAAATGATTGCCGCTTTGAGGGTCTGATTCAGAGCAGGCCGCTATTTGCGCTCGCTCGTTCAGAAAAAGGGGGTGGCTATTTAAATTAACTGTTCGCTCTTTGCGGTCTGTTGACGCCTCTATGTCTGAACGAGCAAACAAAACATGCGGTCGGTATTTTGTAAAAAACGCCCCCTGGCCGCTCGCATCATACGTCATGTCCGCTATTTATTAGATTAATCGAGTACATCGAACAGCGTATGAACTGCTCGCTATTCTTGTGGTTGGTTTTTCCTACCGCAATCATGCGAGCAGTTCAGGCTAAAAGACACCCAACTGACGTGGTTGATAACGCTGCTTTGTTAATTATGCACACCCATTAAACGCCCGTTTTGACCATTTGGCACGCCTGCTTTCGGATCTCCACCCCCCGTTTTAAAGCACCTTCCCCTGTTACCACCCACAAACGCCTCATTCTGTCACTCAAATTAGCAGGCATTCGCTATATTGCGAGCACACGATTTCTGACCGCACTGACTGGTTCGCGCATGTGTACTAAAACCCATACGCATGCGCAGATGTGCGAACATCGCTCGGAACGAACGAGCGGCCGCTTACGAGCGGCTCTGAATGAGACCCTGAGTCTGGCCAATGTCCAAAATGCCCAGCCCAAAAGGCGCTTTTCCATCATAACTTTTGGAGCTGTTCAAAAGTTAAGCGTTTTTGGCACAAAATTATCAACTTAATAAATTTAACCTTTGGAATTCATATATTTCTAGATCCTTTAGCACCTTTATGCGCAGATTTCTGAAATTGGGAGGCCTCACATTCCCTTACACATTTAGGACCTCATTCAGAGTCGGTCGCGAGCGCCGATGCGACCGTAACCGACTCGCTGGTTTGGCCTGCGCACGCGCAGCGGCCGCACTGCGCGTGCGCAAGCCCCGGAGCGACAGGGAAACTCTGTCGCTCTGGAGCTCATTACCAAAGGGGCGGCTGTCGATGTTGATCGACAGCTGCCCCCGTTTGGTAGGTGGGCCGGGGGGGTGGTTTCAAAAACGGAGGCGTTCCTTTACGAACGCCTACCGTTTTGTGGGCGGCCACACTGACACCATCAGTGATGACAGTGGGGAGCTTCCTGCTGAAACACAGCAGGAAGCTCCCCGGGGCTTAAGGTTGACGAGACCCTACCGTAGGGTCTCGTCATAAGCCCCGATGCTCGCGATGGTCTTGACCATCGCGACCATCTCCCTTAGCGGTCGTTAGAGCTGTGGGTGTTAACCCACAGCCTAACGACCGACATGGAGGTGGCCGTTCAGGATGCAAGCGGCCGCCCTGTTTCTGAGTGACCGCTTGCATCCTACGACCGCCTCTGAATGAGGCCCTTATTGCCTATTCTAACAATCATAGGGCCTGATTCAGAGATACTCGTAAGCGGCAGCTCGTTCGCTCCGAGCGATGTTTGCCCAACTGCGCATGCGTACGGATCATTCGTTATACGCATGCGCGAACCAGTCAGTGCGGTCGAAATTCATGTGCTCGGAAAATAGCGAATGCCTGATAATTTCAGTGACAGAATGAGGCGTATGTGGATGGTAACAGGGGAAGGTGCTTGAAAACGGGGAGTGGAAATCCGATCACAGGCGTGCTTAAAGGTCAAAACGGGCGTTTTAAGGGAGTGCATAATTAATCCAGCAGCGTCATTGACAACGTCACTTGGTTGTTTTATAGTCAGAACTGCTCGCAAAATAGTGGTTGAAAAAACCAACCACAAGAATAGCGAGCAGTTCATACGCTGGTTGATGTACTCGATTAATCTAATAAATAGCGGACATGACGTATGGTGCGAGCGGCCAGGGGGCGTATTTTTCAAATTTACGTTCGCATGTTTTGCTCGCTCGTTCAGACTTAGAGGCGTGAACAGAATGCAAAGTGCGAACGGTTCATTTGAATAGCCACCCCTTTTTAGAAAACGAACGACCGCAGATAGCGAGCGGCTCTGAATGAGGGCCATAGTTACCATTGCAAGGAAGGTGATTCTGCAGAAGTGGATTTCTAAAAAAGCCCCTTTACTTGAAACGGTTAAGCTCATGTTATTGAAAACTCTTTATTTTGAGAGACAAGAAACACTACCAGAAGTGGAACGAGGAGTTTTAAGATTCTACAAGAAATGGGGGGCATATATAGAATCATTAGATTCCTTGTTTCAAAATCGTAAATTAGGTATTTTTAAAAATGCTAATTGGTTCCTTCTCAGAAACATTCAGTAATTCTATTCCACTAATTGTTGAACATCTACTGGAGATTACTTAAATTGGGTAATGTTTCCACTCCCTCCCATTTCGTTCCTATTTTCTCCTATTGTAGTTCCCCCCTCCTATCTTGTCTTGTCTGTTGGTGTTTAGTTGATTTAGTTTACGTTAAATTGTCTGTATCTTTCCTTTTTTTCTTTCTTTATCTTTGGAAGAATGTATGTTTCACATTTGATTGATGTGATTTATTATTACGTTAGTATAGTATTCCAAAGATCTATTATTATAAGCAAACTATACAGATCTGATATGTAGTATCTAATTTTGTATTTAAGTTTATACTATTTCTACTTTGAGACAAAATGACTAGCGGCATTTCTTCATCAAAAAATCTTCTGTACTCACCTGTCTTAGTCGTGTTTATGTTTCATGTACTTGTCATTTATATTGACAATTCAATAAAATAAATATTCAAAAATGATTGGCGCTTTATAAATACAGGAAGACTCGCTGTAGTTCCTGCAGTGACCACAAGGCGCACCCTATTACATAAGCCTCCAAGTCTCAAAGTCCTGCCACTGGCCTTCTGGCTTCGCTGCTTCAGCCCCACCAGGGTTGTATTCCCAGAGCAGCAAGGTGTGGTAACTCTTCGTGGATCTCACCATTACCTCACTCCACTCTGGCCCCTCCCTGCTGATATTCCACCCCCCTCCCGGTTATATAAACTTACCCCATTCCAGGCACAGTGGTTCCCAGGCTTAGGCTCCTTGTCGCCTGTTATATCATATAAATATAAATACACTATATGGACAAAAGTATTTGGCCACATCTGTTAATTATTGAATTGAGGTGTTTCAATCAGACCCATTGCCAGAGGTGTATAAACTCAAGCACCTAGCCATGCAGCCTCCATTTGCAAACATTTGTGATACAAAATGGGTCGTTGAAGAGCTCAGTGACTTCAAGCGTGGTATTGTGATGGGATGCGTGGTACTGTGATAGGAAGCGTGGTACTGTGATAGGAAGCGTGGTACTGTGATAGGAAGCGTGATACTGTGATAGGATGCGTGGTAGTGTGATAGGAAGCGTGGTACTGTGATAGGAAGCGTGGTACTGTGATAGGATGCGTGGCACTGTGATAGGAAGCGTGGTACTGTGATAGGATGCCTGGTATTGTGATAGGAAGCGTGGTATTGTGATGCGTGGTACTGTGATAGGAAGCATGGTACTGTGATAGGATGCGTGGTATTGTGATAGGAAGCATGGTACTGTGATAAGATGCGTGGTACTGTGATAGGATACGTGGTAGTGTGATAGGAAGCGTGGTACTGTGATAGGATGTGTGGTACTGTGATAGGATGCGTGGTACTGTGATAGGATGCCTGGTACTGTGATAGGAAGCGTGGTACTGTGATAGGATGCGTGATACTGTGATAGGAAGCGTGGTACTGTGATAGGAAGCGTGGTACTGTGATAGGATGCGTGGTACTGTGATAGGAAGCGTGGTACTGTGATAGGATGCGTGGTGCTGTGATGGGAAGCGTGGTACTGTGATAGGATGCCTGGTACTGTGATAGGAAGTGTGGTACTGTGATAGGAAGCATGGTACTGTGATAGGAAGCGTGGTACTGTGATAGGAAGCGTGGTACTGTGATAGGATGCGTGGTAGTGTGATAGGAAGCGTGGTACTGTGATAGGAAGCGTGGTACTGTGATAGGATGCGTGGCACTGTGATAGGAAGCGTGGTACTGTGATAGGATGCGTGGTACTGTGATAGGATGCGTGGTACTGTGATAAGATGCCTGGTACTGTGATAGGAAGTGTGGTACTGTGATAGAATGCCTGGTAATGTGATAGGATGCGTGGTACTGTGATAGGTTGTGTGGTACTGTGATAGGATGCGTGGTACTGTGATAGGAAGCGTGGTACTGTGATAGGATGTGTGGTACTGTGATAGGTTGTGTGGTACTGTGATAGGATGCGTGGTACTGTGATAGGATGTGTGATACTGTGATAGGTTGTGTGGTATTGTGATAGGAAGCGTGGTACTGTGATAAGATGCGTGGTAGTGTGATAGGATGCGTGGTAGTGTGATAGAAAGCGTGGTACTGTGATAGGAAGCGTGGTACTGTGATGTGTGGTACTGTGATAGGATGCGTGGTACTGTGATAGGATGCGTGGTACTGTGATAGGATGCGTGGTACTGTGATAGGATGCGTGGTACTGTGATAGGAAGCCTGGTACTGTGATAGGATGTGTGGTATTAATGAATCTCTGTTTGGCAGTCAGATGGGTGAGTCTGGGTTTGGCGGATGCTGGAAAAAGGTTACCTGTCTGACTGCATTGTGCATACTGTGAAGTTTGGTGGAGGAGGGATAACGGTATTGGGCTGTTTTTCAGGGTTTGGGCTAGGCCCTTTATCTCCAGTGAAGGGCAATCTTTACAGCCCCTGTTGGTGTAATGGTCAGGCCTCCATATATTTTTGTCCATATAGTCTGTCTGTCTGTCTATCTATCTATCTATCTATCTATCTATCTATCTATCTATCTATCTATCTATCTATCTCCTATCTATCTATCTATCTATCTATCTATCTATCTATCTATCTATCTATCTGTCTGTCTGTCTGTCTGACTCTGTCTGTCTATCTATCATCTCATATCTATTTATCATCTCATATCTATATCTGTCTGTCTGTCTGTCTGTCTGTCTGTCTGTCTGTCTGTCTGTCTGTCTGTCTGTCTATCTATCTATCTATCTATCTATCTATCTAGTATCTACATATATTTGCTTAGTGGTGGGTTTAAATATATTTCTGTATTCCAGGAAGTGAAGGAGGCATTAGACAAAGCCATAGCGTATCTCTCCAATGTCGCAGAGAACGCAGAGAGTACTTTCACGCTGGCGGTAGCGGCATACGCTCTCCAAATATCTGAGACGTCTCTCCAAAGCCAACACAAAGCGATGTTAAGACTAAAAAGGGAAGCCTTATCTAAAGGAAATGGTAAGCGAATGTCAGCGTTGCTTTGTTTGTTATGCTATATAATTAGCAGATAAATGTGTAACATTTGCAGTATTATCAGTGAGTCTCTATTGTAGTCTGTCATACTTAGAAAATGTCTCTGATTTTCGTTTTTGTCACTCTCCCGGCCACATCCTCTCCTTAAGGACAGACATCGGAAGCCGATGGTTAGTAACCATCGAAGTTTCAGATTCAATGGAAGCACTAGCAGGAATTCGATTGTTGCCAGCCACTGGATGCAGTTATACGATGGCTGGCTGTTTGGGGAGTACACACCACTATTCTGCATAGCAGAGCAGCGGGTGAGCAGTGGGGAGAATAGATATACATAGTGTTAGGGGTAGCCTGGGTGCAGCCCAACATCTCGGAGATTGCTGGGCACCCCCCCCCCATCACACAGTGATGTGAACGGGGGGTGCAGTGAGGCACTGCCCCCATTCCCAGAGGCTTTGCCCCCTTTTCGGTGAACGTGCAAATTTATGACTGCTTCTGCGCATGCGCACAGTATAACCATCGCGATGGTCACGATGTGATGGCTAGTTGCCATCGCATCGCTGGATTTGATGCCAGAAGCCTGGCAACCATTTGATGCCGGGCTTCCGATGTCCATCCCTACCTCTCCTCACTTGGCGCAATGCGGCAGTAATGCTGCCTATAGCATCCAGTGACACAATACAGCGGCGGGTGCGGCTGACGGAGGACAGAGGTGAAGGTGGCAAGGCGTATTCCCTTGTATACGTGGTTTGCAGATGGCCTCTGCTCTGTCTCTGCCTGCGGATTAATTTTCAAATCCCCAAGTGTCACAAAATCCACGTTGGTTGTGTAATGTGCCTCAGGGGGTGATGTATGTAACCTGAGGACAAGTGGAGATGTTCCCCACGGCAACCAATCAGATACGAGTTATCATTTATCTAGTACATGCTATAATAAGAATGCTAGAATCTGATTGGGTTCCTATGAGCAACGATTCCACTGAGAGAAAGGGGTGGAGGGAGCCCGGGTATGGGGAAATTTCCCTGCTGTGTGGATGGGCGCGTCACCATTTCCGCTCAACCGAGGGACTTGGAGATGGTAGAGACCGGGATTGTCTTATACCTATAATGGGACTTAGGCCCTGATTCAGACCTGCTCGCTAGATGCGGCCGCTCGCTCCCAGCATATGCAAATTCAGCTAAGTGACGGCATGGCAGGCGCTCGCTCGACAAGGCATAAGCACGCCCACTATGTCTTGGCGTGCGATCACTTTGTGTATGTAGACGCCCACCAGCTTGTCTTAAGATGCCCACAAGCGCACGTCATCTCCAGGAAGTGTATGCAAGCATCGGTACATCGGGTACCATCGGCAGCGAACGCAGTGCTTAAGGTTGCCTGTACCATGCCACAAGCACTGCAATCACTTCAGAGTGAAATCCCACCAAGTGACGTGTACTATGACGCTGCCTTTTACTTAAGCACGCCTCTGAAACGGCGTTGAGACACTCAGGCGCGCCTGCGTTCGCACCTCCATTCCCCCGTTTCCAGTGGTCAGCCAATGTCACCACCCACAAACGACTTCTCCTGTCACTCACTCTACTGGGCAGTCTATGCGCAGCGAGTGAACGCATCCCGATCTCTCGCATTGGTTCGTGCACGCGCATTGCGATGCGTACACATGCGCAGAAAGCGACTATCAGCCAGCTACGAGCGTTCGCATCATAGCAAATGGGTCTGAATCAGCTCCTAGGTCATCTGATTCTACAGGGCCATAACTAGGGGCGTTCAAGCATTGCCATCGCACAGGGCCCTTCAGACGGCATCGTCGCTGCCCCATGGTATCTGCACACAGTTTGCAGGGTGTCTGACCGTGCGGCGCAGGACCGCTCAGTCTCGTGTGTGTGTTGTGGGCATGTAACTCGGCTTCTGCGCTGATTCTCAACCTGAAGAAGAGGCCGGGATGGGCTTCCAAGGGCCAACGCATGAATCTTCAGAAGCAGTAAGGAGCCTCCCACAGCTGTACGGAAATGTCCGAATCAGCCGCCTTAATGTTGTCCGGAAGGGATCTGGCTGCTTGACCCAAGCGTTCAGTATTCAAATGATATCAGATTGTACAGTGAGAGCAGCCCTCCGTCATCGCATCTGATTGAGCTCCAGCCGAGTCCTTCCTTAGATCCAGGGATGTGCGGAGTTGTCATCTGATGGATACGCTGAAGCGGGTTTCTTATAACATGGGTAGCGCAATCTTTTGATATATCAAACTGTAAAATAAGACTTTGCAGCGAACACCCACCCTGTATTTGTTGGCGGAATTGAGTAGTCGCAAACATGTCAGATAAACCCCTTTCTCTTGCAGTTGATCCCCCTATTTATCGCTATTGGAAGGATACATTGAAAAAATTTGATGCCTCCGCGCCAGGCACTGAGACAGCAAAGATGGTTGAGACCACGGCTTATGCCCTGCTGGCTGTTCTGAAACGAGGTGAAAATGATTATGCTAAACCAGTTATTCGATGGTTGACAGAGCAGCAACAATACGGAGGCGGATTCTACTCAACGCAGGTAAACGGTTCCTCCCGTTCAGCCCACGACTGGTATTAAAGCGGGGACAGTTGTACAAGGGGGAGAGGCCGACTATACGTTGCCACGCTTTTACAGTACCATGCACTACGCAGTAACTTAGACCAAGCATTTGTTTTGGGCAAACGGTCACAGTTTTATTAAATCACAGCACACTTAAAAACTTAAAAACAGAGCATGGAGAGTTGATGAGCAAGGCTTTCGCATCATTTGTTAATAGTTGCACGTACGTACGTGCCTGGGGGGCTTGTCCGGCCAAACCTTGAAGGCCGCAACAAGCCGCTCCCCCTTGCCATCACATGGGGGTGTGTTCACCCCAACCTTGTAAGCCACAACAAGCCGCACCCCCTTCTCTCTGTTCACACGGGGGGTGTGCTCGGCCCCATCTTGACAGCCGCAAGTAGCCGTACCCCCTTTCTCAACCTGGGGACCAGCTACCATGCGCATACCCCCTTTTTTTGGCATGTCTCCTGTATGGCCCAGCCATATCAAGTTGGTGCCAGGTGTGCAGCCTATTTACTGGCGAGTATGCCTGGCCCTTGACTGTGACAATGGCTGAACTGGCTATCCCACCACCTCAGCCTTAAAGCTATTTCTTTCATCTGCCAAACATTTTCCTTTTTTTTATTTATCTATCATTTATTATTTTTATATACTGTATGTATATATATATATATATATATATATATATATAAAATTATTTTTTTCCTTACAAATGTCACACCAACAACCATGGACTTTAACATACGAAAAAGGCGCTAAGCTACAATGTTGCCTCCCTGTGCACCCTTGCAACTCACCCTAAACGCGGGTGTTCGCGTCCGACGCCCGGCTTACCTTCAGTTGTTATACCGGGCATCAGGCTCCCGGCGTAGGTAAAATGACAGGCGTCGGCATCTCGATGCTTGTCATTAGACCCCTGCCGGGATTAGACAGTCGGGAAGCCGGCGGGCGGCATTTCGACCAGCGGTTTCCTGACTGCATCCCCCCCTTTGATGCATAGTGTAATGACTCTTAGACACATTCCCTGATCCCCTTCTTAAGTTATGTGTCTATTGCTGGCACTGGCAGCCTGGTGTAAACAATGAGTATGAGGTCCGTTCATTATGTTATTATCGGGTGCCCCTCGCACCGAGTAGAAGTGATGATGAATAGACCCCTATACCCCAAGATGTAGCCGCTCTTGTGCATGTGACACTTCATTACATTACTATATTGCGTACAAATAGGGTAATATGACTTCAGAATGTATCAATAACTCTGTACAGCCATATCTCTAGGGCGCTAACAATGGATATACTGTAAGTGCATATACTGGTACACCCGGCCTATGTGTATGTATGTACACTATGTTGTATTTTGATTTGGACCACATACATGTAAGGCCGCAGTTTGATGACCAAAACATTACTTGTATATTCAGTAGGTAAAAATGCATGAAACTGTAAAGATGGCTGACAGGGAGGATAATTGACGTGCTTGTGACCGTTGTGTTTCCAGGACACCATCACCGCTCTAGAAGCTCTGACAGAGGTCGCCATCCTCGATAAAAAGTTGAAATTGGATATGGAAGTGAAAGTCTCTTATAGAAAAGCAGGAGACTTCCAAAGCTATCGTCTGACCGAGCAAGAACCCTTTGTGAAGCCTGTGGAGGTAATGATGGAACCTGTGGGAAAGTATTTGTTGCTGAAACAGGTGGCGCCCTCTGCCTGTCCATCCCGCATGCTACATTTGACCATGGGCGGCTCTGTGTGGGTCCTCCCCTCCTCTCGCTGGCGCAGTTCCCCACTAGGCTGAGATTACCGCACATGTGCAGGTCTACGAGATCATGGTGCCTGCGCCATTTTACCGGTGAATTCACTGTTGTACACGTCTTCGGGTAAATGGCGGCTGCGTCATTTTCTCTATGATTTCTGCAGTACAGACGCCAGAGGTGTAAGTATAGAGTGTGAGTGTAGGTTGTACTGTGTGGCCTGCACCTATTATAGATACACCTATGAGTGGCTCATTGCATAAACTTTTCGAAATGTACAGAGAAAACTATTATTCAAGTCAGTGGCTGATTTGCGCTGTATATGCCGTCATCAGGCTGTAATATCAGACTGATTCTTCTGCCCTATATACCTTTTGCAAATGAGGTTCGTGAGCAAAAAGTTATCCTATTGATGTCGAACACGTTGCTTGTGTGGTTTGACCCTTTTAGCCTTTGCTGACAGTTATACATTCCGATTTAGAGCACTTTCCCAATGAGTCATGTGACACAGTGACATCACTACACACCAAATATAAGTGATGACATCATCACTTGTGCATTATAGCTCTGTGTTTTCTTATTTGCAGGTGCCCCTTCCAGAAGATCTCACTATATCTACCAGAAGTTTCAGCGGTATTGTCACAGGACATGTATGTATTACAGAGAAGTGTATAAATTACAGGGAAGTGAATGAACGTTCCAACTCCTATATAATTAATTCTACAGCAGCACACGCACATTATAGTATAATTGTCTTGGGAGGCGGCCACAGGAAGTACTAAAAGTCATGAACTCTGTTCCATCTGCATCTAATGACATAGACTCAGCAGTGCCGGATTAACAACAGGCCAGCCGGGGCTATCGCCCCGGGGGGCCCAAACACAGGTGAACCCCCCACCAACATAGCGGCATCACCAGTACCAGACTGACTCCTGAGGGTGCAGGCTGTTGCAATGATACCGTGACAGGAGACATTGTTAGTGCAGATGGGAGGAGGAAGGTCTCAGGAACCACCATTGACATTGTATCATAATGTGAACTGGGGACACTGTAGCTTAGTGTGAACTGGGAACACTGTGGCATAATGTGAACTGGGGGGCACTGTGGCATAATGTGGACTGCGTCATAATGTAAAATGGGGGCACTGTGGTATAATATGACCTGGGGCACATTGGTAAGGGCCCCCACAAGTTAGTTGCGATGGGGCCCTCACGAAACCTTAATCCAGCCCTGGCGCTCAGTTTAATAGCTGCACCATTTCACCATATGACGCCAACCTACAGGACCATCCACCGCCACCAACCTGGCATCAGTTGAATCGTTTTTCTTGTTTAAGATCGGTGCATCCCTCCCGCACCCCAGACATTGGCAGACACAAAGGCCCGGTGTATAACGACTGTGCTGGCCCCAATTAAAATACTTTTATACAAGTGTTTAAATTATTAGGTCCACTAGCTATAGATCACCCATATACCGCGAGTCGTGGTGGGACCTCGCTCTGAAGTCACCTGTAAAGTAGACATGGTAAAGCCCATATTCCTGTCCGCTAAGATTCAGTTACCAATGAGACCCATTTCCATTAGTTTACCCTGACCTATCTGGTGGTGCACTGTTTATTATTTATATATGTTAGAAAATAACCGAGGAGCTTATAAGGAAGTCCCTGATGGGATCCGTCTACGTATTAAATATTGCTATTTACAAACCAGAAAAGAACAAATCAAACTGGATTTATGTCCTTACAGGTGCTGACGAAGTACAACATTTTCAGACCCCAAAGCAAATGCAGATTCGATCTGAAGATTGAGAGAAAAGCCAACCCATGTAAAGTATCACACGTTCATACATCCCGCTGCCCCCCGGGTGTTCCGATGGCCCATCCTGTGGTTAATTACGTCCATTCAGCTCCTTTGGGCATGCGAATGACTACATGGCTATATAGTTCATGGAACAGTTATTACAGTAGAACCTGCAGCTGCAGTTCCTCTCACAGCCTGCAGAGGCAGCGTTACTGTAGCATGCCTGGAATTGGGCACAGGCAGAGGGGCGGAGATTTAATTTTACGGTGCAAGATTATTGTAATGAGATAAAGGGGTTAAGGGTTTTTGGGAATGTTCTTTATTCATCATAATGATCCTAATCGTAATACATGTATCTGAAAATGTCCTCACAATCATTCTCTTCTAACTGCCACATTTCTCATTGTCCATAATGTTTAGTTGAAGAACAGTCGATATTTAGTGACGATACCTCCCAAATAATGCACCTGGAAGCCTGCGCGAGGTAAGCAGGTGTCACTGCTCAGTATTCATATATAAGGCAGCCTGTGCTCCTATGTGGGCAACGGACTGGTTTTAGGGTGACATATACTAGGATTGGGAATGTAAGCTGGGTGATGTTTTAAAACACAGAAACGCTGATCCTGAGTCGGCGTAAGTGTTTATCACTGATAATCACCAAATTGCACCAACACGATTCTTAGTAAATTTCCCCCTTAGTCTGGTTTACAATTGGGGATGGACCCCACACCATTTAAAAAAAAAAAATTGCCAGCAGATTCTACCTTCTGTGAAGCAAAGTGCAAACATGTCAGAGGCCGTTCCACCAACTCCCGTGCATAAGTGACTCGGCCCCATAGTGCGGGCAGCCATTTTGTGACTGTAAAATTTTTGTTATCTATGCATTAAGGAACCCCGAATCGCGTCAGTGATGTCACAGGCTTGTCATTGGCTGCAGTCACCTGGATGATTAACCCACAAAAATGGCTGCGCTATGTCCGTCGGTTAATAATCGTTATCTGACTTTCTGAAGAAAATAACGGTGATGTGAGAGTTAAACAGACCTCATACGTGTTTTGCACATTTCCAGTGGGAATATAAATATATTTTCCACTAGAGAAGAAGAGCTGATTACATCAAATCACAGATAATGCATTCAGCAAAGTTATGGCCCCAATGCAAAATCTGGAACTGATTTGTTTTATATTTACACAACTACTTCCAGTAAATCTTCTTTTTTCAGCAGATTTGTCCCAAAAGGGATTTTGTGAGTAAAAAAAATAAAAACTTTGGTTGTGAAAGATGCTTTGTTCATAAACGGGGACTTGGGAGTTCTAATAATTCAGGGAGTGAGGGGCGCTGTCTTGTGTATTATGGGAGGATAAGCCCCCCTCACTTATAATTGGCTTTGCAGTTACCGCTCATTTTAAGAGATGCAGGAAAACGCGTTTAGATGACGCCATTGCGGTGTCCATATTCTCACTGCAAAGCTACAGGAAAATAAGGTTGAATTGAAGCGTATTTGCTCTGAGAGGCCAGATTTCTACAGGTGCTAATTCATTACGGATTCATTGCAAACTGCTAATCCCTCATTGGTTGTACGGCGGAGAATGGGTTAACCGGTAATTCTGTTCCTGGAGACGCAGGGCCCACGCCTGCCAAGTTGGACAAGATACTGAAAATGTTTCTGGCCAGAGCGGCTGGAAGTGGGGAACGCTCTAAAGGGAAACCGTTATTTCAGCTCCTGACTAATCTCCCCCATTATCCACACTGACTCATAAAGGAGATATATGTGAGATTTAACAATCAGCGACTAATACTGTGCTATTAACAAATGCATTTAGGTATTTCTGGCCTCACATAGGGGCCCATTTATTAAGGATCGCATTTTGCAATGCGATCAGGGCATGCAGTACCGCCCATGATCGCATTGCAAAATGCGATCATACCGGCCGAATGTATGACCCGGCACATGCACGGAGACGTGCTCCGAAAAGAGCCCGTCCCTGCGATGTGGCCGGAGCGCATTCCGGGCTGCTGCGCATGCGCAGTCCCGCGGACTGCACATGAGCGGCGCCCATTGCCGGCGGAGGGATCTGTAAGATCCTTCCACCGGCTGAAAATGCAGTAAGTGCCCATAGGACACAGCGGCTAACGCTATCTGCAGATGGCGTTAGCTACTGGGGTCAAATTCCCGATATTGATACATTTGGCAGCATCGCATCCCCCATAGAAACCTATGGGGGCGGCGGCTGCCGGCGGCAATGGAGGGATCGCAGCAGGTAACAACACTGAGATGACGTCAAAAACTCATTATCTTTTACAGTAAGGGAATTTTATCCTTATATACATTATGCCTGTATAGCAGGGGTGGGGAACCTCAGGCCCGGAGGCTGTATAAGGCCCTCGGTATCATTTTGTCTGGCCCTCATAGCTTGTTTCTGCTAGCCTCATCTGGCAAGCATGGTGACTAGAATGGCACCCTGCAGCCAGAATCTATGCAGCAGTGCCACCAGCAGCGTCATTAGGACGCTTCAGACGGTCACACCCCTGCCCTTACAGCTCCCCGGAGCATCTTCAGGATGCTCCTGGCATTGCTGTAATCACTGGTGATTGTAGCCCCGCCCTGTGTGACATCATATGGAGGGGGCGTGGCCTGCATAGAATAGAATGTACACCCATGTGTATGTTACCTGCACTGACAGTTACCCAGGTAATCCTATCGCCGGACAAAGTGCAGTGGCATCATTATCCTGTACATAGGCGGCTGTATGCAGTGTTGTAGTGTGGGGCCATGGCATCGGGAGCAAGTGTATTCTACACACCCCTCCCCTCCCCATTTTGGAGCCGGGGTCCGGGGTGCATGTCACAGTACATTTCTCTGCCCCATGTGTAATATAAATAAATAGCGCCTCCAGCTTTCAATTACGCAAGTTTCATCCAGGTATTCCTAAAGTTTTAGTTATTCATTTTGTACAGTGACATCTGTAGTAAGCACCATTTCCTTCCATTGTAGGTACAGAGCCAAAGAAAATGAATTGCCCAACTCTGGCCAGGCCGCCATGGAGATCACGCTTGTTACGGGACTGGAAGCCGACGAAAAACAATTAAATAAGGTCGCCACCGGCTTGTAAATATATGTAGATAATTGTGGATTTTTTTGTGTGTGGTTTACATTGTAGGATCACAGACAACACTTTACTGCTACTGAGAATGAGGTGTCTCAATTGTCATTAATCGTGTTAGGGGAATATTTATCCCCAAAAATATCCCAAAAGTAATCATATTAAGGATCCACTGAGTGATGTATGAGCAGGGGACGCAGATACCAGAGATATTAGCTAGGTTCAGGGGGTATCTATAATGTGTGCAGGGTATGTGGTGTATGCCATACGCGGGCCCCTGGGGACTGCAGCAGATACCAGAGAGATCAGGGGGTATCTATAATGTGTGCAGGATATGTGGTGTACGCCATACGCGGGCCCCTGGGGACTGCAGCAGATACCAGAGAGATTAGCTGCGATCAGGGGGTATCTATAATGGGTGCAGGGTAGGTGGTGTATGCGAGCCCCTGGGGCCAGGGGAGCCCAACAGCACACCGTGCAATTATTTATTCAATACTTACCTCTCCGGAGTCCCGCGTCGGTGATGTCATCGCTGTACAAATCGTCTGGAAAATGTCTACCACGGCCATTTTCCTGGCGTTTTGCGCAGGAGCAGTAGGGAAATCACTGGGAAAATGGCTGCCGTGCCATTTCCCCGGTGACCTGCACATGTGCAGTAGACTCTGGCACAGACTAGTGCCCAGTGTCTACTGCCGGCCGTCGCGGAGAGAGGACGGTGACCCGGACGGAGACTGCACCCGGGCCCCCTCCTCTCTCAATACGCCCCTGGCTGCGGTCCCCCCTTTTTCTTTGCAAAAGCAGCTCCCATGGGTTATTATGGGGGCTGATAAAATGGTGAATTTACCAACTCTAGAATGCATAAGCCATTGAAGCCTCTGGACTATGGATCGCAATGGCAGCTCACACACACGTGGTCTGATGACTGCGCATACCTACGCAGTAGCGTGGCCGGGTCTCAAACCTGGAAGTAGTTATCTCATTTGCAAACACTTAATCACTTAACTACTAACACACCTCAGGGACGGGTTCCGGTAGGGGTCTCTCTCTCTGACAGAGCGCTCGCTCTGAATCAGGGCCATCCCTCTGAAATTAAGAGCGGCCTCCTGGCCGCTCGCATAGTTGTGGGTAACCACCCGCAGCTATCGCGAGCAGCCAAAATGATGGTCGCGATGGTCAAGACCATCGGGCTTGCGACGAGACCCTTGCGGTAGGATCTCGTTGCCGCAAGCCCTGGAGTGCTTTTGGCTCTATCAGAGCCAAAAGCACTCCCACTGACATCACGTGTCAGTGGGGCCGGCCCCAGACGGTAGGCGTTCCCATGGGAACGCCTCCGTCTGGGCAGCAACGCCCCCGGCACGCCCACCAAAGGGGGCGTGCTGTCACTCACCATCGACAGCACGCCCCCTTTGGTGCGAGACCCATAACGACGGCTTGGCCGTCGTTATTCGGGTCTCGCGCATGCGCACGATGGAGCCACCTCCGTCGTGTGCATGCGCACTTGGCCAACATCGACCCGCTTGCGAGCGCTCAGCGATCGTGAGCGGGTCTGAATTAGGCCCTCTGTCCCTGGATTTGGATTTTGTTAGATTAAAGCGATACTTAGATGCTGGTTCAGAGTGGACGCAGTTGCAGCCACTGGTGCGTATACTGGCGGAGTGGCGGTGGCGATAATATGCAAATTCTATTTTCCGCCTCCCCCTTGTGTACTAGCGTGTGCCGGAATGTGCAAGCCCTGAGACTCCCACTTTCACGGCCCATGCGTGGCGTAACACCGCCGGTGGTTCTGAGCACTCCACCATCGGCGCACCTTCGACACTTGCGCCAACCCTATGGCAGTTGCAGTTTATACATCCGAACGTGGCCTCCGTGTCTGCGGCTCTGCATTAACACAACTCAGAATAAGTCCCAACTCTAGTTAGATGCCCACGAACGCAACTAGATGCGAACGACTCAGAACTGCGCGCAGCAACTCTAAATGGCGAATGCGCAGTTTGGTAAAAATTGTGACATTTGGCGCATTCGGAGTCAGATTCCGGACCATTACCGTCAGTTCCCTCCATTATGGACACCGCGCAATATGACGCTACGCTTTCACCGTTGCTCCTCCATTATACATTCTTCTTTTTTTACAGCTCGTGTCGAGAGTCGATCAGTACGTTACGGAATACAGCATAGAAGACGGGAAAGTCATCCTCCATTACGACTGGGTATGGCGGCCTTTGATGGTGACGCGCGGCTTAGCCTCGGGCCGTTGCCCATAATGACCCTCCTTGTCTTGTGTTACCGCAGATCCCAGCTGATGAGTATATTTGCACTACGATACTGGTGAGGAATATGTTCAAAGTCGGCATGATGAGCCCCGGAGTATTCAAAGTCTATGAGTTCCACGAAACAGGTACGGCCAGCCAGATTGGGGGACACCGGGTGGTTATTCAGTTATGGCCGTGTCTCTCCAGCTGACATTTCCCATGATGCACCAAGGCTGTCTGTGCTGATATGAGTCAGTAGGGGCGGGTGGTAGAGCGTTGCTCTCAGCCGCAGCAGCAGTTGGGACATTTCTGCCGCACAATAATCTGTAGCTAATTCCGGGGGTCTCACAACCTCATCTCTCTTCCCTCAGATGAACAGTGCACAATATTCTACAATCCTTTCACGGACTACAACCTGGTGCGGGTGTGTACTGGAGACGCCTGTAGATGCATTGAAGGTACTTTACCATGTAACCATTATACAGTATTCATATCAACACCATGCCAGAACCCATGCCACCCAGGGGGTATGCAGTCGGGATGCCGACGGTCTAAATGCTGACCATCGGCATCCCGACTGTCTAATCCCGGTAAGGGTCTAATGACAGGCGTCAAAATCCCGACGCCTGTCATTTTACCTACTCCAAGAGCCCGATCAAAGGTAAGCTGGGCATGGACAGCCGCGGGGGGAGGGGTTATGTTAGGGGCTCCCGGGGGGGACTTAGGGTTAGGCTAGGGGAAGGGAGGGTTAGCGTTAGGCACCCCCTGGGGGAGGTTAGGGTTAGGCACCGCCTTGGGAGACTTAGGTTGAGGCTGCGGGGAAGGGGTGGTTAGGTTTAGGCACTTAGAGGGGGGTTAGGGTTAGGCACTTGGGAGGGGGGTTAGTGTTAGGCACCCCTAAGGGGGGGTTAGGGTTAGGGGTGGTTAGGTGAGGTTACTTTATACTTACCTTAGCTGCTGTCGGGATCTTCACTGGTGTTGGTCTTCCGGCGTCGGGATTTGAACCGTCGGACATGCGTCCATCGGTAAATCATACCGATTCCCCCAGGGGTGATACCGTCCTTTGAGCTTTACTATGGCACAAACCGTATATTATTATTAATTATTATTATTATTATTATTATTATTATGAAAACACCCCATAAGGAAAATCATGAACATACAGTAACACTTAACTTTTCTTTTTGCCAGGCCTGTCTCCAATTATATATATATAAAGTCCTCCTTAGGGTGGCACTCCCATGTATGAAAAATACTGTAGCAGGTGCCCTCCAAGAAAAGGTCAACCGAAGATGACCTCTCATGTACACGTCCACACAGGCGGCACTTTGTCCTCCAAATATAACAATACAAGAGGTGAAATGTATACACCAATGTATATACCAATGTTATACGTTACACCTCTTGTATTGTTATATTTGGAGGACAGAGTGCCGCCTGTGTGGACGTGTATATATATATATATATGTTTGGTCCTGTACGTTTATACTGTAACAGCCGCAGTGATGTGTGATACTGTACATAAGATATAACACTGTCAGACGTGAGGGTGCAGATAATACAGTATCTGTTTCTGACACATTGTAACAATTAATGTCTCCTCTACGTACAGGTGAATGCCCCAAACTGAAGACTAAATTGGATCAGGGGACAACAATAGAGGACAGAAAGAGCGTTGCGTGCAAGAGCGACATCGTATACGGTGAGAGAACCTGATCAGTAACATACGGCTCTATAATAATATATATTATTCTCAGCCTGGTGACCAGAGAGGAAATATAAAACTTGGACACGGCATGACGGAGCACAGGTAATAAGTAGCATCTGCAGCCAGAAGTTCCCAGTAAAAGTTGCAGGAGGGCGCGCTCAAACCAATATGTTAAAATCGTCTGCGTTGCGCCTATTCCCCAGCACTGTGATGCTCCCGTCCCATCATATTTTTTAAACCTGGTACAACTTTTTCCTTAGGCTGTGGTCTGATTTTATAAATGCAGCTATTGACCACTATAGAGCAGCTATCTCAGGGCAGGAGGTTTGTGTAACTTTTATGTTATTACTAGTCACTTAGGCCGGGTACACACTAGATGACCTGGCAATCTTGCCGTTGCTCGGGGTGATTTACCTTTGCCCCGGACCATGCAAGATTGCCGGTACACACTAGAAGATGTAATGAACGGCGGAACGATCACTTGTTACGTCCTTCATTATACTACACAGCCCCGCAGGCGATAACTTCTGATCAGCCGATCAGAAGGTGAGATGGAGGATGCACGGGAGCGCGCAATAGACGATGCGGACGATTTGTCCTCCCAATTTGTCTAAAATCAGCAAATCGTCCATTTTAGAGTCTAGTGTGTACCCGGACTTACACCCGGGCACAAAGTTGGGTTTCTGAGAACGTAGCAGTTACCTTGTCATCTCCCTTACAGCTTGTCAAGTGCAGATCGTGAAGTCGGAAGAAGATGGCGACTTTGTGAAATACACAGCGAAAATTCTTAAGCTCTTTAATAAAGGTATGAGCCATAAGCAGGAACAAGGGTCCGAAGCTGAGAGGCCGGTTATACTAAACAGGGGGTTTGGGTGCAGAAATCTGACCGAGAATTAGAGATGAGCCTTTTGGTTTTGGCTCGGTTACGTTCGGATCTGAAAAACTAATCTTATTAGCTATCCGGCTATCACGTGTTTTGGATAGCCCATATAAATCCGAACTTACGCTAATTTGATGGAAAAGAACGGAGTAAGGGCCTGATTCAGACCCGGACGGTAAGCTGCGCTCGCTCGCATCGAGCGATTTTTCGCAATCTGTGCATGCATATGAGTCGCAATGCGCGTGGACGAACCAGTCATTGCGTTCGGAAAGTGCTCGCCCGTAGCCCGCAGTCGGGCCGCTACTTTGAGTGACAGACAGCGCCGTTTGTGGGTGGTAACAGGGGAAGGTGCTTAAAAACGGGGGTGTGGTTGTGCGAACGCAGGCGTGCCCGACCGTCAGAAGGGCGTTTAATGGGCGTGCATAATTAGCAAAGTAGCGTCATTACACACGTGACTGGGTTGTATCTTAGCCTGAACTGCTCGCAATGTTGTGGTGGGAAAAGGCTACCACAAGCGCTGCGAGCAGCTCCGATGGCTCTCGATGTTCCCGATTACTCCTACAACTGCCGGAGATGACGTGTGTTGCGAGTGGCAAAGGGGCGTCTTTATACAGGCGCGAGGGCATAGTGCGGACGCTCGCTATTACTTAGTGGGCGGCTTTACGCGACGCAGTGCAAGCACATGATTTAAATAGCCGGCCCCTGTTAGCCAGCGAGCGTACGCTCATAGCGTCCGGTCTGAATCAGGCCCTAAGGCTGAACCGCTTATCTCTATAGAGAATAATTACAAATTGAAAAAAATTTGTTTTAAGGGGATTACAGTATCGTGGAAACGCAAATAATGGAAAATGAGTTTCCACCCGGTCAGACCCTTTGTGACACAACCTGAACAGTGCAATCGCCTAACATGGCCTTAAAATAGGAAACTGGTGGTCTCATCCACTTCTATTTCTCCTAAATAAACTATACGCCGCTGTGGTACCTTTATATGTTTTCCTTCAGTGGCGGAAATACACGAAGAGGGGGAATTAAATTCAGAACGATGACCGTGACGCGTGACCAGCCTCCTGAACGGTTGGGACGGAGGCTCTTCGTCACCAGTAGTTTTGATTATTTTCCCTCATAGTCCATAGAGGTGCACAGGAAAATTAACCATGTTTGGCTACCGGGAATATATGGCAATGTGCACAGCCTAACATAGCCCTGAATTGATATACCCCCTAGTCCTCTATGAAATATGCCAGGGAGTTGGAATATATAAGATAATGCTGGTTTCCCACTGCATAACCGTTCAGCCCATTTGTGGGTGGGGATACATTTACATGACCCCCTTCTCCACCTCTTCCATTTTGTTTAAACCGTTATGTCTCGTAAAAAGAATTCTATCATTTTGTTCATGGATCGGCGTTCCCCTGATCCAGCCAATCCACCCCTCTATGGGAAGAGGCAGAACTGGGCAGACCTGAAGCCGCCATGGAATGTCAGGGGCAAGGCGCACGCAATGCCTGAGGGAACCTGCAACCCTCTGTACCCCTACATGTGTCTATACCATGTTCTATGCTTATTTCACATCCAGGCAAGTCGTCCGTGAGAGTCAACAAACACATCCGCTACATTAAGAAGAAGATGTGCACAGACTTTATTATAGATGAGGGACAACAATATCTGTTTATGGGGAAGGAAGGCACCCAGATCCGAGATGACCCAGATATTCAGTAAGTGACACTAGTATTAACTATTCTATATGATGTCACGTTAGTATTGAGTATATATATATATATATATATATATATATATATCTTCAATAAAGACTTTTTACATTATACTGGTGAGCACAGCCACCGTGTCTTTGCGCGTGCTAATATATGCTAAAGCCGCAAGAGGGGTCTTAAGTAAAAACGCGCCCACAGCCGACTTCGCTGATCCGCTGCATCGGACCAACTGCGTGACCATCGGACATCTGTGTAACCCTCAGCTTAGTCAGGATGTCCGGCAAAATCACGCGGCCGGGGCCAGTGAAGCTGCATCCAAGGATGCAGCCACTGGCTTGAGCACGCCCAGCAAACGGGGCCGACACCCCTCCCGACTTCTGTAACGCCCACCGTCGCTGCACCCAAACGCCAGCCGACTGATTACATGCTCACATTTTTTGGTGACCATGTAGAAATGAGGTAAGATAGTGTAATACTGCGGCGTTATTATACTGTATTATTATTCAGGATATAAAAAAGGGGTGTAGTTGGTATTACCGCCGTCCGCATAGCCGGAGGTTCAAATCCCGACAGCGGAAGCCCGGCAGGGGCGAAGATCCCGATCGCTAATTAAGGTAAGTGCTGCTAACCCTACTCCCTACCCTAACCCTTCCTTAGGGGTGCCTAACCCTAACCTCCCCCTAGTACCTAACCCTAACCCCCCTCTAAGTGCCTAAACCTAACCTCCCCCTAGTACCTAACCCTAACCCCCCTCTAAGTGCCTAAACCTAACCTCCCCTTCCCCGCAGTCTAAAGTCTCCCAGGGGGGTGCCTAACCCTAACCTCCCCCCGGGGGATGCCTAACCCTAACCCCCCCCAGGGGGGTGCCTAACCCTAATTTCCCCCAGGAGCCCTAAAACCTAATCCCCCCGGCTGTCCGCTCCCGGTGCCCGGCTTACCTTCGTACCGACGTAGGTCTACTGACAGGCATCGGGATTTCGACGCCTGTGATTAGTACCTTGCCGGGATTAGACAGTCGGGAAGCCGGCAGTCAGCATTTAGACCGTCGGCTTCCTAACTACATCCCATAAAAAAGCACATTAACAAATAAACATCGTCTCTAGGGGACAGTCTGGGAGCTCACTTTCCGCTGCTATTGGCTATATAGGTTCTGAGAATAAATCACAAAACACATTGTCGAATGAAGAGTTACATGCCCACAGTACATTCCTCTTTTGTGCAAATACCCCTTTGCCGTCCATTTGCCCGTCAAGTAATGCCCTTCCACCCAATACTGAGAAAAGCCTAAAGGGGGCATCCACTACACGATTTTAGCAGGCGATTGAACGATAACGACGTCGTTATCGTTCAATCGTTTAAAAATCGTTTATAAATCGTGCAGTGTTTGGTCGTTAACGATCAACGATGCGCGCTCCGGCTGGTCGTTTGATCTTCTCGTCAGTCGACCGAACATGCAGGTCAATTTCACTTGATATATTAAAGATCGTTTGCAAATCGTTCAGACTGAAAGATAAAATTTCAAGGGAAAATCGTTTAGAGATTGGACAGGGAGTGGATCGTCTAGTGGATGTGCCCCTTTAGATATGAAGTCAGATTTGCTAGTAAGGTGCTGTAAGATCCATGTACAGCCCAGGAGGCGCACACAGCTAAAATCAGTATGTGCGGCCACATTCAGACTTACATACCGCTCAGACCCAGGACCATAAATAGCTGTGTGATAACTAATCCATAGGTTCCAGTTTCTACAGAATACTAACAATCAACAATCACCGATATTTGTGATATCTTATATATAAGAAAGAGAAAGATCGCTTTATAGAAGGATTGTTTCGTTTCCGCAATAGATATTTATTGAATCTGAGTGACAGACAGCTGATCCAGGACGACCAGGATTTCTTAACCACTAGAGATATTCGGTATATTTAGTTCCTCACTTTTCGGCTCTCAGATGCCTCGCGCAAGCCACGCCCCCTGGTCGCGTTCGCTGCAAAATGACGGTTAGCTGCAGCTGTGCTAAAATTATTATTCACATGTTTACGGTTGTGCATTCTGCAATTTTATATTTTATAATGTGTAAAAAAGGAAGCTATATATATATATATATATATATATATATATATATGTGTGTGAGAACAGCGTGATTAGGTCAGAGCGCCTTAAAGTGCTTTGTGGTGCAGAAAATGTGCAAAAACCGCTAATTAAATAAATAAATAAATAAAGTAGGATATGTCTAACAAATAGATCTAGACCATAAAAAATATATATATAAAAGTACAAATTTAATAAAGACAACCAACATAAAAACATGAATGGAAAGACATGAATGACACTATTTAAAAAAGAGATATACTATAGAAATAATAAATAAAAAATAGAGATAAATACAGAGCTTTGTAAAAATAAAAAGCTTATCTTATTTCATATATACGGAGGACAAAGTCAGGTGAGGCGCAGGCCCCCAACGCATTTCGTCCACAGCAGAATTCTTCAAGGGGACAGTGGAGTACAGTGGAGCTATATTCGCGATCCTCATCGGTTCTGTGTGGACTATTTTGCATATATATTTTTTATTTTTTACTTAATATTTATTTTTTATGGTTTATTTTTATGTGGCCACATTGTCGCTTACTTATTTAGTTCTTCCATTAGGTCAGACATTTACTATAATTATATTGTACCTATAGGATCTGTTTTTTATTTCTGTGCTCACATTGATATTTTATATTTTGTATTTTAGACATTACATACATTCATACTGGTTCCACAGCGCCCCCATATTTGTTTTCTTTGTTCTTGCATTTGATAGGGGTTTGCCACCCCCATTTGGTGAGCTGCAGTTTGTACCCCACAACAGATTAACACTGAAACGCCCAGTTTTTTCTCCTCTTTAATATTAATTTACTTTATGGTCATGACCGCAGTCTGTACTTACGCCCTGATTTCCCATTTGCAGGTATGAATACCCGCTGGACTCCAGCTCTTGGGTGGAATGGTGGCCGACATCAGCCGACTGCAGCGGTACAAATTGTGACCAGTTTATAACTGGCGTGGAAGATTTCTTAGACGACGTAACATTAAACGGATGTCAGTGAATTACTTTGCCACCAATCTGTTCCATCTTATCTTTCCTCCAGATGTATCATTCTCAGTATTATCTATTACAAATCCCCTTCCTACGTCATAGTAATTACTAAGTAACATGTAAAGGAAATAACACAAAGATAATAATGATGAATGTTTATTGTGTTTTTTTTATACATTTGTCTTCTCATTCCTTGTGTTTTCTGTAACATACTTTTATGAAATGTTGTAAGAAATTAAATTAATATTACACATAATTGAAATATAGGAGGTGGGGAAGCAGCGGCCATGGTTACCACGGGTGTGTTATGTTAGGGCGACATTTATCATGGCAATGTGCTTAGCATGTCAGCAGTGACCATGACAATATTCATTATGTCTACACGGGTCGCATGTCGACATGGTGGAATGTCGACCTAACGTCCCAGGTGGCCCAGCGGACACTTACCTTGTTCCCGGCAGCTTTAGCGGCTCCAGAGACTTATTCCGAGTCCTGGCGGTCACAGGTGCAGCGGTCCGACACAGACCTCAGTGTTGTCCATATTAGCTGTGTTGTACTGTACCTATAGCTAGGTGTAAGCAGTATTCCCCCATCATCACTAGGGGTCAGTGTTGTCCATATTACTGTAGCTATGTTGTACTGTACCTATAGCTAGGTGTAAGCAGTATTCCCCCATCATCACAAGGCGTCAGTGTTGTCCATATTACTGTAGCTATGTTGTACTGTACCTATAGCTAGATGTGAGCAGTATTCCCCCATCATCACTAGGTGTCAGTGTTGTCCATATTACTATAGCTGTGTTGTACTGTACCTATAGATAGGTGTGAGCAGTATCCCCCTAGTCATTACTAGGTGGCAATGATGTCCATTTTAGCTGTGTTGTACTGTACCTATAGATGTGTGCAGTATCACCCCAGGCATCCCTAGGTGGCAGTGTTGTACATATTAGCTGTGTTGTACTGTACCTATAGTTAGGTGTGTGCAGAATACCTTCAGTCATCCCTATGTGGCAGTGTTGTCCGCATTGGTAGTGTTGTACTATAGGTGTGTGTGTGTGCAGTATCCCTCCAGTCATCCCTAGTTGGTAGTGTTGTCCCCAATAGCAGTGTTCTACAGTACAAATAGATGTGCAGTATGCCCCCTGTATCTGTAGGTGACAGATGCACCATTTCTATAGATGTTCACAGCATCCCTCTAGTCATCCCTAGATGGCAGTGCTGACATTAGCTGTGCTGTACCTATAGATGTGTGCAGTACCCCTCCAGTAATCCCCAGGTGGCAGTGTTGTCATTAGCTGTGCTGAACCTATAGGTGTGTGCAGTACCCCTCCAGTCATCCCTAGGTGGCAGTGTTGTTGACATTAGCCGTGCTGTACCTATAGGTGTGTGCAGTACCCCTCCAGCCATCCCCAGGTGGCAGTGTTGTTGCCATAAGTTGTGCTGTACCTATAGGTGTGTGCAGTACCCCTCCAGCCATCCCCAGGTGGCAGTGTTGTCATTAGCTGTGCTGTACCTATAGGTGTGTGCAATACCCCCCCAGTAATCTCTAGGTGGCAGTATTGTTGCCATTAGCTGTGCTGTACCTATAGGTGTGTGCAATACCCCTCCAGTCATCTCTAGGTGGCAGTATTGTTGCCATTAGCTGTGCTGTACCTATAGGTGTGTGCAATACCCCCCCAGTAATCTCTAGGTGGCAGTATTGTTGCCATTAGCTGTGCTGTACCTATAGGTGTGTGCAATACCCCCCCAGTAATCTCTAGGTGACAGTATTGTTGCCATTAGCTGTGCTGTACCTATAGGTGTGTGCAATACCCCTCCAGTAATCTCTAGATGGCAGTATTGTTGCCATTAGCTGTGCTGTACCTATAGGTGTGTGCAATACCCCCCCAGTAATCTCTAGGTGACAGTATTGTTGCCATTAGCTGTGCTGTACCTATAGGTGTGTGCAATACCCCCCCAGTAATCTCTAGGTGGCAGTATTGTTGCCATTAGCTGTGCTGTACCTATAGGTGTGTGCAATACCCCTCCAGTCATCTCTAGGTGGCAGTATTGTTGCCATTAGCTGTGCTGTACCTATAGGTGTGTGCAATACCCCCCCAGTAATCTCTAGGTGGCAGTATTGTTGCCATTAGCTGTGCTGTACCTATAGGTGTGTGCAATACCCCTCCAGTCATCTCTAGGTGGCAGTATTGTTGCCATTAGCTGTGCTGTACCTATAGGTGTGTGCAATACCCCCCCAGTAATCTCTAGGTGACAGTATTGTTGCCATTAGCTGTGCTGTACCTATAGGTGTGTGCAATACCCCTCCAGTCATCTCTAGGTGGCAGTATTGTTGCCATTAGCTGTGCTGTACCTATAGGTGTGTGCAATACCCCTCCAGTCATCTCTAGGTGACAGTATTGTTGCCATTAGCTGTGCTGTACCTATAGGTGTGTGCAATACCCCTCCAGTCATCTCTAGGTGGCAGTATTGTTGCCATTAGCTGTGTTCATCAATCTGAAGCTGTTACGCAGGTGGCACTGAAAGGTCACATCACTAAGTCAACCCAAAAAATACTCATAATGTGCCCTTATAGGGTAAAGATTGCCCATCACACCATGCTCACACTGTGCCAAGGAGACCTGGAACATGGGGACCTTTGTCATAGTGAGAAGCCATCCCCAGTCCAGTCCGCACAGGGCAGCATTTCCTGGGGGTATAAACCTAATAAACATGTAGCAGTAACAGGTGTAGGCGGCTGCATGTGCAATTACTCTCAGATTAAAACCTGGCCGCATTTTATTGCGCACACAGCAGTACAGAGTATTAGGTCCCAAAAACAGATATACAGAGCATCCGGAAAGTATTCACAGCGCTTCACTTTCTCCACATTTTGTTATGTTACAGCCTTTTTCCAAAATGGAATAAATTTATTTTTGTCCTCAAAATTCTACACACAATACCCCATAATGACAACGTGAAAAAAGTTTTTTTGCGATTTGTGCAAATTTAATAAAAAAAACTAAGAATCATACGTACAGTACATAAGTATTCACACCCTTTGCTCAATACTTTGTTGATGCACCTTTGGCAGCAATTACAGCCTCAAGTCTTTTTGAATATGATGCCACAAGCTTGGCACACCTATCTTTGGGCAGTTTCACCCATTTCTCTTTGCAGCACCTCTCAAGCTCCATCAGGTTGGATGGGAAGCGTCGGTGCACAGCCATGTTCAGATCTCTCCAGAGATGTTCAATCGGGTTCAAGTCTGGGCTCTGGCTGGGCCACTCAGGGACATTCACAGAGTTGTCCTGAAGCCACTACTTTGATATCTTGGCTGTGTGCTTAGGGTCGTTGTCCTGCTGAGAGCTGAACTGTCACCCCAGTCTGAGGTCAAGAGCGCTCTGGAGCAGGTTTTCATCCAGGATGTCTCTGTACATTGCTGCATTCATCTTTCCATCTATCCTGACTAGTCTCCCAGTTCCTGCCGCTGAAAAACATCCCCACAGCATGATGCTGCCACTACCATGCTTCACTGTAGGGATGGTATTGGCCTGGTGATGAGCGGTGCCTGGTTTCCTCCATACATAACGCCTGGCAATCACGCCAGAGAGTTCAATTTTTGTCTCATCAGACCAGAGAGTCCTTCAGGTGCATTTTGGCAAACTCCAGGTGGGCTGCCATGTGCTTTTTACTAAGGAGTGGCTTCCGTCTGGCCGCTCTACCATACAGGCCTGATTGGTGGATTGCTGCAAAGATGGTTGTCCTTCTGGAAGGTTCTCCTCTCTCCACAGAGGAATGCTGTAGCTCTGACAGAGTGACCATCAGGTTCTTGGTCACCTCCCTAAGTAGGGCCCTTCTCCCCCGATCGCTCAGTTTAGACGGCCCGCCAACTCTAGGAAGAGTCCTGGTGGTTCCAAACTTCTTCCATTTATGAATGATGAAGGCCACTGTGGTTATTTGGACCTTCAAAGCAGAAGATATGTTTCTGGACCCTTCCCCAGATTTGTGCCTCAAGACAATCCTCAGAGGTCTACAGACTATACCTTGGACTTCATGCTTGGTTTGTGCTCTGACATGCACTGTCAAGTGTGGGACCTTATTATAAACAGCTGTATGCCTTTCAGAATCATGTCCAATCAACTGAATTTTACCACAGGTGGACTCCAGTTAAGCTGTAGGAACATCTCAAGGATGATCAGTGGAAACAGGATGCACCTGAGCTCAATTTTGAGCTTCATGGCAAAGGCTGTGAATACTTATGTACATGTGATTTCTTAGTGGTTTTTTTTTTTTATTAAATTTGCAAAAATCTAAAAAAAAATTTTTACACGTTGTCATTATGGGGTATTATTGTGTGTAGAAGTTTGAGGACAAAAATGAATTTATTCTATTTTGGAATAAGGCTGCAACATAACAAAATGTGAAAAAAGTGAAGCGTTGTGAATACTTTCCGGATGCACTGTACATCCAAATTTACATCACGCTCTGAAGGTCAACCCACACTTTAAAGAGATTACCCTTAAAGGGCCACTAAAATTGCATTTGTCAAATTAAGTGTAGAATGTATGATATAGTAATAATGAATAAGAATGACTCTTCTGGCTTCCAAGCCTGTGGGCAAAGGTGTTCAAGCCAAGGCAGTAATTGGTTGGACTTCATTGTTTCACTGCTTGATGTCTTAGAGCATTAAGTCTGGAATTGTCTTAATTAAGTGCATAAACAAATACATTTACAATGGTCGGGTTAAACTTATAATGGTCGGCTTGAGGCACCTCATGAGCCAGGGCGGAGGCAGCCATTTTGTAGATGGGTCAGTAGGCCTACATCTAAAGTAGATTACATTTTAATGTTAAAATAGTGATAACCACCCAATACTATATATAATGTAAAGAGCAAGCAATGTCTCTATTTGACATTAATATATAAATCACAGACTGTATTAGGGAGTTGAATAACACACATATAATAATTGCAGTGTGCAGGGGATGTAGGGAGGGGTGTACAAGCAGTGCCGATGCCCAGGGCGCAGGGCCATGGGTGCGGCATTCTCGCTGCCCCACGGCCCCTCCACCTGGCTCGCAAGGTGTCTAGAACGGCACCCTGCAGCCATTAGTGTTGCCTTGAGCCTCCTGTCTATCTCCTGCCAGCAGCACCGCCCCTTCCTGTGATGTCACGGGGGCGGCAAGGAGCTCTGATCCGCCTCTGGCAGTGTTTATAGATAACTAGATATGTCAACTCTAACAGAGCAGACACAGGATGACTGACAGCTTTGTCAGCTTGCTTTGCAGAAATCCAGTATGGAGATTGGTTGATCCGAACACGGGAGTAGGAGCCAGCATGTCACAGCAGCTCAGATGACTGCAGCCTTATTTTATTTTAGAGTTTTTTAAATATCAGATGCGTCGTTGTGCTGCAGTAATGCTGGAGCAGATTCACTTGTCTTTAGTGGAGAGGGGGGATAATAATACATTATAACAGAGCTGCTTTGGAATCTCAGGCACAGGGTAACACTGATCCATGTATTATACGTCAGATAATTTAGGCCTTTAACAGTGGTCCTTTAAGCCATGTGTCACTTGCATTAATAACTAAGAGGTACTGGAAAAATATTTCCGCTCTATAACCGGTTGCTCAGTTAATTACAGGGTATTGAAAAATAAAAAAGTCCTGGAAGAAGGAACTACTGTATCATGAGTTGTGACATCAGGTGATACTTTGCGATAAACACGCGGTGTGCGCATATTGCGAATCATTGTATATTTTATAATGTGTCACACACGCATGTAGTGTAGGGATTACGGGATATTGGATAACTGGAGCTTTCTCCGTGCAGAAGAGACGTGGCGTACAGGCTCGCACACTGTCCGAACGAGCCCTAAGAACATTACGTGGTATGTAAGAGACAGACAAGAAGACTGCACTGCTCCAGCCAAGAAATACGCTTTGGAGAGGCCTCCTGAGTCTTCTGCAATATAAGATATAAGTTTACGCTCCTCTTCCTGGAGAGAGTCCAGCTGTGAGTGTGTAACAGATATTTCTACAGGAGAGCTCTCAGTGACAGGCAGAACGGGCAGAGACTGCCGCAGCGACATCGCAGAGAGAAGGGGCCATAACGAGGACTTGCCCAGAGGAACAGGAAAAACATTGCATGAAAATGCACCAAATAGACAAGAGAAGAACAGACAGAATCCTAAATACAGAGGGAGCCTCCAGGCCCATAGAGAGCTGTGCCGGGCCCGGGTACTTTGGGGGGCATAGATACCCTAATGTAAGGGGGCATGGCAACACCTCTTTAAAAAATATATAGAAAAACTAGTATTTGCTGCCCCATGAAGCCAGCCAGGCGTCTGGGATGAACTTGCGCCTCTGGATGAGGCACAAACTCAATTGTAGCAGAACAGAGGGGTCAGCAGTGAATGAGTGAGTGTGTGTGGTGTATGCGTACGTGTGAGTGTGTGGGGAGGGGCGGTAGACACGACTATAGGATGAGAGGGTTAGAATAAAAGTAAAGCTAAAAGAAAAATAACATGAAGCCAAGTAAGTGCGCACGTCTCGTGTAACTTGGAAAGGAAATAAAATAAACATTGAAAACTGTAAATCACAGGTTCTCAAACTCAGGCCCTGATTCAGAGCCGGACACTCTGACAGAGCGCTCGCTCTGAATCAGGGCCGTCCCTCCTTCATTTTGAAGCGGCCTCCTGGCCGCTCGCATAGCTGTGGGTGACTACCCACAGCTATAGCGAGCGGCCAAAATGATGGTCGCGATGGTCAAGACCATCGCGACCATCGGGCTTGCGACGAGACCCAGCGGTAGGGTCTCGATGCTGCAAGCCCTGGAGTGCTTTTGGCTCTATCAGAGCCAAAAGCACTCCCACTGATATCACTAGTGATGTCAGTGGGGCCGGCCCCAGACGGTAGGCGTTCCCATGGAAACGCCTCTGTCTGGGCAGCCACGCCCACCAATGGGTGTGTGCTGTCAATCACCATCGACAGCACGCCCCCTTTGGTGCGAGACCCATAATGATAGCTTGGCCGTCGTTATTCGGGTCTCGTGCATGCGCACGACGGAGCCTCCGTCGTGCGCATGCGCACTACGGCAACATCGACCCGCTTGCGAACGCTCGGGAGCGCGTCAGAATCAGGCCCTCAGGACCCCAAACAGTGCATGTTTTCTAGGTCTCCTCGCAGAATCACAAGTGAAATTATTAGCTCCACCTGTGGAACTTTTAAAATGTGTCAGTGAGTAATGAATACACCTGTGCACCTGCTGGGTGACCTGTAAAACGTGACCTGTGTGGGGTCCTGAGGACCGAGTTTGAGAACCACTGCTGTAAATCATCATTTATTTTTGTACATTGTAAAACATGTTTTTCCCATTGTTTTCTTGCAAACGAACGCTTCACAAATCCACGATGACTTTACTAATTTGTCCGGCATATTAGGGGTCTGAGTGAATGCGTTTAGCAGATTTGATGGTCCAGACACTGACCCGGACACATGTTAGTAATCACACTTACACATCGGTCTATAGGCAGCATTATATTTTTCCATGATTAAATAACGGTTCGTCATAACCACAGCTTAGGAAATATTAAGTACAGGCATTAGCTCTTCTCTCCATCATCTTTCTCAGTCAGCCGCGCCATTCCGGAGTCTTTGGCCTACGTGGCCACTGACACCGAATTGTGGATAATAACATGTTACAGGGGGTCATTCATTTCTTAATTGTTACTGGGGTTAAATGTTACAGAGAAAATAATACTCTGTAGGGGAGATTTATGTTACACATATTTTCCTGCACAATAAAACAAGGCGAATCGAAGGTTTTAGAGAAGTGGTTCTCAAACTTGGTCCTCGGGACCCCACACAGGTCACGTTTTGCAGGTCACCCAGCAGGTACACAGGTGTATTCATTTATTTAGTAGAGACAATTATTTCACTTTTGATTTTGTGAGGAGACCTGGAAAACATGCACTGTTTGTGGTCCTGCAACCGAGTTTGAAAACCTGTGTTTTAGAGACACCTGGGCTGATTGTGAGTCACACTCAGAAGCGCGCACAGCAACGACTATTGGCAGCCGCCCGCCTGCGAATTTGTGCAAATTGCCGATACAAGCTCCATTGTGTACACCCGTGCGTCTGATTGTGCAAGGACTGATCGCATATTATAGGACCAAGCAGGCACGGCCCAGCACCAGGCTGTCTGTACCCAGCGCTAGGTAGTCTTTGCCCAAGACCAGGCAACCTTCACCCAACACCAGTCAGTCTTTACAGGTTTTAAAGGTTTGCCCCTGGAAATTATTATACCCCAAAATGTCCCTTTTTATCAGTATTGACAGACTGCGCAGTACAATCATATAAACATCCTGGAGGTTGGCCCCCGGGACAGATGATTTAGCCAGAATGGCTTCTTTCTATAATCCCCCACACATACAGTATATAACACATCGTGGGTGGGATGCGGGAGCTCTGCTGATGCTTCCAGGGGAGCGGGGGGCTACCCGAAAAATCGTGAGCCTCCCGCGACTTCAGGGAGTGTAGACAAGTATGCTCTAAATCTGCAGCGCAACATGGTGTTACCAAGGGGCAAAGTTACTGGCTCTTTCTTGCTTTATTATTCCCGGACCATATTCTGTACTGGTAAAATCATACACAGAGGCTTTGCAGTTCAGGGCCGGATTAAGGGCCACGTGGGCCTGGGGTTGGAAATGATCAAGAATCTATTGTGATCAGTGCTGCCAACTCTGAAATGGAAAACAAGCAACCTATAAGTAAAGAACAAGCCCAAACCTATCTAAAAAAGCCCAATGTATGGGGGTGTCTCTTTGTCCTCACTCCCTACCTGCCTAACTTCCTTTATTCCCCCTCTGCTCTAACCTAAATATGTTAGTGTATGCACAGTCTTATTATCTGCCTATATTGCTTTTCTCCCTCTACATCAGCCGCCATATTCTTACCTCCTCCCTCTTTTCATACCTCATTCCCTTGCCAGTCTTCAGCTGGAAACATACAATATATATCGGGGCAAGATACATACTGCACGATGTGGTGACCGAATACCCGATATGCTTCATTCACTATGCCAGCGTCGGCATCTTGGTCGTTCCATCAGTGGACGGAACGACCCCGATGGACGACCCGCAGGAGTGCGCAGGATCACACATAGTGGGTACATACTGGGCGATGTGGACGATATGTCAGCCCAATCAGCAGGATCAGGCGACGTATTGTCTAGTGTGTTGCCATCTTTTTTTTACCCGACTCTTTTTCTCCCCATTTCTCTCACCCCTTCCTTACCTCCTTCATTCCTGTCACCTGTCTAATTCCATTATCCCCTCACTATAACAGCCTGAGTCATTGTAACGCACCCCCCTGTACCTGCCTCATTTCTATCATCTAGTTTACCTCTCCCTCTTACCTGCCCCCTCCAACTTCACACTGTACTCCAGCTACTGCCCTCTATTCCCCAAATACAACCTTCCCCCCTCCCTCAGTCACTACCAGTGCAAAAAAACACACAGACACACACACATTTACTTACCTCCAGGGGCGCCTCGGCAATACACACAAAATAAACAAGCCCAAAAACAAGCAACTTGCAAAAAAAATAAGCCCAATTTCACTTTTTATAAGCGGACTTGGCAACTATGATTGTGATAATCGGAGGAGGTGTGACCTGTGCTGTGTGGGTGTGACCTGTGCTGTGTGAGTGTGACCTGTGCTGTGTGGGTGTGACCTGTGCTGTGTGGGTGTGACCTGTGCTGTGTGGGTGTGACCTGTGCTGTGTGAGTGTGACCTGTGCTGTGTGGGTGTGACCTGTGCTGTGTGAGTGTAACCTGTGCTGTGTGAGTGTGACCTGTGCTGTGTGGGTGTGACCTGTGCTGTGTGAGTGTGACCTGTGCTGTGTGGGTGTGACCTGTGCTGTGTGAGTGTAACCTGTGCTGTGTGAGTGTGACCTGTGCTGTGTGGGTGTGACCTGTGCTGTGTGGCTGAGACCTGTCCTGTGTGGGCGTGACCTGTGCTGTGTGGGCGTGACCTGTGCTGTGTGGTCGGTGTGACCTGTGCTGTGTGGTCGGTGTGACCTGTGCTGTGTGGCTGTGAACTGTGCTGTGTGGGTGTGACCTGTGCTGTGTGGGTGTGACCTGTGCTGTGTGAGTGTGACCTGTGCTGTGTGAGTGTGACCTGTGCTGTGTGGGTGTGATCTGTGCTGTGTGAGTGTGATCTGTGCTGTGTGGGTGTGACCTGTGCTGTGTGAGTGTGACCTGTGCTGTGTGGGTGTGACCTGTGCTGTGTGGGTGTGACCTGTGCTGTGTGGCTGAGACCTGTCCTGTGTGGGCGTGACCTGTGCTGTGTGGGCGTGACCTGTGCTGTGTGGTCGGTGTGACCTGTGCTGTGTGGTCGGTGTGACCTGTGCTGTGTGGCTGTGAACTGTGCTGTGTGGGTGTGACCTGTGCTGTGTGGGTGTGACCTGTGCTGTGTGGGTGTGACCTGTGCTGTGTGAGTGTGACCTGTGCTGTGTGGGTGTGATCTGTGCTGTGTGAGTGTGACCTGTGCTGTGTGGGTGTGATCTGTGCTGTGTGAGTGTGATCTGTGCTGTGTGGGTGTGACCTGTGCTGTGTGGGTGTGACCTGTGCTGTGTGGGTGTGACCTGTGCTGTGTGGGTGTGACCTGTGCTGTGTGAGTGTAACCTGTGCTGTGTGAGTGTGACCTGTGCTGTGTGGGTGTGACCTGTGCTGTGTGGGTGTGACCTGTGCTGTGTGGGTGTGACCTGTGCTGTGTGAGTGTAACCTGTGCTGTGTGAGTGTGACCTGTGCTGTGTGGGTGTGACCTGTGCTGTGTGGGTGTGACCTGTGCTGTGTGGCTGAGACCTGTCCTGTGTGGGCGTGACCTGTGCTGTGTGGGCGTGACCTGTGCTGTGTGGTCGGTGTGACCTGTGCTGTGTGGTCGGTGTGACCTGTGCTGTGTGGCTGTGAACTGTGCTGTGTGGGTGTGACCTGTGCTGTGTGGGTGTGACCTGTGCTGTGTGGGTGTGACCTGTGCTGTGTGAGTGTGACCTGTGCTGTGTGAGTGTGACCTGTGCTGTGTGGGTGTGATCTGTGCTGTGTGAGTGTGATCTGTGCTGTGTGGGTGTGACCTGTGCTGTGTGGGTGTGACCTGTGCTGTGTGGGTGTGACCTGTGCTGTGTGGGTGTGACCTGTGCTGTGTGGGCGTGACCTGTGCTGTGTGGGCGTGACTTGTGGTGTGTGGCTGAGACCTGTGCTGTGTGGGCGTGACCTGTGCTGTGTGGGTGTGACCTGTGCTGTGTGGCTGAGACCTGTGCTGTGTGGGTGTGACCTCTGCTGTGTGGCTGAGACCTGTGCTGTGTGGGTGTCACCTGTGCTGTGTGGGTGTGGCCTGTACTGTGTTGGCGTGACCTGTGATTTGTGGGCGTGACCTGTGCTGTGTGGGTGTGACCTGTGCTGTGTGGGTGTGACCTGTGCTGTGTGGTTGAGACCAGTGCTGTGTAGGCGTGACCTGTGCTGTGTAGGCGTGACCTGTGCTGTGTGGGTGTGACCTGTGCTGTGTGAGTGTGACCTGTGCTGTGTGGTTGTGGCCAATGCCATGTGGGCGTGACCTGTGCTGTGTGGGCGTGACCTGTGCTGTGTGGGTGTGACCTGTGCTGTGTGAGTGTGACCTGTGCTGTGTGGTTGTGGCCAATGCCATGTGGGCGTGACCTGTGCTGTGTGGGCGTGACCTGTGCTGTGTGGGTGTGACCTGTGCTGTGTGGGTGTGACCTGTGCTGTGTGGTTGTGGCCAATGCCATGTGGGCATGACCTGTGCTGTGTGGGTGTGACCTGTGCTGTGTGGGGGTGACCTGTGCTGTTTGGCTGAGACCTGTGCTGTGTGGGTGTGACCTGTGCTGTGTGGTTGTGGCCAATGCCATGTGGGCATGACCTGTGCTGTGTGGGTGTGACCTGTGCTGTGTGGGGGTGACCTGTGCTGTTTGGCTGAGACCTGTGCTGTGTGGGTGTGACCTGTGCTGTGTGGTTGTGGCCAATGCCATGTGGGCGTGTATTCCTCTTACACTATCAGCCCCAATGTCTCCATAAATAGGTAAAACGCTAAAAGCATAATATTCCACCATAGAAATAAAATGTTAATACCTATGATTTATTTGTGGCCAGCTGGTCATTATCAAGCTGTCATGATAAAGGGCCTATTTCTATATGGAGTCCTGGTTCTGTAGCTCCATCCGCCCCATTGATAATCTGGCCCTGATGCAGTGGTAACTGGAAGCTGTCTGTGACCATGTGTCAGCCGTGTGCAGAACACGACAGGATGGAAGATTGCAGCAAGTACACACAGTGTGTAACATGGCGCCACGCAGGGGCAGTGACACTTTATTTAGTGCTAATATAGTGCAGTAACGGCTGTATGCAAAATCCTGACTGTAACCTGTTCCCAGGCTGCCTGGGAGATAGAGAAATGAGGCGCTCTCATCACTACAGACGGAGAAATTGCATCATTTGTTTAGCAATTACATTATGTACTATTATGTACTATTATGTACTATTATGTACTATTGTACATTTTGTGACTGGGAGATAATTATTACATAGAAATGGAATCAGCAGAAATGAATACATTGAACAAAAAAAATTGATGAAAGAGGATTTGTAAATCAGTCAATCGCTTTAATTTATCAGTATACCAGCTATATATATATATATATATATATATATATATATATACAGTCACACGGAATGATGGCGGCACTCTGGGACTCGTAGAGAGCAAGGAAACAAAAACAATACACACTCCTGATTTAGGTTGTCTGGGGGTATAACTACTGGAAGTTTTTAGAATTGGAGATGTTGCCCATAGTAACCAATCAGATTCTACCTATTATCTTCTAGAAGGTGCAGTAGAATCTGATTGGTTGCTCTGGGTAACATCTCCACTTCTAAAAACTCTCACTTTAGTAAATATGACCCCTGGAGTGCAGAGCGGCACCATATTCAGTGCAGAGCCCACTGACCAAGAAGTATTTACTGCAGAGCAGAGCTAAGATGGGATTGTCCGTTGATAATTGACAACCATTGATGGGTCACCTCACCGTCGATGCTCAATTGGCCATTGGATGTGCCATCAGTGGTGGGGGCCTGATGGCTTCCTTGCTGCCCGGGGGTTTGTTTTTCTTTCAGGTGTCCTTTCCTTTAAGCATGCTCTGCCCCAATCTGTGGGTGGTTTCCAGTGGTGATTAGCTGCCATTAGCTGCCATTGACCATTAATGGAGACAAATTCAATGGAGAACCCAAAACCTGGGATCTGGACTTCGAGTGGGCTGGCACGGAGCAGGGTGGTGACATAGGGCTGCGGGGGACCTTCAGACAACTCCATACTGAACAGTAGAATACTTACCTAAGTGAGAGACTATAGGGTAGATAATCTATGTGCGTGTTTTTTAATGGCCCTTAGGTTTATAAATCAATTTATTATTAACACATTTAATTGAGTGTATTCCTTTCATCTCCTTATACTACAATCTTCAGAAAAAGCAGAGCACAGGAACGTTCAGGGGATGCAGTTTAAATCCTGGCGATCGGGATGCCTGTGCTTAGAAAGCTGGTGCCAGAATCCCGACACCAGTCAGAGGGCCTGATTCAGAGCCGGACGCTATTTGCGGACGCTCGTTCTGAAAAAGGGGCCGGATATTTAAATAGAGCGCTCGCTCTTTGCGGTCTGTTGACGCCTTTATGTCTGAGCGAGCGTCCGAAACATGCGCTCGCTATTTTGTAAAGACGCCCCTTGGCCGCTCGCATCATACGTCATCTCCGCTATTTATTAGATTAATCGAGTACATCGTAAGGCGTATGAACTGCTCGCAATTCTTGTGGTAGCATTTTCCTACCGCAATCATGCGAGCAGTTCAGGCTAAAAGACAACCAAGTGACGTGGTCGATGACGCTGCTTTGTTAATTATGCACACCCTTAAAACGCCCGTTTTGACCGTTTGGCACGCCTGCGTTCGGATCTCCACTCCTCGTTTTCAAGCACCTTCCCCTGTTACCACCCACAAACGCCTCATCCTGTCACTCAAATTAGCAGGCACTCGCTATTTTGCGAGCACACGATTTCCGACCGCACTGATGTTGGCGCAGATGTGCCAACATCGCTCGGAGCGAACGAGCGGCCGCTTACGAGCGGCTCTGAATCAGGCCCAGAATCCCAACGCCGGCATCTCAACTGTAAGCATAGGCGCTAGGGGGAGGGTTGGGGTTAGGCTTTAGGTAGAAGGTTAAGTTTAGGGGTAGGGTTTGGATACTTACCGATAGGTGTTAGTATCCTAACCCTATATATCGTTCTGACACGGATTTAAACGATATATCGCACACATTGTGTAGTCTGTATGACAGTATGACCGATCGGATGCCGGCAGTTACATGTATCTTGATCATAGCAGTGTGTACTGTTGAATTCTGCAGCAAATAAATTATATTTGTCTTCAATCTTTGACATTTTAAATCCTTTTTCTACTTTCAACAATAGAGAGCTGGAAATTCTTATTGCACTCTCTCTATTGATCCGATCCCTCCAGCACGATCACTATAAAGGTTTCTCAGCATCCGGGAAGGGAATATTAAGGAATCCTTACCCTGTAATGTGACACATTGTGCCTGGGCCTCTAAGTGGAAAATTCTCTCCATGACGTCAGCGTCCAGGTCACCTGAAAGGTTAAACTCTTTGCAGACTGAACGGCCACGGTCAAAGCTCATATCCCATTTTCTAAAGAAAACCAAAAACATCAGTGTAACTGCTTGGAGGAAAGTACAATTCTGATATATTCTGTCTGTCTGCTCCCCGGAAGCTCAGCTGGGTCATTGGGGCTGATTCTGCGGCGGACGGAATTGCAAAGGCGCATACAAGCTGAATTGCAGTTCTGTCCTGCTCAAATTCAAATGGCGCAGGATGCGTCTGAAGTGAAGAGACGCCTCTTGTCAGCTTCTGCAATTCCAGCGCGGCGACTGAGGTCGCAGTTTCGGATCACCATCACGGCCATTGGTTGTTGTGCGTTACCGGCCAGCTGAGTAAGCCTCAGCTTACACAGGTTGGCCGGCTTGCGAGGCCAGGAAGTCTGCGTCCATAGACGCAGACCCTGAACTTGTTCCTCGCCAAAAACGTGAGCGACACTCCCCCAATTAAAATAACGATGACTGTTTCCGCCCCCGCAACTCCCCATAAACGCCTCTGCCTAGGCATAGGGGCATAGGGGGGTCTGCGTGCGCTCTCTAAGGACCCGTACAGTACATTCGGAGAATGGATCCTGTGCAGGCGCAGATTCCTGATAATCGGGAATCTGCGTGAGTAGCTCCATCAGCGTCCACTGCTGAATCAGCCCCAGGAAAATGTAATATTCAGGGAGAGACGCAGACTAGTTATCTGTTTGAGAAAGATGTAACAAAATGATAACTGACAGTACTTCCCTGACTGGCCTTTGGGTTTGCCCACATCAGATGGAAAACTGAACAACTCTTCTACAAATTAATGAAAGTGCAGTACCATGTGCAACCAGTGAGTGGTGCTGTGCACAATTGTCAATAGAGTGTAGTGTTACTTAAAGATCAGATCAGGCAAAATAACCATAATGTGCCTGATCGTTATAAAGAAGCGCAAAAATTGAATATTTATATTAGATTTTCTGTGAAACTAAGAGAACAATTGTTTTGATTCTGGTTATTGCTCAGTTGCTTCTCCTATTTGTTATACTATACAATGACTTCTTTCAGACTCTAGGGGGTAAATTTACTAATATTCGAGTTTGGGCGAGATTGCAATCTCGGGTGAGTTTAAGCATGTTTTTCATCTCGCAAATTTACTAAAGACAAACTCGGGTGAGATTGGGAGAGATTTCTCTCTTCTCACTCGTAAAACTCAGGTGAGATTGCAAACTCGAATTTTAGTAAATTTACCCCTTTAGAGTCTGAAAGAAGTCACTCTCTTATTTCACTGAAAATCTAATATGTTTTTAAATCCATTTTTTTATGTTGCTAAGACCCCTGGATGCTACGGAGACCAGCGCGAGGGTGGAGGTGAGTATAGGAACTTTATTCCAGGTACTCTAAACGAATTATACTAGAGAAGGGGACCGACCAGCTGGCTGCAGGTAAGCATGTGTGAGTGAGGTAGGTAGGTGTGTAATAAAGTTTTACTTTAGATGGTGTGTGTGTACTGTGTTTTTGTAACTATTTCATTTACAGTGGAGGTATGGGTGCCGCCCGCCTGCTGGCACTTGTAGTTCCACAAGTGCCAAAGGCATGCTGGCACCTGTAGTTCCACTATAAATTATAATAGTTTTGAACTATATACAACATTATTACCCCCCTACCCACCGCTCCAGGGGTGCGGGGAAGAGCCCCGGGCTTAAGCCCAAGCCTGGGATTTCGGGAGAGGGGGGACCCACTTCTTGGGGGGGTCCCACCTCCCCTGAGATCCCCGGCTTGGGCAGACTGGCTTGGGGCGTGAATGCTGTGGCCATGGAGCCCCGGTTATAGGGTCTCCTGGCTGCGGCATTACACCCCGGTTGGTTTGGATACGGTGCTGGTTTTAAATGTAGGGGGGCCCCTACACATTTTTTCCCCGCTATATTTAAAACCAGTACTGGCCTTGCAGCCAGGTGCTGGTTCCTACATTCCAGGGGAACCCTACTCGTTTTGTTCCCCGTAATTTTAGAAACCAGGACTGGATGCGCAGTCCGGGGCTGGATATGCTTTGGGGGGGGGGGCTACGTCATTTTCTTTTTACATTTAACCCGTTTTTACAGGTACAACACACAAACAGCCTTCACATATCTCACTGATATGTGCAGGCTCCTTGCTCGGGAAAGTTTTGCCGAGGGAAGACACTGCAATCTCGGGTGACGCATCTCATCTAAACTTGATACTCGGAGGAGAAATCTCGATCTGCTTCACCATCGGCCAACTCACTCTCAGCTAAACTCACTTCTTAGTAAATTTGCGAGTTTAAAATGGGGAAAATCACCTGAGCTTCGGCGACGCAAATCAAGTTTAAAAAAAAATAAAAACTCGATCAGACTCGAATCTTAGTAAATTTACCCCTAGATGTCACTGATTCTTAGCCGGAGACTAGAGGCTCTAAGACAGTGGTTCCCAAACTTTTTGGAATCACGGCGCCCTAGAGTATCAGCATTGTTTTCACGGCACCTCAAAGTTTAAGTTTGTTATTGAGAAATTCCGATTTTTTTTTAGTAAAATAGTAAAGCGAAGTAAATTGTGCTGACCGGTCATCCTTAGGCTCAGTTATACAGTGGTGGACAGGTTTGTGCTTCTGTTTGTTCACATATTTACATTAAATTGACCATAAATAATTTGATTTGGTGCTGGGCCACCAACCTGAGGCACCCCTGCAAGTGTCCCGAGGCACCCCAGAGTGTCACGGTGCACAGTTTGGGAACCACTGCTCTAAGACCACTGGTGACATAGCAGGCCATGTAACTGTATTACACCAATATTAACTTTTTATGGATAATCACTACTAAATTGTGCATATCCCAGCTGAATGTAGCCTTTAACGGACTAGAGAAGCATTGTGTCCAGAGGTGAGGGCTGTGTGGGATCATTATTGGAATATAAAGCCCTAAACCGTCATTTTGATAAAATTTAAAAAACCATGAAGCCTCTCCAGACACCAAAAAAACAAGTGACGCACCTACAGTAGCTTCCTGTATTTTATATTACTTAAGTGCAGCTGGATAATGTCAGCATTATCCAGTTTTGGAACATATTTTAATTATTTTCCCCCGTTCATCTCTGTAACATGTGCGTTTTATTTGCGTGAAGTATACGGTAGGTTCGTTTTTACGATCCCATAAACCGTCACTATTGACAATCCCCCAGCTGTGCTTTGTGTCTCTATCGGTGCAGAATATAAGTCGCTCTAAGACCTCTGTGCAAAATGAACAGATTTTAGGGTGAACAAGACCCCCAGTTATTGCTCAGTACTGACATGAAATACAAAACGTAGCAAAGTTCCCGACTGCGCTACACATTCGTCCTCCCCTAATTCCCAGCCATGACTCAGGAGCAATTTATCTGCCTCCATCAATGGCCTGGCTATTATATGTATCATATATAATAGCCAGCACTTTATATGCTTATTATATGTGACTGGTCTCTTGTCTCTTCATCCCATGAATCTAACTGTCATATAAAACACAATCCTGGGCTAATGCATCTGACGTTCCTGGAAAATTCCCCATTACCTAGGAGAGGGTTTCGGAGAAAGAATTTAGCTGTTAAATTGTAATTGCAGTTTTTATAAAGGGACTAACCCATGCATTCATCCCGTATTCTTCTAGCCATCACCTTCACAGCCACTCTGCCGCCGTGCCTCTTCTTGTGGTGGCATAACAATTGTCTGAATAAAAGCTAGAAAGTAGCATTACACAAATGACCTCCATTTGATAGGCAAACGCAGAGGGGGGGGGGGTTTCAGTTGCCTGGAAATCACCCACCTTTTCCAACCTGGCCAACGGCTCAAATCATGACCACAATAGCAGTTGTGTATGATAACTGCTAATAAGTAGAGCTGCAGCCACACCATGCAGTATAAGGGCTAGAATGGTGCTGCTCAGGGGCGTCTTAACAGAGGAGGGGGCCCGTGTGCACTCCCTGTGCGGGGCCCCCTCCTCTCTCCGCAGTGGCCGGCAGCCGACTGATGCGGCTGGCCAGGCACCGGAGCGTTAGTAGACTCCGGACACTAGAGTGTGCCCAGAGTCTACTGCGCATGCGCAGAACACCGGAAAAATGGTTGCGGCGGCCATTTTCTGGTGTTCTGAGCAACGCTGAGACCCGCCGTGGGACCACGGACAGGTAAGTTTAAAATAAAATGGGTGCAGGGTGTGCGGTGCGGGGCCCCCCTGGACACACACTGCACCGATTGTAGATACACCACTAGTGCTGCTGCTTATGCCCAGTGGCAGCAGCTTCTCCTACTAACTTTGCTGTGTGTGTGTGTGTGTGTGTGTGTATGTGTGTATGTGTGTATGTGTGTATGTGTTTGTGTGTCTGAGCGCTCAATCAGAACACTGGATCTGAGAGGCTAGAGAGCAGCTACCAGCAAGAAGAGGCAGGCACTTTGCAATGAAGTGGGAGAATGTGTGCTTAGAATCACAGTTCTGTCTCCTACTGGTTATATTATATATGAAGTATTACATACACTGTACTTTGTATGAGGCAGACTATACAGCTTGTTAAGTGTTAATTATGCCCTCGTCATGGGCTGGTTACACTCGGTCTACAACCAGGCATTTGGAAACTCAGTGGCGTAACTACTGCCCTCGCAGCCCCCGCAGTGGCTTGGAGGCGCCGGGTAGCTTGGGGGTGATGGGGGCAGTGGTTACGCCACTGCAACTGTGAGCGCTGGCCTCTGAAGTGATCGGAGGTTAAGGAAGCCTCCGATCACTTCAGAGGCCAGCGTTCCCAGTAATGCAGTGCGTGGGTGATGTCATAACGTCACCCGCGACCTGGGGAACCTGCGCGGCCGCGTCTGCTTGATCTATTTAGATTCAGTCAGCGTGGCAGCGGGAGAGACAGCCTGGATGACAGCGCATGGAGTCAGGTAAGTAGGAGGTTTGGGGAGGCCACAACTACTGGGGGCACCATTTGAGGGGCACAACTACAGTGGGCACTACTAAAAGGGGCACAACTACAGAGGGCACTACTAAAAGGGGCACAACTACAGAGGGCACTACTAGGAGGGGCACAACTACAGGGGACACTACTAAAAGGGGCACAACTGCAGAGGGCACTACTAAAAGGGGCACAACTACAGAGGGCACTACTAAAAGGGGCACAACTACAGGGGGCACTACTAGGAGGGGCACAACTACAGGGGACACTACTAAAAAGAGCACAACTACAGGGGGCACCATTAGAAGGGGCACAACTACAGGGGGCACTACTTGAAGGGGCACAACTATAGGGGTACTGCATATGGGCACAACTACAGGGGGCACTACTTTAATGGGCACAATTACAGGGGGCCCTGCACAATGGGCACTACTACAGGGGACATTGCATAAGGGGCACTATTACAGGGGGCATTGCATATGGGGCACTACTACAGGGGGCCCCACATAATGGGCACTACTACAGGGGGCATTGCATAAGGGGCACTATTACAGGGGGCATTGCATAAGGGGCACTAGTATAGGGGCATTGCATTTTGGGGCACAACTACAGGGGGCACTGTATAAGGGGCACTAACTTGATACACACAGTTTACAGGTTATAAACTATGTTCCCAATAATCTGGTTCTACACGGACATAAAAACTGTGCAACCTGTCTTGAGCTGAGGTGACAGACTGGCAGGAGCAGAGAGGAGGGTTGGTGAAGTAGATCTGTCAGGGTGGGATGTAATGGGCATTACTGTTTGGCATAATGTGTATTTGGCATTACTGTGTGCACAATTTGCTATTAGGGGCATTACTGTGTGGCATAATGTGTAAGGGGCATTATTGTGTGGCATAATGTGTTGTATGTGGCATTACTGTGTGGCATAATGTGTTGTATGTGGCATTACAGTGTGGCATAATGTGAAATAGGGGCATTACAGCGTGGCATAAATTTGCTATCAGGGCATTACTGTATGTCATTATGTGTTATACGTGGCATTATTGTGTGGCATGTGTAATGGGCATTGCGGTGTGGCATAATGTGTTGTAAGGAGCGTTCCGGTGTGGCACACTGTGTTATAAGTTGCATTACTTAGTGTGTCATAATGTTTAAGGCACGTTACTGTATCATGTAACCACACACCTTAAATGTCGTCTTTGGGTGTGTTTGATCTTTGGGGGGGGGGGCGCCTGAAACTTTTTTGGCATGGGGGAGCAAAATTTATAGTTACGCCACTGTGGAAACTCCCCTCCCCCAGTACTAATTCTGCATTTGTCCCTGCAATTTAAGCAGGTTGCCCCACAATATAGGTGTTTCCCAGCAATCCAAACATTCGGAGAGAAACATAAGATTATTCTAAAAACATTCCAGTGTTTCATGCACTCAAACGCTATGATCATCTGAGCCCTTCCAAGATACGACAGCGCTGACACTTAGGGGCATAATTATCTACAAACACAATTTAGTTTCAGTAATTATAACTTTTTAGCGCCACATGTTGCGGCAATAAGAAATGAATTCAGGCAACGTATCAAAAACCACATGCGCGGATGGGAGCCTGTGGCTGTGAAGTGTACGGTGGTGGACTGATCCTATTCAATTTAGTAAGCAGCACCAGTGCATAGCGCCCCCAACACATTGCACCCACGCCATTAGCAACTGCACATCGCCCCCCACTTCCTCTGTTACTGAGGAGTGTCCTGGGAGCAGGGCGGAGGAGGAGCCAGGCAGAGACCCTTCCTCATCAGTTCATTGGGTGTGTGCTGTGGCCTCGCAGGGGGCTGAGTTGTGTTTCCTTGCTGAGTTGTGGGCAGGCTGCTTCCTCGCTGCGCCCTCTGCTGGCTGGCACCCACGTTTGCGACCACATTACATCCAGATTTGGACCCGGCATTCTTCCTACACAGATGCGGTCATTGGGCCTGATTCAGAGCCGTTCGCTATTTGCGGTCGTTCGTTCAAAAACAAGGGGTGGCTATTCAAATGATCCGTTCGCAAATTGTAGTCTGTTCACGCCTCTAAGTCTGAACGAGCGAGCAAAACATACGCTCGTTTATTTGTTAAAATCGCCCCCTGGCCGCTCGCATCCTACGTCATGTCCGCTATTTATTAGATTAATCGAGTACATCGACCAGCGTATGAACTGCTCGCTATTCTTGTGGTTGGTGTTTGCTACCACAAATTTGCGATCAGTTCTGGCTATAAAATAACCCAGTGACGTGGTCAATGACGCTGCTGAATTAATTATGCACACCCATAATACGCCCGTTTTGACCTTTAAGCACGCCTGCGTTTGGATCTCCACTCCCCATTTTCAAGCACCTTCCCCTGTTACCACCCACATACGCCTCATTCTGTCACTCAAAATAGCAGGCACTCGCTATATAGCGTACAAACGATTTTAGGCCGCACTGACTGGTTCGCGCATGCGTACTAAAAACCGTACACATGCGCAGATGTGCAAACATCGCTCGGAACGAGCGTACTGCCGCTAACGAGCGGCTCTGAATGAGGGCCATTGTCAGGTAGCGGAGAGGGATCTTTCAGATCCCACTCCTCCATTAAATAGGTATAATAATAATTTCTAAGCTTACTCTTGAGACACCTAAAGTCGATAGGGGGAATAATCCTAATGCTTTCTTTTCTATTTTGCACTGATAACAGGTAAGAGATGCCTGTGCGGGAATATTCAAAATCCTGTGTGGGGTTTAAATACCCACGGCGCAGAATTCTCCTGGCCTTCTCCAGATACGAAATACACTTATATCCTGGGAAAGTATCCGAGAGCTAAAGCAGATATGTAAATCCCACAAATGCAAGGAAAATACCAGCAGAGGAGGCCAAATGTGTATTATACACCGCACTAATATCTGTGGTCGTTGGCCATACAGAGCAGTTTTTGTTATTTAATGGTGTCGGGACTTTACCGTTGCTGCTGAAGTAAGATCATCATAACAATGTTTTGGACGTTGGCGTATGGGAGATTGTATATGATATAAATTTAATTTACTTAGAAGTTACAGTATATTCCAAAGTAACATAGTAATAAAAACTAAATATGTTGCAGCCGTTTTGATCGCCTGAAGTTATAATTGGGTCAAATTCATTATTATAGGGCACAAATCCATACTGCCGTTGAAAAAACACCGTGATGGGACCTATACTCATTGCTAAAATCGTAAAATCATGTAATTTTTCTAATTCAAAACCTGAAATTCAGATTTAAAATCCCCCAAAAACCAGCGGGAAGATCAGAACCGTGACGTCAATCGGCTCAGGTCTGTCTGGATTCACGAAATGAACGAAGAGCACGTCTTGCGTGTTTTCACCCCGAGCATGCTCTAAGCATTCGCATCTACCGGTGACGCAGAGTTGTGTACAAATCGAATGCTTCTCCACTTGCCACTGAAGGGGTATAACCGGGATGTAGCGGGACATTTGTACACATTTGTATGCCTATATAGACAGCCAATCAGAAGTGGTCTCTCATCCTCCAGATCCAGAATGCCTCCAAATAATGTTTTGACATAAGTAAAATACGTTATGTGACGTTAAACCTGTAACGAGTTCTATTCCTCAGTGCAGACGGTGCACTCAGGATTTCACTTGGGGAACAAATAAAATAAAGTAGAACCAGAGGTTAAAGTGGTCTGGAACTGGGTGGAACTGACTTCCATCACCTCTAATGGTAGGTGGAACTAGTTCCACCTCTACCACGTCCGTCCCTCCTCCGCCCTCCAACCTCCTCTCCTGTCACTCACCTTGTGGGGCCAAGCTGCTGGTGGGAGAGGAGACACAGGGGTTGGGAGCTGCTCTAGAAGGACAATGGGGGGGATAAGCTACTGGTGGGAGAGGAAACAGGGTCAGGGAGGTGCTGATTGGGGACACAGGGGCAGGGAGCTGATGATGGGGGACACCGGGAGAGACACAGGGGCACTGGTGTTAGAGTGAAGAGACACTGGAATTGCGCTGGTGAGATGCGGGGGGGAGCTGATGCTTGTGAAACACAGGAAGATGGTGCTGAAGAGACGGTGAAGGGATGGCATTGGGGAGACACATGGAGGATAAAGCTGGTGAGATGTAGGGGGATGATGCTGATCAGAGACAAGGGGGATGAAGCTGGTGAGACACAGGGAGGATGGCGCTGATGAGTAGCAGGGGGGATGGCACTGTAGCGATGTAGGGGGATGATGCTGGAGAGATGTAGGGGGATGATGCTGGAGAGATGTAGGAGGATGATGCTGGAGAGATGTAGGAGGATGATGCTGGAGAGATGTAGGGGGATGATGCTGGAGAGATGTAGGGGGATGATGCTGATTAGAGACAAGGGGGATGAAGCTGGTGAGACACAGGGGGGATGATGCTGGAGAGATGTAGGGGGATGATGCTGGAGAGATGTAGGAGGATGAAAAATAATAAAGAGTTACACTGATGATATAGAACATGTTTTCTTTTGGGGGGGGGAGGAGGCAGTGCAGGACCACTTTAAGCCCTGAGTAGAACTATATATAACATGTATTCCTTCCCTCCGAATAACAGAACAGTACCAGACATTACACTATGGTTACACAATAGGCGGGCACATAATAGACTCCGATTTTCTTTTTTGGGGGGCGATTTCCCGTCGGGGTGCAAATCGCCGTATGTAAGATTTAAACTGTACTAAAATCACCATAAATCCTCCACTTTACACTATGCCTATTATGCCAATGCTTTCAATAGAAATGGGGAGCCTAAACTTTCTGTTAGCCAGGGGAGAGCTTACCTGTAAACCTAACATACAGAGGGAAGGCAATGTAACTCTGTGCTCATAAGGTTAATGTGCATATTTTTAGCTGCTTTTCCAGATTTTGGACCTCATTCAGAGTCGGTTGTACGCGATAAGGGGCCGTATATGCAAATGATTCCCTCGCAAGTTGCGTTCCTAAGTTCGGATCGGTAGCTGGCCGACCAAGGGGAGGAAGCGGTCGGAAGACAAAAAAAAACGCCCCCTTCTCGTACGCATTGCACGTCATCTCCGGGCATATAAGGATTAATCGAGACCATCGGGAACCATCGGAACTGGTCGTAGAGCTTAAGGTTGACCATACCCTCTCTTAAGCACTATGATCATGTCAGTGTAAAAACCTCCCATGTCACGTGTGCCATGACGCTACTTTGTTAATTATGCACTCCCATAATCCGTATGCACTCCCATAAAACGCCGTTCGCATAATTAGGCACGCCTGCGTTCGGATCTCCACTCCCCCGTTTTCAAGCACCTTCCCCTGTTACCACCCACAAACGCCTCCATCTGTCACTCAAACTCCCGACCTGGCTGTGTTCAAGGAGAGAGAAATTTCTGATCGTAGCGGCTAGTTTGCGCACGCGCATTGCGAACTTTGCGCATGCGCAGTATAGCGAACATCGGTGGCGTACGACCGTGCGGCCACTTCGACCGACTCTGAATGAGGTCCTAAGGGCTTTATTGAAGCTAGTTATATACTAGAAACTCTTACATCTTAATCTTATTTCTCTGCTGTGTAGAATTCCTTCAGCTCCGGGAGTCTATTCTCATTCATAAAGCCGATCGCTTTCCGTCGCCCTATACGGCTAAAGTTACACGACTTCATGGCTTGTTTTTTCATTTGAAATATTCTCCTGTTTTATAAAGTGAAAGAGAAGCAGTCGTAAGTGAATTTCACTTCTCTTTTCCAAGAAACCGGATGATTCATCACAATTAGAGCACAGTGTGTAATGCATCATTTCGGAGGCCCGAGGAAAAACATCAGACAGGGCTGTGCAACTGGCATCCCTCCAAGGTGGGCCAAGCCCCCACCCGTGGACCACGGGGGGGGGGACCACTGAGGCCTCCATTGTATGTCTAGTTAATTAAAGTTTATGAAGAGGTTCGACATCCAGATTCTGACACCACACACTACTGTATCCTTCCTACTTGTGCAGCGGGTTATAATCACTGGGAAATGTAGCGCGATTTTCCTGCCCCAGACCCTGCAGATGGCAACAGACACAGCTGAAGGGTTAGAACAGCCGCCCTGCCACCCCTAATATACTCACCAATGGCATAACCACCAATGGTTTCAAACCACCGGGGAAAACTATTGATTGCTAAACCATCGGCTGTCACCGGTTGTGCATGCCAAGGCCGCAGCTCCACATGTGCAGACCGGAGTTACGTATGCACAGACAGTGGGTACTGGCTGTCATCGGATTCCCGCAGCATGATCTGCGCCATCTGCGAATATCAATGGTAAACCTATGTACCATCGGTGTCAGACCATGGATGGTTGCTAACTATCCATAGTGCATGGCCACAGCTTAAGGTACCTATACACTAGAGTTTTTTTAGAACGATATGCCCTATTATGGCGCATCAGAACAACATGTCATTCAAAATCGTCTAATGTGTATGCACTATGTCATGCATTGCGCGCTCCCGTGGGTCCGTCAGTCTCACCGTCAGGTTGGCCTGCATGTAGGGCAATTTATGGCGTCTAAAGATGCACCAGGTGGTATACAGCGCCTACAGACGCTGACAGCCCTTGCACAGTCATACGCATGGATGTACACCAAAGAAGAGCTTCGTAGCGGCACTAGCATAAAGTTGCAAACGGACGTCCAGCAATAGGCACAGACTCAGCCACTTCTGCACCCCCCTCCAATCAGGCCCAAAGTTTTTACTTCCCTTCATTTTTAAAAGACACCAATATGCAGCACAAAAAGTAGCACCCAGATGTAAGGAACACCGGAGCCAGAATATTCATTAATGCTCTGTAGGAAGCTGCATTGATGCAGAGCCAGAATTTGGACACGGCGAGCCCCCAAGTTTATTGTCACAGCTCTGGCGCAGGTGGAATTGGCAACTCCTAGATGTCTGACCAGACTGTTCTGAAGTAGAGAAAGTACAGTAACAAACTAAACACAAAAAGTATTGGACGCTAAATGATAAATGACCGGTGTGGGCGGCTGCGGGTGGCTGCGGCTCTTAAATGAGGGAACGTGAGAACCCACAGTACAGTATGATAAAAAAAAAAATGTAATGCGCATGTGCGATGGTCAGTCTGCGCGCATGCTTGACTGATTAACCCGGTGGGGAGCCGGTAGTGCCTGGAAGCCTTAGCTGAATCCAGAACGGCTGCTGCCAGGTCCCCATTGCCGACAATGGATACCGCAACGTTCCAGTGACACACAGCGGAAATCTTAGATTACCTCTGTCTGTTAAATATTAAAAGGATTTTCTTTTTGCTGATTTCTCCACCTGGGAGGTAGAATCCTCTTTGGGTCTTTGGAAACCCTCCTTGATTGTTATGGTAACAGTAGCCAAGCAATTGATACTTAAACATTGGATTTCGCGATCTTCTCCCACGTTGAGTGAATGGAAGACCTCGGTACTAGACGTTCTTTATTGTGAAAGGTGTATGGCTACTTTCAATATTGAAAAAGGAGTCTTGGCCTTATCCAAAACGTGGGGTCATTGGTTGGTTCAAACAGTGGGCGATGCCTAGGCTCTGAATGCTGTTACAGGAGTTCACTTCTGGGTTCCCTCCAAAAAGCTAGTTCAAATCAACCATTGTTATATGCGATATTAAACATAAATCCGGCATTGCTAATATCTGCTTGCCGCAATGTACGACAATCTATTCGCAAACACCGGATTACTGCTAACACAATTCTGTACATTATGACCCCAAACACGATGTTAACATGTGGTTCCATCCCTGGACTATGGGCCTGATTCAGACCCAGTCGCTATGAGCGTACGCTCGCATGATGCGTATGCAAATATTTGAAAGTGACGCGGCGGGGAGCGATCGCTCGCCAAGGCATAAGCACACCCATCGTACCTGTACGAGCATTCACTTTGTGTATGCAGACTCCCCTTAGTGTATGCAGAGACGCCCACTGCCCTACGTCATCTCCTGGAAGTTTATGAAAACATTGGTACATCGACCACTATCGGATGTGAAGGCAGTGCTTGTGGTAGCTTTATTTACCGCAAGCATTGCGAGGAAAACAGAGGAAAAAAATGGCCGGTTGACGTGTACTATGACGCTGCCTATTAATTATGCATGCCACTAAAACGGCGTTGAAATACTCGGGCATGCCTGTGTTCGCACCTCCAATCCCCCGTTTTTACTGGACTGCCCCTGTCACCACCCACAAACGGCCTCTCCTGTCGCTCTCTCTGCTGGGCTGGCTGTGCTGGGCGAGCGAGGGATCTCTGATCGCACTGTTAGTTTGCGCACGCGCAGCTTAGCAACCATCGGCAATTGCAAACGGACTGCAGATACCGTCAGGTTCTGAATCAGGCCCTATATGTGTAATACATTGGACATGTCACTATTAATTCTAATATAAATGTCTGATCCGTTCTATATATACATACTGAATTAAAACATCATTAATTGTTATTTTAGATAGACTGTATATATATATATTTTAAAGTGAGAAATAGATTAAATAGGTTTGAATATACTGTATATGTCATATGTTTAGTAGCATGCATGTAGATGTATTTGTTTTACAATGAGACTATGGGTCATTGTATAAGAGACAGTTTTTACTGCTTAGGGGGCCTATTCATCATACCTTAAAATATCGATGGAGGTAATTAGGTTTAGAACTCGCATGGAGTTCTACCTAATAACCGGAGGAATCCATCATTCCTCCTCTCAGTGGCGTAGCTATAAATTTTGCTCCCCCATGCCAAAAAAGTTTCAGGCGCCCCCCTCCCCCACCCAAAGATCAAACACACCCAAAGACTACGTTTAAGGTGTGTGGTTACATGATACAGCAACGTGCCTTACACATTATGACACACTAAGTAATGCCACTTATAACACAGTGTGCCACACCGGAGTGCCCCTTACAACACATTATGCCACACAGCAATGCCCCTTACACATCCCACACAATAATGCCACATATAACACATAATGACATACAGTAAAGCGCTTATAACAAATTTATGCCATGCTGTAATGCCCCTATTTCACATTATGCCACACTGTAATGCCACATACAACACATTATGCCACACAGTAATGCCCCTTACACATTATGCCACACAGTAATGCCCCTAATAGCACATTGTGCACACAGTAATGCCAAATACACATTATGCCAAACAGTAATGCCCATTACATCCCACCCTGACAGATCTACTTCACCAACCCTCCTTTCTGCTCCTGCCAGTCTGTCACCTCAGCTCAAGACAGGTTGCACAGTTTTTATGTCCGTGTAGAACCAGATTATTGGGAACATAGTTTATAACCTTTAAACTGTGTATCAAATTAGTGCCCCTTATACAGTGCCCCCTGTAGTTGTGCCCCAAAATGCAATGCCCCCTATACTAGTGCCCCTTATGCAATGCCCCCTGTAGTAGTGCCCCTTATGCAATGCCCCCTGTAGTATTGCCCCTTTTGCAATGTCCCCTGTAGTAGTGCCCATTATGCAATGTCCCCTGTAGTAGTGCCCATTATACAATGCCCCCTGTAGTAGTGCCCCTTATGCAATGTCCCCTGTAGTAGTGCCCATTATACAATGCCCCCTGTAGTAGTGCCCCTTATGCAATGTCCCCTGTAGTAGTGCCCATTATGCAATGCCCCCTGTAGTAGTGCCCATTATGCAATGCCCCCTTTAGTAGTGTCCCTTATGCAATGCCCCCTGTTGTAGTGCCCCTTATGCAATGTCCCCTGTAGTAGTGCCCATTATGCAATGTCCCCTGTAGTAGTGCCCCTTATGCATTGCCCCCTGTAGTAGTGCCCCTTATGCAATGCCCCCTGTAGTAGTGCCCCTTATGCAATGCCCCCTGTAGTAGTGCCCATTATGCAGGGCCCCCTGTAGTAGTGCCCATTATGCAGGGCCTCCTGTAGTAGTGCCCATTAAAGTAGTGCCCCCTGTAGTGCCCCTTCTAGTAGTTAGCCCCCTGTAGTGCCCCTTCTAGTAGTTAGCCGCCTGTAGTTAGCCGCCTGTAGTTAGCCCCCTGTAGTTAGCCGCCTGTAGTTAGCCCCCTGTAGTTAGCCTCCTGTAGTTAGCCCCCTGTAGTTAGCCCCCTGTAGTTAGCCGCCTGTAGTTAGCCCCCTGTAGTTAGCCGCCTGTAGTTGCTCCCCCCCTCCGCGCGCACACAAACAAACACACACACACAAAAGAAAAAAACACAAACACTTACCTTTATCCCCGCTCCAGTGCTGCTGCCGTCCATACCCCGGCGTCCGCTCCTTGGCACTATGGGAGTGACGTCATTACGTCACTCCCATAGTGCTCTGCGGGACCCGCAAGACGGAGCTCACTCCTGAGCTCCGTCCCCGGCGTCCGCTCCTCGGCACTATGGGAGTGACGTCATTACGTCACTCCCATAGTGCCCTGCGGGACCCGGAAGACGGAGGGAGCTCCGTCCTTCCGGCTGCCGCCGGGGGTTTGAGTAGGAGCCGGGCGCCCGATGGTAACACACTCAGCGGGTGACCGGCAGATGGAGGGTGCAGGGGGTGCGACCTGCACCCTCCGTAGTTACTACTACTGCCCCGTCGCCCCCAAGCTACCCAGCGCCTCCAAGCCACCGCGGGGGCTGCGGGGGCAGTAGTTACGCCACTGCCTCCTCTCCATAACTATCTATTCTGAAAAGCTGTCATTTTTGTGATGACAGCTTTTCGGGAAATAGATAGTTATCCCTGTCTACACTAACTTACTGCAGCTGGAATCTGTGCTGGACATGTGCTCTTACATTCGTAAACCCAGCGCATGCGCAGTACTACCTACAGCGGCGGTAAGTTTGTGTGCCCCCCCAACCCTCCCCTCCACCCTCCCCCCTCCGCTCACCTCCCCCCCGTCCCGCACTTACCTGTCCGCGCAGCAGCCTCCGGCTCCGTCCTGCTGGTTTGTCACATGGTCTCCCAGCAGAAGACGTCGGGGGACCTGTCCAGCTGGAAGCAGGTAAGTTTCACCTGCTATTCGCCACCTCACAGTGGCGAATAGTAACTCCATCAAATTCCGAAAATTCATAATTTTCGGAATTTGATGAATGCCATAATTTCCACATCCCCATACTAATGTACTAATGTATGGGGAGTGTGGAAATTAACGCAGGGGGACTTAGCAAGGAGATATCAGTGATATCTCCTGCGATACTTCATGAATACTAAAATAACGTTATTTAAGGAAAATGTCCTTAAAAACGTTAATTTAGTGTTTGATGAATAGGCACCTAGATCACTTAAAATGCACACATATAGTGGTATGCATAGGTGTATGCCTACAGTTCTAATCAGGATCAAAGTATTGTACCTTTGGTAATTATAAACTGACATGTCTATTGTCCAGTATGGGTCAAAAGAGGAGCCATGATATCAGCAGATAAGAAATCATATATTTTGGAATAAGGTTCCTTTGAAGAAAGTGATGTATGTGTATAGATCACAGAAATACACACAGGTTATGGCTTTTTGAAATATGCCATGAGAATATGCCAGTTAATGTTAAAGAATGGGATATGAGTGTATTTAATATTTTTGACTTCGACAGGAGGATTATCATTTACAACTTCAACCATATAAATGGGGTCAATCCAAAAAGATAACTTTAGTTGTGTCGTGGAAAAGCAAAATGTATGTGAGAAATTCTCTCCAGGACTGTCGTTTATTTTGCAGACTGTGGTGACCAAAACTTTCACAGCCTTGAAAGCTGTAAACGGCATCATGAAACGTATTGCAAGCATATAAATAGCCCAAAGTTATAGAACACAAGTACAAGTGTCGTGTACATGTCTCGTATTACATAACGCCTAGTATTACATAACGCCTAGTATTACATAACGCCTGGCTTCATACACAGATTTAGGATGATTAAGCAGTTTGTAAGCAATGTGATAATCAAGTTGATACCAACATCTCCCTGAGAAACGTTAAATATTAACTTTCGCCTGAGTGTTTGCAATTAAACCGGTGAATGAACGCTAAACCTTTTCCTCTACAATTAGAAATCATTATATACAGCGGCTTGCAAAAGTGTTCACCTCCCTAAAAAGACCACAGATTTATCTGTATTACAAATGGCACCTGTACCGAGTGTTCCAGACAGTAGACTTGATCCTTAATTACACGCATAGCCGATGTCGGGCAGTCAGTTTCTACCAGGTTTGTGCACTGTTTGGAGGTGATTTTTGCCCATTCGTCCTTGCAGATTTGCTCCAGGTTGCTCTGGTTGGATGGATGACACTTGTGGACTGTAATTTTGCAGTAATGTTATAGATTTTCTATCGGACTGAGGGCCTAATTCAGACCCGCTCGCGAGCGCTGAGCGCTCGCAAGCGGGTCGATGTTGGCCAAGTGCGCATGCGCACGACGGAGGTGGCTCCGTCGTGCGCATGCGCGAGACCCGAATAACGATGGCCAAGCCGTCGCTATGGGTCTCGCACCAAAGGGGGCGTGCTGTCGATGGTGAGTGACAGCACGCCCCCTTTGATGGGCGTGCCGTGGCGTTGCTGCTCAGACGGAGGGGAACGCCTACCGTCTGGGGCCGGCCCCACTGACATCACAAGTGATGTCAGAGGGAGTGCTTTTGGCTTTGATAGAGCCAAAAGCACTCCAGGGCTTGCGGGAACGAGACCCTACCGCAAGGGTCTCGTCGCAAGCCCGATGGTCGTGATGGTCTTGACCATCGCGACCATCTTTTTGGCCGCTCGCTATAGCTGTGGGTGGGCACCCACAGCTATGCGAGCGGCCAGGAGGCCGCTCTGAAAACTAAGAGGGACGGCCCTGATTCAGAGCGAGCGCTCTGTCAGAGCGTCCGGCTCTGAATCAAGGCCTGAGATCAAGACTTTGGCTTGGCAATTTTAGAACATTCACCTTTATGTTGTGCTTGGGTTCATTGTCCTGCTGAAAGGTTTTGTCACCTCTGCCTGCGTTGTGGGGGCAACCACCCAGTTTCCAAGTGCTTCAGGATGGGTGCCCAACAGCAGTCTGGATAGCCAAAAGTTGCAAGTGCTAAGTAAGGCTCCATCGCCTGTTCGTATCGAGACGGTTTTAGTTATCATTTTCGTTTACCGATCTACGGGGCTGTTGACACAGGTACACTTAGGAATGTCAAATCTGTTTTTGCCCCACATTGTGAAAGATAAGGTGTCAGGTGAGGTTAGACTTGGGCGTATGGCTGGGCCGTTTCCTCAACCCCCCTCGTGGGATCTCGTTCTTTCCCCGGTGGGGGTGGTTCCCAAGAAAATTCCCGGTAGTTACAGGCTCATTCAGCATCTGTCTTATCCGCCAGGTTCGTCAGTAAATTATGCTAAACCAGTTGAGGTCACCTTGGTGATGTACCAGTCTTTTGACGATGCTTTGGACGTGATTAGGTGTTATGGTCCGGGCGCACTAGTGGCTAAGATAAATGTTGAGTCAACCTTTCTTTACTCCCTGTGCACCCAGAGACTTTCAGGTTTATGGGTTTTTGCCTGGATGACGGATATTACATAGACAAATGTTTTCATATGGGGTGTTCTGCGTCATGTGCATTTTTCGAGCGTTTTAGCACCTTCCTACATTGGTGTGTGGAATTTTCTTGTGGTGATCATGGGATAGCTCACTATCTCGATGACTTTCTGTGTGTTGGCCCTTCCGATTCGGACAGATGCAATTATATTTTGTTTTCGTTGCAAGCGCTGTTTTTTCATTTTGGAGTTCCTGTTGCTGCGGACAAAACTGGGGGCCCTTCCTCTTGCTTATCATTCCTTGGTATCGAGATTGATACCTGTGCCGGTTCTTGTCGCCTTCCTCGCGATAATGTGGACAAGTTGCGCAATGCCATAGCGGAGTGCACGGCTTCCAGTAAAGTTACGCTGCGTCAGGCACAATCTCTCCTGGGCCTTTTAAACTTTGCCGGTAAGGTTATACCAATGGGCAGAGTTTTTTTTGCGAAAGCTGGAGAGGGCCACGGCTGGAGTCTCTAAGCCGAGACATTTGCTTTGTTTATCCTCAGAGATTAAGCAGGACCTGTCTGTTTGGGACTCGTTTCTACAGGATTTTAATGGCGTTCGGTTGTGGATGTCTCCAGCCACTGACAATTTCCAGATGCAGCTGTTTACCGATCCAGCAGGCGCCACGGGGTTCGGTTGCTACCTCAACGGCGCCTGGTGTGCTGAGCGTAGGCTGGAAGACTGGGTGGGGAAGGGTTGGACTAAGGATTTGCTCCTTCTCAAACTCTTTCCCATAATGGTTTCCTTGGAAATCTGGGGTGAAAGATTGCGCAATCGTAGCATTGTGATCAAGTGGGACAACCTGGGCGTTGTGCACGCAATCAATCGGCAACGTGTTGCTTCACTGCTAGTTTTGCATTTGCTTGCGCAGCTGGTTCTGACATGTTTGCGCTGTAACATCATGTTTTCTGATTGTGAAGGCTTTAAAAGGTTGGGCGCGGGTCTCCCAGCCAGTAGCTGACTGCAGGAGGCTTCCATCAGTATTAGGGGCAGTTCAAGGGGTGGCTTTCTCTGCGTACGAGTTGGTTCTGATTCAATTGGCATTTTCAGTGGCATTTCATGGTGCCTTGCGGGTTTCGGAGCTAGTGGCATCTTCCAAATGGGTTGATGCCACCATGCTCCGATCGGATGTCCTTGTGGGTGAGAGATCTGTTCTCTGTAAGATATGACGGTCGAAGACCGACCAAACTGGTAGGGGTAGGTGGATTTCATTGGGTCCATCTAGAGACGAATAATCTGCCCTGTGGCCCTAGCTACGCGTTACTCGTTATTGCGGCCGGATGTTCCTGGTTCATGGCTCAGACATATGGACAGGACTGAACTTACGAAGTAGCAGTTTGCAGCGTGTGTTAGGTATCAGCCTCTCACCTCAGGATTTTGGAACGCACTCTTTTAGGATCGGCGCGGCAACTTCAGCAGCAGCAGTGGGTTTCTCGGCGTCGGAAATTAAGGCCCTGGGATGATGGAAATCGGCCAGCTACAAAAGTTACATTAGGCCCGGTCGTTAAAGTGGCACATGTATAAAGTTATGTCTCAGTATGACATTGTGATGTTTATGGTCTTGTTTTATGGTCCACTGTTCAATTTTGTCTACTGTCTTGTCTTGTCTGTTACCCTTGTCCATCCTACTCAGGGATTAGCTACTCGCCATTGCTGGCAATGGGAGTCTTGAGGGATTTTGCATTTTTGCCTGAACTTTCGGTTCTAGTTTGTCCCTCAACAGGTTTTTATTTTACCTCTTTTTTTCCTAATTCCCCCTCACCCATTCTTTCCCTAAGTGTCTTTTTGCTTGTCATAGCCCTTTAATTAGTAAAGTGGGCAACTAATAGGGCAAAATTTTATTTTTTGGCAGAGTTTTCCTACATTTACTAATGTTTTTTTTTTCTTTATTGCTTTTCCTCCACTATTAGGGTTGCTCTTTGATGTTCGTGACATTTGGGTAAGAGGACACTCGTATATTTTCTGTGCTTCTAGGTTTATGGCTTCAGATCGAGCACCAGTCTTTGCGGATTCTGCCAGAGTCCGTTAGTTAGGCTTCAGAGGTAAGAGGTGGCATTTTTTTTGTCCTAGACTGTTGGAGTATGCAAGATGCCTTGGTGTGCCACATATTTTGGTGGCCCATTTAGGGGGCAATGACTTGGGGCAGAGGTCCACTTTGGAGTTACGATTCGATATCATCAATGATTTGTCACGAGTGCTGTCGGCCTGGCCCTCGTGTCGACTTGCTTCGTCTTTCATTGTACCTCGCCAAGTGTGGCGTGGGGTTAGGGATTTTCCTGCTATAGACGAGGCCCGGACATTTTTTTATTTTGCGGCGGCTAAATTTGTGGTGGCCAATGATGGGCGTGTGGTTCCTCATATAGGAATTCAATTTCGTTTCAGTTATCTGTATAGGGCTGATGGGGCCCATTTAATGGAGGAGGGTTTGTCACTGTGTGTCGAGGATCTGTTAGGGTTTTTGTGTTATTGGGGTAGTTTTTTGTATATACACCGTCGGTGCGGCGGTTCTATGAGGAGAACCTTGCTGTGGCGGGAAAGAACAGCAGGCTACCAGTCCGGGTGCAATTATTTAGTTGAGGTGCGATCCCTTCGTTGACTGGTAGTTGGCTGCAGAGCCGTAACTAGACTTTTTGGTGCCCTGTGCCACAAAGAGCATTGGCGCCCCCTTCATTTTTCAAAGGGACATAATGCACCCAAAAAAAGGGCCATGGCTTCATGGGGAAGGGCCAGGGAAGAGATAGGGGAGGCCAGGAGATGCTGGGGATAAATAGGGACATAATATAGTGCACCTGAGAGAGGACCATGGCCTCATGGGGAAGGGCCAGGGAAGAGATAGGAGAGTCCAGGAGATGCTGGGGATAAATAGGGACATAATATAGTGCACCTGAGAGAGGGCCATGGCCTCATGGGGAAGGGCCAGGGAAGAGATAGGGGAGGCCAGGAGATGCTGGGGATAAATAGGGACATAATATAGTGCACCTGAGAGAGGGCCATGGCCTCATGGGGAAGGGCCAGGGAAGAGATAGGGGAGGCCAGGAGATGCTGGGGATAAATAGGGACATAATATAGTGCACCTGAGAGAGGACCATGGCCTCATGGGGAAGGGCCAGGGAAGAGATAGGGGAGGCCAGGAGATGCTGGGGATAAATAGGGACATAATATAGTGCACCTGAGAGAGGACCATGGCCTCATGGGGAAGGGCCAGGGAAGAGATAGGAGAGGCCAGGAGATGCTGGGGATAAATAGGGACATAATATAGTGCACCTGAGAGAGGGCCATGGCCTCATGGGGAAGGGCCAGGGAAGAGATAGGGGAGGCCAGGAGATGCTGGGGATAAATAGGGACATAATATATAGTGCACCTGAGAGAGGGCCATAGCCTCATGGGGAAGGGCCAGGGAAGAGATAGGGGAGGCCAGGAGATGCTGGGGATAAATAGGGACATAATATAGTGCACCTGAGAGAGGACCATGGCTCCATGGGGAAGGGCCAGGGAAGAGATAGGGGAGGCCAGGAGATGCTGGGGATAAATAGGGACATAATTTTCTTTGCCACCATACATCCTTAAATTAAATAAATAATAAATAAATAATATTGCTCCAATAAACAGCCATCAGTTTCTCTGCCAAATCTATGTTTCAGTGTCTTTATTTACTTTTAGCTTCAGGGTAAATGGTTTGCACACATGACAACGCCTCATCCGATAGAAGGTTTAGCAATCTTAGCATATTACAAAAAAAACTTTGCAAATAACTTTGTCATTGCTATGAGCCAGGAAGTGGAATAGCTGAACGTGTTTCCTGCTAGAATGATGCTGCTTCTGCTGTGACCTGTTCTCTACAATGATATATTATTACTGTCACACATGCTGGGGAATCACCATTTGTCAACGCGTGGAGTAATCAGGGGAATTTCACAACTATTTCCCACTCAAGACAAAACAGGACTTTCAGGCACTCTACCGAGCAGACTGTATATTTTTACTCATATATTTGGTATCACTCAGTTACTGAGAGACTGCGCCAGCAGCACCTGAGGAGGACAGTGCACCAGTCACCGGGGACCTGCGTCATGGCCAGGCTGAAGACTGGCCCCTGTTCTACGCCTGATGAGAACGAGTTTGTGTCTGGGTATCCCACCAGCATCTGCAACGACGTTCCCGGGAAAAAGTATCTTTGCTGCAACTGTAACAATGTCCTGAAGGAGGCGCAACAGACGCTGTGTGGTCACAGATATTGCTCGCCATGCCTGTCCTGGATAGTGAGGTCAGTGTTACGGTCCATCTGGTCCATTCCACATAGACAGGTCAGCGACTTATACAGCTAATTGTAGTCCATCTGGTATTTTTCCTATAGCAGATTATTATATAATACAGTAGTCAGGTTATTAATATACTGGATATTTAGTCCTGAATAGTCACAAAAGGGCACAGTCCTGAATAGTCACTAGTGGACGCAGTCCTGAATTGTCACTAGTGGGCACAGTCCTGAATAGTCACTAGAGGTCACAGTACTGAATAGTCACTAGTGGGCTCAGTCCTATATAGTCACTAGTGGGCACAGTCCTGAATAGTCACTAGTGGGCACAGTCCTGAATAGTCACTAGTGGACGCAGTCCTGAATAGTCACTAGTGGGCTCAGTCCTATATAGTCACAACTGGGCACAGTCCTGAATAGTCACTAGTGGGCTTAGTCCTGAATAATCACAATTGCGCACAGTCTTAAATAGTCACTATAGCAGTTCTACAACAACTGAACTTGTGATGTGAAGCCGCTTTATACCTACGTACAGCAGGCACATGGCTATGATCGTACTTATCACTACCTTTTGTATCTTGTCTAACCTTCCAAACAACCAAATCAATGTTATAAAGAGAAGTATTGAGTATATTCTGGATCACAATTATTTTTGGTATCAGAATGAAATTCATTAACTGGAATGGTGATGGAAAAACCCTTCACCAATTTATAACCCACATGGACTGGAACCAGTGGAATTCACATTTGCATGCAGTAGAGAGACAGTCAATTTTATAGATCTGGAAATTTTAACCCACAGCCTAACGACCACAACAGAGGCGGGCGGTCAGGATGCAAGCGGCCGCCCAGTTTCTGAGCGACCGCTTGCATCCTCCGACCGCCTCTGAATGAGGCCCTTATTTCTGCAATAACTGTATAGGGCGTAAAAAATTAAATACAGAGAATAATTCAACAAAACACAACAGGAACAAAATTTAAAATCAATCAACATCTTGGCTGCATACAGAAGGAGTGCTATACCGCCTAGACAGGCCCGGCTCTACCATTAGGCAGCTTTAGGTAGCTGCCTAGGGGCGCCAGGATCTTGGGGGCGCCACAGAGTCTGCCCATCACAATATTAAGGATATCTCTGAGAGAGACATTCTTGTTGTACTAAATGTAGGTGGTGGCTGTGGAACTAAGGTGACGTCTGCTCACTTTCACCTGACGGGCTGGAAAGTGGGTATTTGTGGCAGTGGTGGGGTTCAGTACGCTGCAGTTTTGCCTAGGTTGCGGAAAAATCTTGCATCGGCCCTGCGCCTAGAGTGCCCTTGTGGTCTTCAGTATATGGGCCGCACAACTACAATAAGTACATTTAGGATCAGGATTGGTGAACCGGTGAATAATATCAAAAAGGTTTGAAAACTCAGAGTGTTTCCAATTCCTTTCTATTACGCCATCGTAAAAATACGAAGTTATTGAAGTTTCTTGCAATACAAAAAAACATTGAGCCTGATTGACAGATGGAGACTTTGTAGAGCCGCACACGAGCGCCTGCGCAATTCTGTCCGTCTCCGATGCAAATTCAGAAGGAGGGTGTCGAATACCTCCTTGTAGCATTAGCGATCCAAGCACTGCGACCAACATCACAGACTGGGATCACCATGGCAACCATCATGACTGATGGTCGCCATGGTTGCTCCTTTGGTCAGGCTGGTCGCTGCCTAGTCACGCAATAGGACAGGAATCTGCGTCCGCTGACGTAGACCCTGGCCTCGTCCTTCCCGGGAAAATGGAGGCGATACGCAGCTTGTCAATCAATTTCTGCAAGCGAGATCGCATGACCTGTTCTGTTCAGACCCCAAAACATCGGCGATGTGTGTTCATCCTCGGATGAATGTACATCTCTGAAGCAGGCCCGTAGAACGTGACTGGAGAGAGGAAGCGACTTCTTAGAAAATCGGGGATATCTGTAAACAGAGTGACACTCCCACAACACTGACATCACTGAGACTTAGGGGTACATTTACTAAAGTGAGAGTTTTTAGAAGTGAGTTTTAGAAGAGATGTTGCCCATAGCAACCAATCAGATTCTACTTAACATTTAACTAGCACCTTTCTAGAAGATAATAGCTAGAATCTGACTGGTTGCTATGGGCAACATCTCTTCTAAAACTCACTTCTAAAAACTCTCACTTTAGTAAATTTACCCCTTAGAGGGGAGTCTAATGATGTTACCTGCTGAGGTCCCGGCGGTATCAGCGATTAGTAAGGAAAGGTAGGGAGAGCTGCAGCATCACCCCCCATTCCCATCTCAGCTGTTGTGAGGTCCATACACTTTTCCACCAAAATTCCGGGTCTCACCCGGAGTTGGAACAGAGGGCCTGATTCAGAGCCGGACACTCTGACCAGAGCGCTCGCTCTGAATCAGGGCCCTCCTACCTAAAAACGGAGCGGCCTCCTGGCCGCTCGCATAGCTGTGGGTGAGCACCCACAGCTTATGCGAGCGGCCAAAATGATGGTCGCGATGGTCAAGACCATCGCGACCATCGGGCTTGCGACGAGACCCTGCGGTAGGGTCTCGCTGCCGCAAGCCCAGGAGTGTTTTTGGCTCTATCAGATGTCAGTGGGGCCGGACCCAGACGGTAGGCGTTCCCATGGGAACGCCTCCGTCTGGGCAGCAATGCCCCCGGCACGCCCACCAAAGGGTGCGTGCTGTCACTCACCATCGACAGCACGCCCCCTTTGGTGCGAGACCCATAGCGACAGCTATGGCTGCTGCTATGCGGGACGGCTTGGCTGTCGCTATGCGGGTCTCGCGCATGCGCACGACGGAGCTCCCTCCATCGTGCGCATGCACATTAGGGCACCATCGACCCGCTTGCGAGCGCTCAGCGCTCGCGAGCGGGTCTGAATTAGGCCCAGAGGCCCTGATTCAGAGCCGGACGCTCTCACAGAGCGCTCGCTCTGAATCAGGGCCGTTCTTTTTTTTTTTTACAACGGCCTCCTGGCCGCTCGCATAGCTGTGGGTGACCACCCACAGCTACAGCAAGTGGCCAGGAAGATGGTCGCGATGGTCAAGACCATCGCTACCATCGGGCTTGCGATGAGACCCTTGTGGTAGGGTCTCGTTGCCGCAAGCCCCAGAGAGCTTTCGGCTCAAGCAGAGCCAAAAGCTCTCCCACTGACATCACATTGTGGGGCCGCCACCAGATGGTAGGCGTACTCATGGGAACGCCTCCGTCTGGGCAGCCACCCCCCGGCCCGCCCACCAAAGGGGGCGTGCTGTCACTCAACATCGACAGCACGCCCCCTTTGGTGCGAGACCTGGAGCGACGGTTTGCCCGTCGCTATCCGGGTCTCGCACATGCGCTCTGGGCCTCCATCGACCCGGTTGCGAGCGGCTTGTGACCGGGTCTGAATCAGGCCCTGAGTTCCTATCCGGGTCAGACCCGGAATTTATCCAGCGCCGACTCGGGATATTCCCGAGTTGGCGCCGCTCGCACCAGAGTCGGGTCTGCATAGACCTGGCTTTCCCGGCGTGAAAGTGGACGCTTGGAGATGACATCATGTCCAAGCACCACTGAAGCCGGACCAATCGGCCAGCTAGCAGCGCACTCCAAGTCATCGTGACCCGGAGTGCGCTGTTCTCACAGCAGGGTTTCACGGGCTACGCCCCCGTGTTAAACCCTGCTAGTTACCTGGGTTGGATTGCCGGGTCACTCGACCCGGCGATCCCACTCTCTCTCCTTTTACACCAGGGAGCTGCCCGGGTTACCCCTGCAATAACCCGGGTTTTAGCTCCGGTGTAAAAGGGGTATTATTCACAAAAGGGACTATAAACATATTTGGGATACTGTTTGTCTTTGTGCATTTCTCAGTGACTGCACAGTATGTGTACATTATGGCTTACTCGTGACAACACACTGTATATTGTATTCTCAGCTCTTCCACATTTCAGTTTTATTCTTGATAATGTGTTATTAGATTATATTGGAAGCTGCTATTTACTGAATAGTTTCGAAGCTCTTGGACAATCATTTATTTGTTTTTTTTGGATTTCCCTCTGATAGGCATAATTACAGTTTTCATGTTACAGTCCCCCTCATAGTACACTAAATCAACAAAAGTGATTGGACACCCCGCGTTTCAGCTGGTTTGTCATAGGTCCACTAGCTGTAACGTATGGTCACATTAACTCTGAGAAGTATAGAGATGTTCTCGATAACTCTGTGCTCCCTACATTGTGGCAGTTCTATATAAACAACAATTGTTATTATCAATGTAACAGGTTATAAGAAGAATGTTGATAGTTATCATTCTCTATTGGTCTAAATCTTCAGGCTGCTTCTAATGATTTATAATTCTGCACAGTGTCATGTGACTGCCATGGCAACCACAGTTAATTGGCATCTAACGTAGTGTACAGAGAGGCTTTGGAATTCCCCTATCTGCTCTCTCTGCACTGTGCCATCCTCCCCCTCTTTCTCCCCCCTCTACCATCACATGATTTTCTGAGAGGCTATGCTTATATGGTAGTTGACTTACTATTTAAAGAAGAAAAAAATACCTTTTAAAATATGTTGGTTTTGTGCTTTAAGCGACGACTGGCATTTACCTAGTAAATAGTAATAGCTGTTATTATTTTACTGTAGTAGTAATGTGTATTCATTAATGTTACTCCAAGTTCAGAGAGTTCCATTGCTCATAACTCTTAATTTCAATTATCTACCATAAAATGTGCTACAGAGTAATAAATATCTCATAATAAAGGTAAATCTCTGTCCTGTACCAGGAATCACAAAAGACCCGTCTGTCCCAGGTGTAGACAAGAAGACCCCAATTCTCTGACGGAAGACAGCTATTTAGCCGAAGACCGGGTAGGTTTTGCCAGACATGAGTATATGTTTTCTATCTGCTTCTTCACTAGTACTATAAAATATTCGGAGTCACATTTCAGCGCCGTAGGTGGCTGCTCTCGGAACACTGATATTTTACCTCTTTCCATTGTCAGTAGAAGCCGTTTCTATAATAATTGGCGCATATATCTACCCCTTGGCTGCAAGAGATCTGTCTGACACAGGGGTCCTCTCGGCAAACACCTGACTCGCCCATGACACTCCCACGATAGGCCCTTGAGACGTGCGTACTCATTGTCGCCGCCTAGTTAACACTTACGGAGGGAAATGGGCGAGATCCCCCCAACTCCAAGTCAACCGAAGATCTACAAAGATTCGAATGTTTGCTACTGCTTATGTACAGTTGTCTAACATTCGCTAGATGCGCCCACATATGGTGCTGTGCGCACGTGTCATAATGACTGCTGGGAGGCTTCCCTGAGAAACAGGATTTAATGAATGATAAATGAATGAATGGTGTAGTAGTATCACTTTATTCTGTTCTGCGGCAAAACGCAACAGCGCTACAGTCATACTGTGGATGGCGCAGGCCGTACAGCCCCATGGATAAGAACCGGACCTTATTAACGCTGTATAGAATCAATGTTGTAACTGTTATAAAACATTTTTCTACACTAGCAACTTATATTGCTTTAATCCTTTAATATGATTAATAAATAATAGTGCTCTCTCAATAACATACTGTATATTAATAAAATAATAATGCCACCATAATAGAATAGTTAATGTTAGTTACCTGCTTAGTACATGATGCCTGCCCTTATTATGAGCGTATTGTTATAACTCATCTTCTGATTAGCCAGATAGATAGTGGCAGGTTTGTGGCGGATTTGTGGCTGGTTTTCCAGCATTCTGGAGGTCAAATCCACTGGCGAAATGCGTCAAAACACCTGCCGTTTAGTAAATTGAGCCTGTTGTGTTATATAATGACTATATTTGTCCTCACCTTCCTCTTTTCCTCATCTATTTCTATGAGCTTTGCTGATGCTGTCAGACTTTCCTTTTGACTGTATCCTGAAACTGACCGTTAATTGCAGTATCTCAGTCTTCTGTCACAGAAAGTCCCTCTCGTCATTGCTGTAATGTGATGTTTCTATTCTAGGCCTTCAGTGATGCTGCTATTAATAAAGAAATCTCAGAATTAAAAGTCCACTGTATGACAGCGGGGTGCGGCTGGGGCGGCGTCCTCAAAGACTTTGATGTAAGTTTAACTCGTCTTCTCTATGGCAGCTGTAGGGAATAATTAGTGTATCTATCGCTGACCCGCGGCGAAGGCCGAATCCTCCTGAGCGGAAGTGATATTTAAGTCCATGCAGTCCTTCAATTCATTGCAAAGCTGCAACATCACAGAGGAATTACTCAAACGAAGTGCCTCGTGCCTCGGTGAGGTCACATTCTCATAAATATGCTCATTACACTGCGGCCTCATGTACATCCTAATAGCTAATAATTTTAAAATGCATTATCCCATGTTACAGGCATAATCTTTATTGTATCATGTTCTGAAGTGTAACTCAAAGTAATTAAGTAATTTTTCTAAAATGGGGATCAGCTGAGTGTAGGTTCAGTACATTAATCGTGTAGTGATTCTTCCCATAAACTTTACACCATCGGTAAATGAAGGGAGGCCGTAGTCTGGTCTGGTCACAGTCACTTAGGTTGTCCAAAGGATTTTCCTGTGTGGAAAACATAACATCAAGCTACACGCATTGCCGCTCATATCGGACCACAGTTTGGGCCTGAGGTGGACGCAATTCCGATGTTTGAGCGATTATTTTTGTACTGTGCATGCACCGAGTTTAATTTCCATCGGTGGCTGCACTGAGTGACTTGGAACCAGAGTGACTGACAGTGAGGGAGCGTTTGTGAGAGGTAATGGAGGGTTGTGACTCAAACGCAGGTGTGACATGTTTTGGGGGGGGGGTGCCTGCAACGGCGAATTGATACACAGCAGTTATGTGTCCGGTAGCTCACTTCTCATGGACATTCTGAGTGGCCAAACGGTTGCTGAGAACATTGCTGCTGTGACTGATGTGCAACCGATAGTGCGTCTGTGTACGCAAGCGTTGGACTTGAGATGCCGCTAGTGGGCGTCTCAACACAAATCCCAGCGGCTGCAGCATTTGCATATTCATACAGGTGGGATCGCAGCCGCGGGGGGATTTTGGCTACACCAATAAGACCCTTTGTCCTCAAAAGGAGGAACAGACTCGGTAACCGAAAGAAGCAAATGACTGCAGGGGAGTAGCAAGGTTACACAGCGGCCGGGACAAGATTTAACAGGAGTCTGTACTCACATGTCATAGCATGATATCACAAGCACATCACGGTGCCCACACACGCCTGTCCTGATTGTCGGTATTAGATACACAGACATGCAGGAGGGAGGTCGGGAGGTAATGCAAATCCTGCTCTGCTGTCCTATGGGGGTCTGTGTGACCGACAAGTCTGATCTATATGGCAATTGCCCCCCACTAAACCTCCCGATCGCTACACCAAATTCCTATCGACAAAGGTTTCCCAACTCCTCGGGCCTTTCTAGTGATACCGCACCTGGCAATTCAGATGGCACAAATCATGATGAACTGTTATCATAGTATTATAACAAATAAAGTCAGACAAAATTAAATAGGATTAGGTTGAAAAACAAATGTGAAAGATAAGAGAATCCTAACATCGCATAGAAGAACAAACTAATAACCCCCATCCTCTGATTTTCCAGGGTCACCAAAGCCTCTGTGACTACGCCCCGATACCGTGCCACACCGGCTGTGGGCAAACGGTTCAGCGGAGACATCTGGCCGACCATTTGGAAAGGGAATGTACTAATTCTACAACAATGTGTCGAAGATGCTCTCAGAGGGTCCCCGGTAATGAATATCCAGTAAGACTCTAATTAGCTCTTTTATATCAACGGAAAACGGATTCTCGTAAATGGTCTCAGCACACGGAGAATAACGACGTGTCAGGGCTTCATAAGTAACCAGAAACAACAGTCTTTAGCAACCAGTAAGGGAAATGACATCACAGCACATCACATGACATGACATCACACATGCTGCATCAGTTCTATGATGTAATACAGACACAGTAACAGGAAGTTGGGGGATCGTCACTGTCATGTGATTTTGCATAAATGTAAAAAAAAAATCTCCACTTTTTACCAATTTTCCACCTCAGTTGTCACAAAAGGACGCTCTCACCATGCCAGTGACACGGATGTCTACTAGAAGGTATTACACAGAATTCAGCACTCAATCTTGTCCTCACCTTTCACAGAGGTTACAGATTGGCTGAATCACCCTGAAAAACAGTCCAGCTACACCCACACCCCCGTTTTCTGTAACGCTTCCTGTTCTCGCCCCCAACCACCAGCAGCAATTGAGGAGTTAATGTGGGGAAGTAACTGTCAGCTGGATGTGTACTTATTTTGACTAAAGTTGAACTGAAGGTACCCATATATCAGAGTGGGGTTTCCGCAAGATCCTGCGACGCGATCGGAAACGCCGATCTGCCGGTTGGAAACGGTGGCCGGCCACCAACGATGGTCAGCTATCCATCGCAGGATCGCTAAATTTTCAATGTTAAATGTCCCCGATTAGACAATCACGATCATTTTTTGATCGCGATTGTCAAAACGGGAAAATTCAACATGTTGGATTTCTGTGATGCCGGGTTGCAGCATCGCGGGATCGCGGCAATCCGTCGCGGATGGATGGGGCCCATGAGTTTGAGTTATTTTGAGATTAATTAACAATCCATTAACTCCGGGATTTTATTATTATCACTCGACATATATTTAATAATCATTTTTTATATTGGAATTATTGTCAACACAGACACTAATAACACTATTGTACCCAATCTGAACAAAAAAGCCATGCCTGTTGTTACACATACATACATACATACATGCAACATACGTGTGTGTGTGTGTGTTCCTGTTTTATTTCTAGGGGGGATAACACTGAGTAAATGTTGAGAACTTTGTATAAGTTTAAAAGTTTCCAGGGGACAGTAGAATGTGAATACCCCACCGCTACTCTAACACATACCCACAGACAGAACAGTATATGCTGGTGCAGAACTTCCTGCTAGAAGTGAGTCTGTGCAGTACACAATATATAGGGGTTTTCCCTCTGCAGTAACTTTATTGTGTTGTCGGTTGATTTCCTTGTACTGTCAGAGGAATGTGCCCTCTCCTCCCTGCATAAGATACATCTGGCAGGTTTGAGTGATACGACATGGTGGTGAGAACAAACGCTCTCTGCCTATAAGACGTTGTTAGTGGAAAATATAGACAGAATCCAAAATGATAAAAGGAATGTACCATATATGTAGTAATAGCTGCAGGAGATAAAGCTGTCTGAAGGCAAAACACAACCACTTAGATTATTTTTCATTCTTACTCATATTGTGGGGCCTATTCATCATCACTTGAACATTTTCACCTGCAATTGTAAAAATTAAGTATTTGGGCCATTCATCACAAAGGTAAAGCAGAAGATATCACACATATCTCCTACTTACCTTCTTATTGCGGAATGGCCTATTTACCTTCCTCTCCCGGAATGGCCCGCTGTTCCCATACACTAGTATCACAGATATCTCCTGCTTACCTTCCTCTCCCGGAATGGCCCGCTGTCCCCATACACTAGTATCACAGATATCTCCTACTTACCTTTCTCTCCCGGAATGGCCCACTGTCCTCATACACTAGTATCACAGATATCTCCTGCTTACCTTTCTCTCCCAGAATGGCCCGCTGTCCTCATACACTAGTATCACAGATATCTCCTGCTTACCTTCCTCTCCCGGAATGGCCCGCTGTTTCCATACACTAGTATCACCGATATCTCCTGCTTACCTTTCTCTCCCGGAATGGCCCGCTGTCCTCATACACTAGTATCACAGATATCTCCTGCTTACCTTCCTCTCCCGGAATGGCCCACTGTCCCCATACACTAGTATCACAGATATCTCCTACTTACCTTCCTCTCCCGGAATGGCCCGCTGTCCCCATACACTAGTATCACAGATATCTCCTGCTTACCTTCCTCTCCCGGAATGGCCCACTGTCCCCATACACTAGTATCACAGATATCTCCTGCTTACCTTCCACTCCCAGATTGGCCCGCTGTCCTCATACACTACTATCACAGATATCTCCTGCTTACCTTCCTCTCCCGGAATGGCCCGCTGTCCTCATACACTAGTATCACAGATATCCCCTACTTACCTTCCTCTCCCGGAATGGCCCGCTGTCCCCATACACTAGTATCACAGATATCTCCTGCTTACCTTCCTCTCCCGGAATGGCCCGCTGTCCCCATACACTAGTATCACAGATATCTCCTGCTTACCTTCCTCTCCCGGAATGGCCCGCTGTCCCCATACACTAGTATCACAGATATACCCATAATAGTGTATAGTAGTGAAGTAAATACACTAATGATCATTTAAAAACTAATATCGAATTACATTAATAACTCACAAGGTGGTTTTAAGTTGGCCAAACTTTTTAGAATTCCGCAAAGGTAATTATATTTATATAAACACAGATTGCATGCAAAATCTAGCTTAATTTAAGATGTTGTTTATTAACAATAATAATATTTACATAAAATCGTATATTAAGCATGATATAATACATGATCAAATATAAAACAATATGTCCTTTTTCTGTTTTATACATGTGCAAGTATTTACATGTGTGTTTGCGTGGGGAGATAAAGGGGGTATGATGGATGTGTCATGTGTGTGTAGGGATTGTGTTTTTGTTTTGTATGATGGTGTGTGAGGGAAGGGGGTTTTTGGTGCCCAGCATCTCACGCCACCAGACACCCTCTTGCCTCATGGAATCTATTGTGTGATAAGTTGTGTATATAATCTAATGGTATCACAATTTGGGTGGCTCAGATGCGTGGGCAGATTGCCAATAATCTCTCAAACTGCGTAAACACCTCCATCACGTCCATCTTTGGATCCGGTCCAACGCCACATTGCAGCTAGAACACAGAAAAGTGTTGGGGACATAAACATTATTAATCGTGAACATTTTATATCGTTTCAGAGCCACAATTGTGAGAAAAGTTCTTCTGAGATTCAGAATCACAGAAAACCAGCTCTCCCGGCCAAGGGGAAGGTAATAAATGCCTAAAAAAGATTATTTTAGGAATTTGTGAGACTCAGTGACAGATTGCAGCGTACCTTCAGGCAGTCCTGATTTTATCGAACAATCCCAGTTTGCATCCAGTTAAAGGGGCATGGCCCTTTTGTCACAATTTGACAATTTTTAATGTTAGTAGGAATGTTATGATAAGTATGTGTGAAGTCCAAGGGCTGAACCTGGGCCATAACTAGGTGTGCGAGCGGTGCTGTCGATCAGGGCGCAGGGCCCTGGGGGCAGCACTGTCGCTGCCCGACGCCGCCTTAATGTGGCTTGCAGGGTCCCTGGAATGGCTTCCTGCAGCCAGTAACACTGCGGCAGAGTCGCCCGTTTCATCCAAGGGATTCTATAAAATGATAAGTAGCAGCTGATATGGTCTCCTGACAAAGTTTTACACATCTACCCCTTGGATACTACCTGTAATGTGACGGGATAGCTGTGGTTAAACAAACAAACAAACCTGTGGCTTTCTGTGGGTTTAATGAGAACAAGGAAGTGCTATGACACAGACTACCCGCTGCTGCAGCCTCAGACACATGAATATCAGAGATATACAAATTCTTCACAAGGCAGCTGACAAGTCGCTTTGCAGCAGACATCCCACAATCATATGGGTGAGCCACCCACATGCAGATATCTGCAGACTATTACACCTGAAAAATACAGGCACCAGAGGTCTGATGGGGGACTTAGGGACAGCAAGAATCCTGACAGTCTTTCACCATTCCTTCACAATTCCATTCTTTCATGATATAACTCAAAGGTTGTTCATTGTTACCTGCCATATATGGGTAAATATCTGTCCCACACATCACTAGCAGGTGCTTCTTAAATGGAGAGAAATGTGTTTTCATTACCAAATTATATTAATTAAAATGTTGGACTCATTACAGAATCACAACACAGGCGCTGCTTCCTGGAAGGACAGGTGTAGTTTTTCCCTGGTTGGATGCACCTTTAATGTAAGTGTGACATTTAATGAAATGTAGGATAATATATGAATTATGGAAACTGAGCACACTATATGCTTTATCAATGGATACCCCAACAAAGAAGATGGATGTTTCTAATAGAAGGTGCATTAACATCAAAATCTCCCATAGTACAATTAGATCCTCACATCACTGCTATGTGCTGCTGTTAGTTTTTCCACTATATAACTCTCAGTCTGTGGCTTCCTGCTGCCTCCATTCCCCTCCTCACATCATGTCACTGCCCCTGTCACATTCAGCCCTGTCCTCACTAACACGCCATTCATCTCCTGATATACTCTGTGCTGCTGGGGGACCTTGCTCCTCCCACTATATAACTCTCAGTCTGTGGCTTCCTGCTGCCCCCATTCCCCTCCTCACATCATGTCACTGCCCCTGTCACAGGCAGCACTGTCCTCACTAACACATCACTCATCTCCTGATATACTCTGTGCTGCTGGGGGACCTTGCTCCTCCCACTATATAACTCTCAGTCTGTGGCTTCCTGCTGCCCCCATTCCCCTCCTCACATCATGTCACTGCCCCTGTCACAGGCAGCGCTGTCCTCACTAACACATCACTCATCTCCTGATATACTCTGTGCTGCTGGGGACCCTGATCCTCCCACTATATAACTCTCAGTCTGTGGCTTCCAGCTGCCTCCATTCCCCTCCTCACATCATGTCACTGCCCCTGTCACATGCAGCCCTGTCCTCACTAACACATCTCTCATCTCCTTTTATACTCTGTGCTGCTGGGAAACCCAGCTCTTTCCACTATATAACTCTCAGTCTGTGGCTTCCTGCTGCCTTCATTCCTCTCCTCACATCATGCCACTGTCCCTGTCACATGCAGCCCTGTCCTCACTAACACATCACTGACCTCCTGATATACTCTGTGCTGCTGGGGACTCTGCTCCTCCCACTATATAACTCTCAGTCTGTGGCTTCCTGCTGCCCCCATTCCCCTCCTCACATCATGTCACTGCCCCTGTCACAGGCAGCACTGTCCTCACTAACACATCACTCATCTCCTGATATACTCTGTGCTGCTGGGGACCCTGATCCTCCCACTATATAACTCTCAGTCTGTGGCTTCCAGCTGCCTCCATTCCCCTCCTCACTTCATGTCACTGCCCCTGTCACATGCAGCCCTGTCCTCACTAACACATCTCTCATCTCCTTTTATACTCTGTGCTGCTGGGAAACCCAGCTCTTTCCACTATATAACTCTCAGTCTGTGACTTCCTGCTGCCTTCATTCCTCTCCTCACATCATGCCACTGCCCCTGTCCTCACTAACGCATCACTCATCTTCTGATATACTCTGTGCTGCTGGGGACTCTGCTCCTCCCACTATATAACTCTCAGTCTGTGGCTTCCAGCTGCCTCCATTCCCCTCCTCACATCATGTCACTGCCCCTGTCACATGCAGCCCTGTCCTCACTGACACATCACTCATCTCCTGATATACTCGGTTCTGCTGGGGACCCTGCTCCTCCCACTATATAACTCTCAGTCTGTGGCTTCCTGCTGCCTCCATTCCTCTCCTCACATCATGTCACTGCCCCTGTCATATACAGCTCTGTCCTCACTAATGCATCACTCATCTTCTGATATACTCTGTGCTGCTGGGGACCCTGCTCCTCCCACTATATAACTCTCAGTCTGTGGCTTCCTGCTGCCTCCATTCCTCTCCTCACATCATGTCACTGCCCCTGTCATATACAGCTCTGTCCTCACTAATGCATCACTCATCTTCTGATATACTCTGTGCTGCTGGGGACTCTGCTCCTCCCACTATATAACTCTCAGTCTGTGACTTCCTGCTGGCTCCATTCCCCTCCTCACATCATGTCACTGCCCCTGTCACATGCAGCACTGTCCTCACCAACACATCACTCATCTCCTGATATACTCTGTGCTGCTGGGGACCCTGCTCCTCCCACTATATAACTCTCAGTCTGTGGCTTCCTGCTGCCTCCATTCCCCTCCTCACATCATGCCACTGCCCCTGTCACATGCAGCCCTGTCCTCACTCACACATCTCTCATCTCCTGTTATACTCTGTGCTGCTGGGAAACCCAGCTCTTTCCACTATATACCTCTCAGTCTGTGGCTTCCTGCTGCCTTCATTCCTCTCCTCACATCATGCCACTGCCCCTGTCACATACAGCCCTGTCCTCACTAACACATCACTCATCTCCTGATATACTCTGTGCTGCTGGGGACCCTGCTCCTCCCACTATATAACTCTCAGTCTGTGGCTTCCTGCTGCCTCCATTCCCCTCCTCACATGATGTCACTGCCCCTGTCACATGCAGCCCTGTCCTCACCAACACATCACTCATCTCCTGATATACTCTGTGCTGCTGGGGACTCTGCTCCTCCCACTATATAACTCTCAGTCTGTGGCTTCCTGCTGCCTCCATTCCCCTCCTCACATCATGTCACTGCCCCTGTCACATGCAGCCCTGTCCTCACTAATACATCACTCATCTCCTGATATACTCTGTGCTGCTGGGGACTCTGCTCCTCCCACTATATAACTCTCAGTCTGTGGCTTCCTGCTGCCTCCATTCCTCTCCTCACATCATGTCACTGCCCCTGTCACATGCAGCCCTGTCCTCACCAACACATCACTCATCTCCTGATATACTCTGTGCTGCTGGGGACCCTGCTCCTCCCACTATATAACTCTCAGTCTGTGGCTTCCTGCTGCCTCCATTCCTCTCCTCACATCATGTCACTGCCCCTGTCACATGCAGCCCTGTCCTCACTGACACATCACTCATCTCCTGATATACTCTGTGCTGCTGGGGACCCTGCTCCTCCCACTATATAACTCTCAGTCTGTGGCTTCCTGCTGCCTCCATTCCTCTCCTCACATCATGTCACTGCCCCTGTCACATGCAGCCCTGTCCTCACCAACACATCACTCATCTCCTGATATACTCTGTGCTGCTGGGGACCCTGCTCCTCCCACTATATAACTCTCAGTCTGTGGCTTCCTGCTGCCTCCATTCCCCTCCTCACATCATGTCACTGCCCCTGTCACATGCAGCACTGTCCTCACCAACACATCACTCATCTCCTGATATACTCTGTGCTGCTGGGGACCCTGCTCCTCCCACTATATAACTCTCAGTCTGTGGCTTCCTGCTGCCTCCATTCCCCTCCTCACATCATGCCACTGCTCCTGTCACATGCAGCCCTGTCCTCACTCACACATCTCTCATCTCCTGTTATACTCTGTGCTGCTGGGAAACCCAGCTCTTTCCACTATATACCTCTCAGTCTGTGGCTTCCTGCTGCCTTCATTCCTCTCCTCACATCATGCCACTGCCCCTGTCACATACAGCCCTGTCCTCACTAACACATCACTCATCTCCTGATATACTCTGTGCTGCTGGGGACCCTGCTCCTCCCACTATATAACTCTCAGTCTGTGGCTTCCTGCTGCCTCCATTCCCCTCCTCACATGATGTCACTGCCCCTGTCACATGCAGCCCTGTCCTCACCAACACATCACTCATCTCCTGATATACTCTGTGCTGCTGGGGACTCTGCTCCTCCCACTATATAACTCTCAGTCTGTGGCTTCCTGCTGCCTCCATTCCCCTCCTCACATCATGTCACTGCCCCTGTCACATGCAGCCCTGTCCTCACTAATACATCACTCATCTCCTGATATACTCTGTGCTGCTGGGGACTCTGCTCCTCCCACTATATAACTCTCAGTCTGTGGCTTCCTGCTGCCTCCATTCCTCTCCTCACATCATGTCACTGCCCCTGTCACATGCAGCCCTGTCCTCACCAACACATCACTCATCTCCTGATATACTCTGTGCTGCTGGGGACCCTGCTCCTCCCACTATATAACTCTCAGTCTGTGGCTTCCTGCTGCCTCCATTCCTCTCCTCACATCATGTCACTGCCCCTGTCACATGCAGCCCTGTCCTCACTGACACATCACTCATCTCCTGATATACTCTGTGCTGCTGGGGACCCTGCTCCTCCCACTATATAACTCTCAGTCTGTGGCTTCCTGCTGCCTCCATTCCTCTCCTCACATCATGTCACTGCCCCTGTCACATGCAGCCCTGTCCTCACCAACACATCACTCATCTCCTGATATACTCTGTGCTGCTGGGGACCCTGCTCCTCCCACTATATAACTCTCAGTCTGTGGCTTCCTGCTGCCTCCATTCCCCTCCTCACATCATGTCACTGCCCCTGTCACATGCAGCCCTGTCCTCACTGACACATCACTCATCTCCTGATATACTCTGTGCTGCTGGGGACCCTGCTCCTCCCACTATATAACTCTCAGTCTGTGGCTTCCTGCTGCCTCCATTCCCCTCCTCACATCATGTCACTGCCCCTGTCACATGCAGCACTGTCCTCACTAACACATCACTTATCTCCTGATATACTCTGTGCTGCTGGGGACCCTGCTCCTCCCACTATATAACTCTCAGTCTGTGGCTTCCTGCTGCCCCCATTCCCCTCCTCAGATCATGTCACTACCCCTGTCCTCACTAACGCATCACTCATCTTCTGATATACTCTGTGCTGCTGGGGACCCTGCTCCTCCCACTATATACCTCTCAGTCTGTGGCTTTCTGCTGCCTTCATTCCTCTCCACACATCATGTCACTGTCCCTATCTTGTAGCCGGAAAAGGACATATATAAAAGCTACATCAGTTGTCAACTTTCACTTTTTAGGGAAGCAGAGAAAAGGTGAAGGAACATGAGAAGTCATCTGCAACTGCTCACTTAGCACTGGTTATTCCTGTTCTAATGCAAATAAAATCCAGCCTATCAGGATCAACAGCCAGAGGGGCCCAGAAAGTATTTTCAAAAATGCACAATGGGGATGCAAGTCATGTGAATGGGGATATCGATGTGGACTGTGGTGGCCACCATAATGGAATGATCACAATGCAAGATCTGATCAGCAGGTTATCTGTTGTGGAGGCCCGGACACAAGTCTTTGAAAATATCATCGCTGTGCTGAACAGGGAGATTGACAGCTCCAGCGGCAAAATAACTGCTGCCCTGGAGCAGAGGAACGAGGAAGAGATGAAAGTAAAGGCCTGTGAGCAGAAGGTAAAACGCGTTCACTGCAGCCGCTGCCAGCCAAGGTTCTGTGTTTCTGTATATGTATTAGTGCATAACCTCTACGGGCTGCCAGGAAAAACTAGCAGAGTCATTGGTCACGGAGTGCCTACGCCCATCCATTCTATATATACTTTGTGCACATCACTAGGAATCGCATTGCACCATGACAGTCAAGTTGATACATTTCTGTGAAAGTAATTACCGTAATATCAATGACTTCTAGGGCCGTATTCAACTGGTAGCGAAAAGCCGAGATCCACTAAAAAGTATCGCCGATTGCGACTTTTTGCCAGGCGGAAACTTATCTCCGTATTCAATTGCAATCACTTTTTCGCATACGCGAAAACGCGATGCAATATAATAGGCGAAAAAGATTTGCCTCTGAATAGGTGGAGGAAAAAAAAGTGTAAAATCGCTATTTTGGGGTGCAAAGGTGGGGAAACCACTCAGCACCCTTGAGATAGGTCCACAAAGGATAACTGCGTAAAAAAAAAAAAAAAGTGAGGAACACCCCAAAAAAGCACTTTGAAAATGGGGGCGAAATAGTGGGGGTACAAACATAAAAAGTAGCAAAATATACTTTTGGGGGTCTGCAAGTATGGGCGGGGTGTTTTTTCGTGTTTGCCGAAGGTGCGTTTTTTACGTTTCTTATAACTTCACTTTAGCGACTTTTAAATATGCTAGCACCCATTTTCAAGTACCCCAAATTTGACAGGACTACTTATTTTCTCCTAAAAAGACTGCTTTATGCCATTCTTCACCACTTGTGCAAAGACGCTAATTAGAGGCAGTTGTGTGAACTTAAGTACCCCAAACTGTTTCATTATGGCTAATCGGGCACTACTACATTGATCCCCAATGTTTCCACATTTTTGGGGGGGTTCAGGCTGATTTCCCCGATTCAGACATCACTTTTCGCCTGTTTTCATGTCTTTTGGAATTGAATAGGGCGAATCGCAGGTACGCGCACGAAATACGCGATGTAGAGAAAAACTCCAACAGGTGAAACTTTATTGCGTATGCGAAACTAATTGAATACGGGCCCTAGCCGCCTTGTTGGGCATTGTCGTACAGATCACCATATAAACGTCAGGAAACAAATGATACTTGACTTGCAAACTAACAAAAACTTTATTCATTTTATTTCCCAGATTGCTAATTTGCATCGCACATTGGCTAGGAAGGACATGGCACTGAATGATTTATATGCGCGTTTCGCCACCCTAGAGCAAACTTCCCTCGATGGGATATTTTTATGGAAAATCACTGACCTAAGACAGAAATGTCATGATGCAATCACCGGAAAAGCCATCAGCCTCTATTCTCCAGGTACGAACTATCGGCAACTACATTTCCCAGAGGAAATCAACTTAATTGAACTGTTAATGATTATAATAACTATTGTGACTCATTGATATCATTTCACCATTTTCATGTAAACTGAAACATTAGTTATTTTCATACGAAGAAAAGGGGAGAGAGGAATAATAAAATAACTGCACTTCATTTCATATCCAAAACAATATCAGACTTACAGCACAGATAGAAAGTAAGTTTACCATAATCATGGAAATAGTTGTGATAATCAAACTTACCATAGTCTGTAAAAAAAATACAGTAATTGTCACCATACACTCCACCATAAGGTCCAGTGATATGGTAGAAAAGGTGAAACGCGTTTCGATCCTACGGACGTTTTTAATGGCTCACTATGCAAAGGAATCTACTGAGCTTTGAATAATATCGCACAACAATCTCGTTGGTTGACAAGCCTGAATTAAAAATATTAAATATATTAAAAACCTTTTAAATAAATGACATTATTTAAAAAATATATTTACTCAACGTGATGATCTAATGAAATTAGTCTATTTCTTAAGACCCCCTCATAAAATAAGAATTTCTATCACTACTCAACACGGAGATAGAAAATATTCTAGGGTCACCAGGGCAACTTACCATTCTAAGATGGCATTACCCACTGGAGGACAGCAGCAGTATTAGTATGCCCATGATAAGTAGACGGAAGCATTGTAGAAGTCCCCCCAATGTAGACTATACCATTTGCAATAGGTGGCAACAGCCAACACCAGGAGTGGGCCTTTCATAAATAGGCAGTAGCTCCAAACCCCTATAGATTAATCGCTTAGTGATCCCCTGACAAAGGACCTAGGCCCTCATTCAGAGGCGGTCGCAAGAAGCAATCGCTCTCTCTGAATGAGGGCGGCCGCTTCTTTTTTTTAGTGCGGCCTCCTGGTCGCTAGCTAAGCTGTGCCCACAGATTAGCGACTGACCAGAGTGATGGTCGCGATGGTCAAGACCATCGTGACAATCGGGGCTTGCGACAAGACCCTAAGGTTGGGTCTCGGCAACCGCAAGCCCCAGGGAGCTTCCTGCTCTGATCGAGCAGGAAGCTCCCCATTGACATCACTGCTGATGTCAGTGCGGCCGCCCACAAAACGGCAGGCACTCACTTGGGAATGCCTCCATTTGTGTAGCCACCCCCCCGCCCCACCTACAAAACGTGGTGAGCTGTCGATCAACATCAACAGCCGCCCCGTCTTGTAGCGAGCTCCGGAGCGAGAGAAATTCTCTCTCGCTCCGGGGTTGCGCACGCGCGTGTGCGCAGGGCCTTAACATCAACTTGGCTTGCAACTGGGTCTGAATGAGACCCCCAGTTCTTTTTGCAATTACATTACTGGAGAGTTTGGCGAAATGCGTGGAGGACCGTAGTGACAATTACTGCACTGCAATTCCGGACCTTGGAGATCCTCCAGGATTATGAGAACCTTTTTCTATATACCCTGTAAGTTGGATATGGTTTTGATTAATTTTAAAAATCTGTTCTCTATCCCCTCCTCTTCTCATACACATCAGATTTACTCTGGAACAAAATGCTGGTGGTTTGAGGAACAGTATTGGGAAAGTTACACCAAAGCCAATTTGTAATAAAAGAAGTATATTATATTAGAGTATTCTCATGTCACTACTTACTTATATATTTTACATATTATTTAATAGATTTATAGAAAAGCTAAATAATCCCTTTATTAATTTCCATTTCTGAAATGCGATATTTTTTACTTAAAACATTTAGTGGGAAATGGTTCAGTTGAAGAAAATAATCCCTGTACAGTATTACATAAAAATGCATTTAGGGGTATTTTGTCTACAGTGTGGGATTGGAGCGCTGCCCAATTCCGTGGTGTTCACTTAAAATGCTAAAGGTTCTAAAAAATGTCACTCAAACCCTATAATTACTATGAGTCATCCACTACGTAAAACAAATGTATCATTTTCATGGTTTTGAGATTCTCCTCATACTGAACACAGAGAAGGGACAAGTATCATAGAAGACGTAATTCATGTGTAGGCAGAGTAGGGAGTACTATAGTGGGACTGACATCGCAGATAGAGTATAGATTGTTATTGAGGTATAGAGAGCGCAGGCACACCAGGGAGTGTTATTGAGGTATAGAGAGCGCAGATACACCAGGGAGTGTTATTGAGGTATAGAGAGCGCAGATACACCAGGAGTGTTATTGAGGTATAGAGAGCACAGACACACCAGGGAGTGTTATTGAGGTATAGAGAGTGCAGATACACCAGGGAGTGTTATTGAGGTATAGAGAGTGCAGATACACCAGGGAGTGTTATTGAGGTATAGAGAGCGCAGGCACACCAGGGAGTGTTATTGAGGTATAGAGAGCGCAGATACACCAGGAGTGCTATTGAGGTATAGAGAGTGCAGATACACCAGGGAGTGTTATTGAGGTATAGAGAGTGCAGATACACCAGGGAGTGTTATTGAGGTATAGAGAGCGCAGGCACACCAGGGAGTGTTATTGAGGTATAGAGAGCGCAGATACACCAGGAGTGTTATTGAGGTATAGAGAGTGCAGACACACCAGGGAGTGTTATTGAGGTATAGAGAGCGCAGACACACCAGGGAGTGTTATAGAGTGATATAGAGAGCGCAGACACACCAGGAGTGTTATTGAGGTATAGAGAGTGCAGACACACCAGGGAGTGTTATTGAGGTATAGAGAGCGCAGACACACCAGGGAGTGTTATTGAGGTATAGAGAGCGTAGACACACCATGGAGTGTTATAGAGTGATATAGAGAGCGCAGACACACCAGGAGTGTTATTGAGGTATAGAGAGCGCAGATACACCAGGGAGTGTTATAGAGGTATAGAGAGCGCAGACACACCAGGGAGTGTTATTGATTTATAGAGAGCGCAGGCACACCAGGGAGTGTTATTGAGGTATAGAGAGCGTAGACACACCATGGAGTGTTATAGAGTGATATAGAGAGCGCAGACACACCAGGGAGTGTTATTGAGGTATAGAGAGCGCAGATACACCAGGGAGTGTTATTGAGGTATAGAGAGTGCAGATACACCAGGGAGTGTTATTGAGGTATAGAGAGCGCAGATACACCAGGGAGTGTTATTGAGGTATAGAGAGCGCAGATACACCAGGGAGTGTTATTGAGGTATAGAGAGCGCAGATACACCAGGAGTGTTATTGAGGTATAGAGAGTGAAGACACACCAGGAGTGTTATTGAGGTATAGAGAGCGCAGGCACACCAGGGAGTGTTATTGAGGTATAGAGAGCATAGACACACCAGGGAGTGTTATTGAGGTATAGAGAGCGCAGACACACCAGGGAGTGTTATTGAGGTATAGAGAGCGCAGGCACACCAGGGAGTGTTATTGAGGTATAGAGAGCGCAGGCACACCAGGGAGTGTTATTGAGGTATAGAGAGCGCAGATACACCAGGGAGTGTTATTGAGGTATAGAGAGCGCAGATACACCAGGAGTGTTATTGAGGTATAGAGAGCACAGACACACCAGGGAGTGTTATTGAGGTATAGAGAGTGCAGATACACCAGGGAGTGTTATTGAGGTATAGAGAGTGCAGATACACCAGGGAGTGTTATTGAGGTATAGAGAGCGCAGGCACACCAGGGAGTGTTATTGAGGTATAGAGAGCGCAGGCACACCAGGGAGTGTTATTGAAGTATAGAGAGCGCAGACACACCAGGGAGTGTTATTGAGGTATAGAGAGCGCAGGCACACCAGGGAGTGTTATTGAGGTATAGAAAGCGCAGATACACCAGGGAGTGTTATTGAGGTATAGAGAGCGCAGACATACCAGGGAGTGTTATTGAGGTATAGAGAGCGCAGACATACCAGGAGTGTTATTGAGGTATAGAGAGCGCAGACACACCAGGAGTGTTATTGAGGTATAGAGAGCGCAGACATACCAGGAGTGTTATTGAGGTATAGAGAGCGCAGACACACCAGGGAGTGTTATTAAGGTATAGAGAGCGCAGACACACCATGGAGTGTTATTGAGGTATAGAGAGCGCAGACACACCATGGAGTGTTATTGAGGTATAGAGAGCACAGGTACACCAGGGAGTGTTATTGAGGTATAGAGAGCGCAGATACACCAGGGAGTGTTATTGAGGTATAGAGAGTGCAGATACACCAGGGAGTGTTATTGAGATATAGAGAGCGCAGGCACACCAGAGAGTGTTATTGAGGTATAGAGAGTGCAGATACACCAGGGAGTGTTATTGAGGTATAGAGAGCGCAGGCACACCAGGGAGTGTTACTGAGGTATAGAGAGCGCAGACACACCAGGGAGTGTTATTGAGGTATAGAGAGTGCAGATACACCAGGGAGTGTTATTGAGGTATAGAGAGCGCAGGCACACCAGGGAGTGTTATTGAGGTATAGAGAGCGCAGACACACCAGGGAGTGTTATTGAGGTATAGAGAGTGCAGATACACCAGGGAGTGTTATTGAGGTATAGAGAGCGCAGATACACCAGGGAGTGTTATTGAGGTATAGAGAGTGCAGATACACCAGGGAGTGTTATTGAGGTATAGAGAGCGCAGGCACACCAGGGAGTGTTACTGAGGTATAGAGAGCGCAGATACACCAGGGAGTGTTATAGAGTGATATAGAGAGTGCAGATACACCAGGGAGTGTTATTGAGGTATAGAGAGCGCAGGCACACCAGGAGTGTTATTGAGATATAGAGAGTGCAGGCACACCAGGGAGTGTTATTGAGGTATAGAGAGCGCAGATACACCAGGGAGTGTTATAGAGTGATATAGAGAGTGCAGATACACCAGGGAGTGTTATTGAGGTATAGAGAGCGCAGACACACCAGGGAGTGTTATTGAGGTATAGAGAGCGCAGATACACCAGGGAGTGTTATAGAGTGATATAGAGAGTGCAGATACACCAGGGACTGTTATTGAGGTATAGAGAGCGCAGACACACCAGGGAGTGTTATTGAGGTATAAAGAGCGCAGATACACCAGGGAGTGTTATTGAGGTATAGAGAGCGCAGATACACCAGGGAGTGTTATTGAGGTATAGAGAGTGCAGGCACACCAGGGAGTGTTATTGAGGTATAGAGAGCGCAGATACACCAGGGAGTGTTATTGAGGTATAGAGAGTGCAGGCACACCAGGGAGTGTTATTGAGGTATAGAGAGCGCAGGCACACCAGGGAGTGTTATTGAGATATAGAGAGCGCAGACACACCAGGAGTGTTATTGAGGTATAGAGAGTGCAGATACACCAGGGCGTGTTATAGAGTGATATAGAGAGCGCAGATACACCAGGGAGTGTTATTGAGGTATAGAGAGCGCAGGCACACCAGGAGTGTTAGTGAGGTATAGAGAGCGCAGACACACCAGGGCATGTTATAGAGGTATAGAGAGCGCAGACACACCAGGGCGTGTTATAGAGGTATAGAGAGCGCAGACACACCAGGGAGTGTTATTGAGATATAGAGAGCGCAGACACACCAGGGCGTGTTATTGAGGTATAGAGAGCGCAGACACACCAGGGCGTGTTATAGAGTGATATAGAGAGCGCAGGCACACCAGGGAGTGTTATTGAGGTATAGAGAGTGCAGGCACACCAGGGAGTGTTATTGAGATATAGAGAGCGCAGATACACCAGGGAGTGTTATTGAGGTATAGAGAGCGCAGACATACCAGGGAGTGTTATTGAGGTATAGAGAGCGCAGACATACCAGGAGTGTTATTGAGGTATAGAGAGCGCAGACACACCAGGAGTGTTATTGAGGTATAGAGAGCGCAGACATACCAGGAGTGTTATTGAGGTATAGAGAGCGCAGACACACCAGGGAGTGTTATTGAGGTATAGAGAGCGCAGACACACCATGGAGTGTTATTGAGGTATAGAGAGCACAGGTACACCAGGGAGTGTTATTGAGGTATAGAGAGCGCAGATACACCAGGGAGTGTTATTGAGGTATAGAGAGCGCAGGCACACCAGGGAGTGTTATTGAGGTATAGAGAGTGCAGATACACCAGGGAGTGTTATTGAGATATAGAGAGCGCAGGCACACCAGGGAGTGTTATTGAGGTATAGAGAGTGCAGATACACCAGGGAGTGTTATTGAGGTATAGAGAGCGCAGGCACACCAGGGAGTGTTATTGAGGTATAGAGAGCGCAGACACACCAGGGAGTGTTATTGAGGTATAGAGAGTGCAGATACACCAGGGAGTGTTATTGAGGTATAGAGAGCGCAGACACACCAGGGAGTGTTATTGAGGTATAGAGAGCGCAGACACACCAGGGAGTGTTATTGAGGTATAGAGAGTGCAGATACACCAGGGAGTGTTATTGAGGTATAGAGAGCGCAGATACACCAGGGAGTGTTATTGAGGTATAGAGAGTGCAGATACACCAGGGAGTGTTATTGAGGTATAGAGAGCGCAGGCACACCAGGGAGTGTTATTGAGGTATAGAGAGCGCAGATACACCAGGGAGTGTTATAGAGTGATATAGAGAGTGCAGATACACCAGGGAGTGTTATTGAGGTATAGAGAGCGCAGGCACACCAGGAGTGTTATTGAGATATAGAGAGTGCAGACACACCAGGGAGTGTTATTGAGGTATAGAGAGCGCAGATACACCAGGGAGTGTTATAGAGTGATATAGAGAGTGCAGATACACCAGGGAGTGTTATTGAGGTATAGAGAGCGCAGACACACCAGGGAGTGTTATTGAGGTATAGAGAGCGCAGACATACCAGGAGTGTTATTGAGGTATAGAGAGCGCAGACACACCAGGGAGTGTTATTGAGGTATAGAGAGCGCAGACACACCAGGGAGTGTTATTGAGGTATAGAGAGCACAGGTACACCAGGGAGTGTTATTGAGGTATAGAGAGCGCAGACACACCAGGGAGTGTTATTGAGGTATAGAGAGCGCAGACACACCATGGAGTGTTATTGAGATATAGAGAGCACAGGTACACCAGGGAGTGTTATTGAGGTATAGAGAGCGCAGATACACCAGGGAGTGTTATTGAGGTATAGAGAGCGCAGGCACACCAGGGAGTGTTATTGAGGTATAGAGAGTGCAGATACACCAGGGAGTGTTATTGAGATATAGAGAGCGCAGGCACACCAGGGAGTGTTATTGAGGTATAGAGAGTGCAGATACACCAGGGAGTGTTATTGAGGTATAGAGAGCGCAGGCACACCAGGGAGTGTTATTGAGGTATAGAGAGCGCAGACACACCAGGGAGTGTTATTGAGGTATAGAGAGTGCAGATACACCAGGGAGTGTTATTGAGGTATAGAGAGCGCAGGCACACCAGGGAGTGTTATTGAGGTATAGAGAGCGCAGACACACCAGGGAGTGTTATTGAGGTATATAGAGTGCAGATACACCAGGGAGTGTTATTGAGGTATAGAGAGCGCAGATACACCAGGGAGTGTTATTGAGGTATAGAGAGTGCAGATACACCAGGGAGTGTTATTGAGGTATAGAGAGCGCAGGCACACCAGGGAGTGTTATTGAGGTATAGAGAGCGCAGATACACCAGGGAGTGTTATAGAGTGATATAGAGAGTGCAGATACACCAGGGAGTGTTATTGAGGTATAGAGAGCGCAGGCACACCAGGAGTGTTATTGAGATATAGAGAGTGCAGGCACACCAGGGAGTGTTATTGAGGTATAGAGAGCGCAGATACACCAGGGAGTGTTATAGAGTGATATAGAGAGTGCAGATACACCAGGGAGTGTTATTGAGGTATAGAGAGCGCAGACACACCAGGGAGTGTTATTGAGGTATAGAGAGCGCAGATACACCAGGGAGTGTTATAGAGTGATATAGAGAGTGCAGATACACCAGGGACTGTTATTGAGGTATAGAGAGCGCAGACACACCAGGGAGTGTTATTGAGGTATAGAGAGCGCAGATACACCAGGGAGTGTTATTGAGGTATAGAGAGCGCAGATACACCAGGGAGTGTTATTGAGGTATAGAGAGTGCAGGCACACCAGGGAGTGTTATTGAGGTATAGAGAGCGCAGATACACCAGGGAGTGTTATTGAGGTATAGAGAGTGCAGGCACACCAGGGAGTGTTATTGAGGTATAGAGAGTGCAGATACACCAGGGAGTGTTATTGAGGTATAGAGAGTGCAGGCACACCAGGGAGTGTTATTGAGGTATAGAGAGCGCAGGCACACCAGGGAGTGTTATTGAGGTATAGAGAGCGCAGATACACCAGGGAGTGTTATTGAGATATAGAGAGCGCAGGCACACCAGGAGTGTTATTGAGGTATAGAGAGCGCAGATACACCAGGGAGTGTTATTGATGTATAGAGAGCGCAGGCACACCAGGGAGTGTTATTGAGATATAGAGAGCGCAGACACACCAGGAGTGTTATTGAGGTATAGAGAGTGCAGATACACCAGGGCGTGTTATAGAGTGATATAGAGAGCGCAGATACACCAGGGAGTGTTATTGAGGTATAGAGAGCGCAGGCACACCAGGAGTGTTATTGAGGTATAGAGAGCGCAGACACACCAGGGCATGTTATAGAGGTATAGAGAGCGCAGACACACCAGGGCGTGTTATAGAGGTATAGAGAGCGCAGACACACCAGGGAGTGTTATTGAGATATAGAGAGCGCAGACACACCAGGGCGTGTTATTGAGGTATAGAGAGCGCAGACACACCAGGGCGTGTTATAGAGTGATATAGAGAGCGCAGGCACACCAGGGAGTGTTATTGAGGTATAGAGAGTGCAGGCACACCAGGGAGTGTTATTGAGATATAGAGAGCGCAGATACACCAGGGAGTGTTATTGAGGTATAGAGAGTGCAGGCACACCAGGGAGTGTTATTGAGGTATAGAGAGCGCAGATACACCAGGGAGTGTTATTGAGGTATAGAGAGTGCAGGCACACCAGGAGTGTTATTGAGGTATAGAGAGCGCAGATACACCAGGGAGTGTTATTGAGGTATAGAGAGCGCAGGCACACCAGGAGTGTTATTGAGGTATAGAGAGCGCAGACACACCAGGGCGTGTTATTGAGGTATAGAGAGCGCAGACACACCAGGGAGTGTTATAGAGTGATATAGAGAGCGTAGACACACCATGGAGTGTTAATGAGGTATAGAGAGCGCAGACACACCAGGGAGTGTTATTGAGGTATAGAGAGCGCAGACACACCAGGGAGTGTTATTGAGGTATAGAGAGCGCAGACACACCAGGGAGTGTTATTGAGGTATATGAGAAAAACATTGCTCGCTCCGAGCAAGCGCTTGCTAGCGAACGGGTCTGAATCAGGTCCACAGTGTGAGCAGATTGTGAGGCCGCTGCTCTGCGAGCTATAGGTCACAGTGTGAGCAGACACCAATGTGAGGCCGCTGCCCTGCGAGCTATAGGTCACAGTGTGAGCAGAAACCAATGTGAGGCCGCTGCCCTGCGAGCTATGAGTTAGTGTGAGCAGACACCAATGTGAGGCCGCTGCTCTGCGAGCTATGAGTTAGTGTGAGCAGACACCAATGTGAGGCCGCTGCCCTGCGAGCTATAGGTCACAGTGTGAGCAGACACCAATGTGAGGCCGCTGCTCTGCGAGCTATGGGTCACAGTGTGAGCAGACACCAATGTGAGGCCGCTGCTCTGCGAGCTATGGGTCACAGTGTGAGCAGACACCAATGTGAGGCCGCTGCCCTGCGAGCTATGAGTTAGTGTGAGCAGACACCAATGTGAGGCCGCTGCTCTGCGAGCTATGGGTCACAGTGTGAGCAGACACCAATGTGAGGCCGCTGCTCTGCGAGCTATGGGTCACAGTGTGAGCAGATTGTGAGGCTGCTGCTCTGCACGCTATGGGTCACGGGGCCTGATTCAGAGCCGGACGCTATTAGCGCTCGCTCGTACAGAAAAAGGGGGTGGCTATTCAAATGAACCGTTCGCTCCTTGCGGTCTGTTGACGCCTCTAAGTCTGAACGAGCGAACAAAACATGCGGACGTTTATTTGAAAAATACGCCCCCTGGCCGCTCGCATCATACGTCATGTCCGCTATTTATTAGATTAATCGAGTACATCGACCAGCATATGAACTGCTCGCTATTCTTGTGGTTGGTTTTTCCTACCACTATATTGCGAGCAGTTCTGACTATAAAACAACCAAGTGACGTGGTCAATGACGCTGCTGTATTATTTATGCACACCCATAAAACGCCCGCTTTGACCTCTAAGCACGCCTGCGTTCGGATCTCCACTCCCCGTTTTCAAACACCTTCCCCTGTTACCACCCACATACGCCTCATTCTGTCACTCAAAATAGCAGGCATTCGCTATATAGCGAACAAACGATTTTCGGCCGCACTGACTGGTTCGCGCATGCGTATTAAAAACCGTACGCATGTTGCAGATAGGCGAACATCGTTCGGAACGAGCGTACTGCCGCTTACGAGCGGCTCTGAATCAGGCCAACAGTGTGAGCAGACACCAATGTGATACTGCTGCTCTGCGAGCTATGGGTCACAGTGTGAGCAGACACCAATGTGATACTGCTGCTCTCTGAGCTATGGGTCACAGTGTGAGCAGACACCAATGTGAGGCCGCTGCTCTGCGAGCTGTGGGTCACAGTGTGAGCATACACCAATGTGATACTGCTGCTCTGCGAGCTATGAGTTACAGTGTGAGCAGACACCAATGTGATACTGCTGCTCTGCGAGCTATGAGTTACAGTGTGAGCAGACACCAATGTGATACTGCTGCTCTGCGAGCTATGGGTCACAGTGTGAGCATACACCAATGTGATACTGCTGCTCTGCGAGCTATGGGTCACAGTGTGAGCATACACCAATGTGATACTGCTGCTCTGCGAGCTATGGGTCACTGTGTGAGCAGACACCAATGTGATACTGCTGCTCTGCGAGCTGTGGGTCACAGTGTGAGCATACACCAATGTGATACTGCTGCTCTGTGAGCTATGGGTCACAGTGTGAGCATACACCAATGTGATACTGCTGCTCTGCGAGCTATGGGTCACAGTGTGAGCATACACCAATGTGATACTGCTGCTCTGCGAGCTTTGGGTCACAGTGTGAGCAGACACCAATGTGATACTGCTGCTCTGTGAGCTATGGGTCACAGTGTGAGCATACACCAATGTGATACTGCTGCTCTGCGAGCTATGGGTCACAGTGTGAGCATACACCAATGTGATACTGCTGCTCTGCGAGCTATGGGTCACAGTGTGAGCATACACCAATGTGATACTGCTGCTCTGCGAGCTATGGGTCACAGTGTGAGCAGACACCAATGTGATACTGCTGCTCTGTGAGCTATGGGTCACAGTGTGAGCATACACCAATGTGATACTGCTGCTCTGCGAGCTATGGGTCACAGTGTGAGCATACACCAATGTGATACTGCTGCTCTGCGAGCTATGGGTCACAGTGTGAGCAGACACCAATGTGAGGCTTACTCCTAGCACACAGAGCAGTGCGCTACAGTGTGACCACCAGCCAACAAAGGGATATATATATTAGAGCAGCAGAACATATATGATGTAACAATACCTGCATACTAACCTGTCACTATTCCTATTCCCAGCATTCTACACGGCAAAGTATGGCTACAAGGTGTGCCTGCGGGCTTATTTAAATGGAGACGGTGCTGGAAGGGGGACCCACATCTCCCTGTTCTTTGGTGTCATGAGAGGAGAATATGATGCCTTACTCTCATGGCCATTTAAACACAAGGTAAATACAGCGCACAGTCCTCTCTCTGTGTGATTACCGGTGACTGGGAAGAGAAGAGTATGCTTTATTTTCCTGCCATGTGACTTGTATACTGTATGAGGCAAATTATAGCAATCATAGCGGAGTGTTTATATTGTTATACAATCGGGAAGCCGGCTGCCTTAATACGCTTCCCGACTGTCATATCTCGGCGAGGGTGAAATGCCGGGCGTCTAGATGTAGACGCCTAACGTTTCCCTGATGCTGGGAGACCGGCGCACCGGCATCCCGATCGAAGGGATACCGGGGCCGCGAGCGGACAGCCGCGGGGGGGGGGAGGGTTAGGTTTAGGGCACCCGGGGGGGACTTAGGGTTAGGCACCCCCCCGGGAGGGTTAGGGCTAGGCTAGAGGGAGGGTGTTAGGGTTAGGCACCCCTGGGGGGACATAGGGTTAGGCACCCCCCTAGGGGACTTAGGTTTAGGCAGCGGGGAAGGGGGGGTTAGGGTTAGGCACTTAGAGGGGGGATTAGGGTTAGGCACTTGGGGGGGGAGGTTAGGGTTAGGCACCCCTAAGGAGGGTTAGGGTTAGGTTAGTCAGTACTTAGCCATCGACGATCGGGATTTCCAGCGCTACCGGGAACTCTGCTTTGGTCAGCCAGGCGCTGTCGGGAATCGGTATTTCATACCGATTCCTTTATATTACATCAATAACATTTATATGCTGCTACAGTATATACTGTATATATATATATATATATATATATATATATATACATATACAAACCACAATATGAAGCGTGATAGTTTCTTTTTTAATCACTTGTAGAATTCGTTTTTTTTAATGGTTCTGCCCACGATCCCCAGGATAGGCTATGTGTGACATTCCAGTTGTGGTGGAACTACAAGTCCCAGCATGCTCCCAAAGACGGCATGGTGATACTTGTTGGAGAGCTAGATATTGCCTAGTACCTTTTACCATACTGTATGTTAGGCTTCTCCGTTTATTATAACTAGTGCGCAATATAGTTTACATTATATCGGATTGTAAAAAAGAAAAGAAATAAGTATAAGATGATTTGCAAACATTATTTATTATCTCTGTTACTGAAAACTATTCATTTGAATTGAAGTTCTCCAGTTTAACGAGCCCCGAACATGTTCTTGGTACAAATTTGATATTTGCAGCGTGCACTTGTGGTTCAGTATTGGAGGTTCTAGATTTGCCGCTTGAGCTTCACGTTTAATTTAGTGTTTTATTTTTATTTTTTTAAATAATATTTTTTTTAGATAGTAGAAAATGATTTAAAGTTTAACTGTTCGCAGCGTGCGCTCCAGGTTCGCCGTTTACAACAAAAACCTTCAACATTTTCAGAATGTTATTAATTTAACTGGAACACTGTCGAATATGTTGAAAACAGTTTGGTTTTCTCAATTTTTAGTGGCTCTAAAATTCGAGAAATATTTAAAGAAAAATTTCACACTTTAGAACCGATTCTCTGGATCGTGGACGACTTGAGCATCTCACCAGTTTCTCCCCAGCTCTACAGGTGGCGTCGTTTTGTAACGCAGCGGTTTTCAGACCGACAAATTGCAGCGATCAGCTAGCAGCGTTTGGGGCGGTAAAATGACTTTACTGCTTAGCTCCATTCACTGTAATGTCTGCAGGCCTAATCCACATCTTCACAGATCAGCAGGTTCCTGGGTAGAAACTAGAATTGTAAAACTCCTGGGTGACATTACTGTACAGGGGAAAACATCCCCCAGAGCCCAGCGACACTGCTACACCAAACGTAGGGGGAGATTTATCAAACTTTCTAGAGTGGACAATGAAAAGTGTTGCCCAATCAGAGTCTGCTTATCATTTTATAGAATATACTAGAGAAATGATAGCTAGAAGGTGATTGGCCGGTATGGACATCTCCCCTTAAGAATCTATTCAATAGCTGTCTGCCATGGATGGATGTCATGGATGTTAAAGCTGACTTCTATGTTTTAATATGATACGATGAATGTTGGCTAAAACTTTCCAGTTCACAAGTAGATAGGTTAGAAGGGTACTAATATAAGCTCCTAGGGCTAACGTCACATGAGCGCCTTGCGTGCCTATGTGTATTAGTCTCGGGAATGCTGTGCTTTTATGACGCAGTTTCCTGCACATAGCAGTCGGCATAAGTTCTCAGGGCCTGATTCAGACCCGCTCGCGAGTGCTATGCGCTCGCAAGCGGGTCGATGGTTGCCCAGTGCGCATGCGCATGACAGAGCAGGCTCTGTCGTGCGCATGCGCGAGACCCGGATAGCAACGGGCAAACCGTCGCTCCGGGTCTCGTACCAAAGGGGGCTTGCTGTCGATGGTGAGTGACAGCACGCCCCCTTTGGTGGGCGTGCCGGGGGCATGGCTGCCCAGACGGAGGCGTTCCCATGAGAACGCCTACCGTCTGGGGCCGGCCCGACTGACATCACAAGTGATGTCACTGGGAGTGCTTTCGGCCTTGTTAGAGCCGAAAGCACTCTTGGGCTTGCGGCAACGAGACCCTACTACAAGGGTCTCGTTGCAAGCCCTATGGTCGTGATGGTCTTGACCATTGCGACCATCTTCCTGGCCGCTCGCTATAGCTGTGGGTGGTCACCCACAGCTATGCAAGCGGCCAGGAGGCCGCTCAAAAAAACCAAAGGGCCGGCCCTTATGCAGAGCGAGCGCTCTGTCAGAGCATCTGGCTCTGAATCAGGCTCTTAGTTCTAGCCAGCAGTAGTCACAGAACGAGTCAGTGTTTGTATGTCAGGAACTTAAGGACTAACTCTGTCTGATATGTTCCTGTATCAGCAGTTAATTGCAGAGTTGCCTATTCTGATAATTGAGGAAATGACAATAGAATGGTGATTCTTTATCCCTGGTTACCCCCCTGGATGTGGCAGAGGATTTTGTGGTACAGAGGAGGAGAGGGATCAGGGAGCACAAACACACGGCGATGATAAATCCCATTACCATGGCTGCACTCATTACCATGGCACCCCCTCCTCAAGGCGCTCTCATACAACCAAAGTTTCCAAGAGACGCTGGAGGCGACAGTAAACTAGAACATGGGTGACCCCAATGTGACACTGTGCCCTATAGTGGAGGTCAGAAGTGTCCGGCTTTTGAGTTAGTTGTCACTAACTGTTTTGCATCCATGTCTCCCAGGTGACATTCATGCTTCTGGACCAGAGCAATCGAGAGCATGTTCTTGACGCGTTTCGCCCAGACATCTCCTCCGCCTCCTTCCAGCGGCCTGTAAATGACATGAATATCGCCAGTGGCTGCCCTTTGTTTTGCCCCCTTTCTAAGCTACAGTCTGCAAAGAACATCTACGTGAGAGATGACACCATGTTTATCCGGTGTATTATAGACACCAACTCTTAGAGGCGACTAGCTGCAACCAGCGAATGGGAAAACGCAGTCCGCTATTGAAACATACATTATCTTCTGTGCATGAATACATGTATATACATATCTCTAGTAAGGAGCTTTGTCAGAACACTGGTTACTGTTATGGACATATGAAGAGATTGTGAATTTACTACTTGAAATCCTGCCATATGTGCTACAGTATATGAATACTGAGTCTGTAATAATATTTAGCTTGTAGTACTCTAGGTATTGGTTAGTTAATAATGTACTTGGTGTGTGGTGAATACTGGTCTCTGGCCCTTGGTAGTCCAAGAGAATCCACGGCAACTATTCCATTCCAGCAAATTCAATTATTTATACTACACAGGACTTACCGCACCCCTGTACGTCTCCTTTAATTTGGGGGGCGTGCTGATGATATTTGTCCTAAATGTGGGTGTTACCAAGGGACCTTTTGGCATCTCCTTTGGTTCTGCCCTAAGGTGCAGAGTTTCTGGGGCTTGGAGTGATTGCATCATCAAATATACCCCAATCTGTTTTGACTCCAGCAGTTTGTACTCTTGGTACTTTGCCCAAGGATGCTTTTGATAGGTACACTAGACAATACATCCTTAATTTATGTACCTTGGCCAAGGTATGTATAACGAGAGCGTGGATGGTTACTACAGGTCCTGAGTTTCAAACGTGGGTTGCTCTAGTTAATACCACAATATCTCATGAGCGGTATTTACCGTATATTCTACTCGTAAAGCTGAATCTAAGTTTGACCGAATTTGGCAGAGATGGCTACAATCTACATACGCCAAGTTACCGCCGGATCAGCATACTTTACCTAGACTCTAAATTTGATGTTATGTTTATTGATTGGGAGTCAGACTATGGTTGGATCTTGCTTGATGCTGCGTATATATGATTATCTAATTATTGTATAGGGAATGGACGTTTCTACATTCTGTGCCCTAGCATTTAAGTGTTAATGCTCTAGCGTAATATATATTGTATATTCTGTACTAGATGATGTTGATACTTTTCTGCACTGAGTCTATTATTCTCTTTTTTATATAAATATATCATATGTTTATATATGCTGTAGTTTTTTTTATGCTCTGCAGTTTGCGAATGTGTTATTTATATTAAGTGTTTTATATATTTGTGATGGATATGTTTTACGATTTTGATGTGTGATAATTATTGTGTTTTTTATATATATGTATATATATATTGTTATATTGCATTGTTTAATTGGAAAAACATTTTTCAATAAAAAATACTCAATTAAAAAAAAACTAATGGACTTGGAGCCTAATTTGGTCAATACTGTACAAAGGAAACTGACATCGTAGGAGAAGTAAATGTGGGATGAAATGAAAGGAAAACCAACGTTGCAAAGATGAAACTTAATTATTTATATTACAGTCATTGAATAATATATATTAAAAATAGTACAGGGAATATTCTGTAGGGGTCTTTGTACTAAGCCTCGAAGAAAGATCAAGTGGACGGAGATCAAGTAGCAACCCAGTAGCAAATAAAAATGTATATATACATATACAGTATGTATATATATATCTATATATCTATATATATATAAATATATATACATATATATACAATTTTTTTTAAATTGTTACATTTAGAAGTAACCGAGGATAGAAAAAGTGCAAAACTGATTGCAAAGAGTTTCTGATGCTGGGTGCGGCCAGGTCAGTCTCCCCACAGCACTAGACGTGAGTAACATGATATATACAGAGATATGAAAGACACAGGGCCTTCTAGCCAGATCACCTTTCTGCCCGCCATGGGATAATACTGTGTTTTATTGGCTGTAAGATTACAGTTCTGCCTGTAATGTCATGTAAGTGATTACTGCTGCAGCTGTATACATCCCTACTATCTCTCCCCAGCTAATACTCTACAATATCCCACTTTTCTTCATCCACTTGCCCCGAGGAGGAACACGTCCATCCCGCCACTATTGGGTTACACGTTTATTACTAAACAATCAGAGCGACAGGAGCCGGCCGCCACTGCAACTGCTTCTATTTTGGTTCAAACAAATGAAAATTGAGTCTCACAGCTTGATTCTATTACATATAAGGATTAAGGGGAAGAAGCAGGTTTGAAGGTGTACAGAACACAATTGTAATTAAGCGATTAATTTCTCACAGCGCTGCTTATAATAACCGGGGGCCAAGTTAGTCTGCGGTGAGGTTTCAATATTCCCATGGAAAATAAAAAATTATAGATTTTTTTTAATCAGAGCAACAGGACTCCTATCAATACAACTTGTATTTCAGAGGTACAAAGTATGGTAAAAGCCCACATTAAAATCATAACTAGGATTTTTGTCACCAGGGGCAAGACAGTAATTTGGCGCCCCCCCTGGTAATTCCCCCTGCAGCAGTGCCCCTATAGTAATGTCCCCTGAGGTAATGCCCCTGTAGTAGTGCCCATATAGTAATGCCCCTGTAGTAGTCCCCATATGATAATGCCCCCATAGTAATGCCCCATAGCAATGCCCCTGTAGTAGTGCCCATATTGTAATGCCCCCATAGTAATGCCCATATGTTAATACCCCCATAGTAATGCCGCTGTAGAGCCCATGCTCCCATATTAATGCCCTTGTGGTAATGCCCATGCCCCCATAATAATGCCCCTGTGGTAATGCCCATGCCCCCATAATAATGCCCCTGTGGTAATGCCTCTGTAGTGCCCATGCCCCAATAGTAATGCCCCTGTAGTGCTCATGCCCCAATAGTAATGCTCCTGTAGTGTTCATGCCCCTGTAGTGCCCATGCCCCCATAGTAATGCCCCTGTGGTAATGCCCATGCCCCCATAATAATGCCCCTGTAGTGTGCATGCCCCATTAGTAATGCCCCTTATTGCCCATGCCCCCATAATAATGCCCCTGTGGTAATGCCCATGCCCCCATAGTAATGCCCCTGTGGTAATGCCCATGCCCCCATAATAATGCCCCTGTGGTAATGCCCATGCCCCCATAGTAATGCCCCTGTGGTAATGCACATGCCCCCATAGTAATGCCCCTGTGGTAATGCCCATGCCCCCATAGTAATGCCCCTATGGTAATGCCCATGCCCCCATAGTAATGCCCCTGTGGTAATGCACATGCCCCCATAATAATGCCCCTGTGGTAATGCCCATGCCCCCATAGTAATGCCCCTGTGATAATGCCCATGCCCTCATAGTAATGCCCCTGTGGTAATGCCCATGCCCCCATAATAATGCCCCTGTAGTGCAGCTTATTCAAAAAAAAAAACTCACCTTGAACCCTGCTCCTGCATCCAGCGTCGCGTCCGGGCCACCGGCTGCTCCTCGGAACTATGGGGGAGACGTCATGACGTCTCTCCCATAGTGTCCATGGGGAGAGCCTCCGGCTCCGGCTACACCGCGTTGCTGCAGAGAAGGAACCGGGTGCCCGCTGGTAATAAATATTACCAGCGGCCGTCCGGCTTGGAGCCTCTCTGCAGCACCGGGCTGGAGGTCACTGGCACCGGGTACAGCGGCTCACCAGGTGCACGTGCACCTCCAGCCCCCCCCTAGTTGCGGCCCTGCGTTACTGCAGGTTTGCATCTAAGGCCCGTATTCAATTTGAAGCGTTAAGTCTGGCTCCGCGTAAGTTACCGCCGATGATGTCATCGCCTGTTTTGATTTTACCCCGTATTCAATTTGAAAGACTTTCCGCCTCAATGCAATGTAATAGGCGGTAAAGTTTCGCCTATGAATGGCAGGCGGAAAAAAGTGCAGAATTGGGGTTTTGGGGTGCAATGTTTCCGGAACCCCCCTGCAGCCTTCAGACAGTCCCCCAAAGGTAAACTGTGTCAAAAAAAAAGGACACCCCAAAAATTTACTTTGAAAAAGGGGGCAAAAAAAATAATTTTGGGGTACAAACTTAAAAACTAGCGAACTTGACTCTGGGGGGGTCCCCAAGTATGCCCCAAGTGTTTTTTTCATTGCAGGTGTTTGCGGCAGGATTTTTCACGATATTTTCAAGTTCACTTTTTCAATTTTAAATATGCTATCCCCCGTTTTCAAGTACCCCAAATTTGCTGGGATAACTTTTATCTGGAAAAAATATTCCTAAATACTGTTCTGCACCACGTATAGAAAAACGCTATTTAGCAGATATTCAGCCCGTATAAAAACACCAAATACCTTCAGCGAGCCAAATCGGGGGTAACCAGAGCTAACCCCCATGTCAGAGCATCATTTGGGGGGTGACAGGCTGATTTCCCCAAAAATGACAGTACTTTCCGCTAGTTACAGTATCGCCGGGTGCCGTTTACGCGTACTTTCAAATTGAATACGGGGTAAAGCTGGCACACGCGCAATACTTTAACACCTACAAAACAGGCGAAGTCGCCGTTAAGTCCGGGCCACGTTAACTTAACGCGGCTCGGCTCAAATTTAATGCGACTCTAAGAGAGGTCACCTTGCATCCTCAATACAGCATTATATGAAAGTCTCCAATTGCCGCTGCCAGTCTGTTGCTATATATATATATATATATATATATAATTATATATATAATATATATATATATATATATATATATATATATACACAGTATATAAAATTACATTTTTACAGAGGGTCTTTTCTGTCCTTTCAATGACACAATGACCGCGCAGTGGAAACGCGCTCAATGAAGAGATGGGATTGCCCTATGAGAGGAGGAATGGGAGAGGTATGGAAGCAGGGGGGAGGGGCGAGCAGGGGTCAGAACAGAAGGGGCGGGACAGAGAAGAGAGCGAGATGGGGCGTAGCAGGAGGGTGGCAGAGAGAAGATGCAAATGGCCACTTTGGGGGTGGGACCAGACTTTATGTCACTGGGCCTCATCCTTGTGGCTCTGTGAGGAGGGGGCAGGTCTAACATGACACAATATGCACCATTGTAGCCCCCTCCCCTCTCTATGGACACGCTTTATCCGGTATTATCCATCCACTCTTCTGGGGGTGCAGGGGAGTACCCACAAAAAAAATCTAGTAGGCCGTAGTCAGACGGAAAAATGACACCTCCCATAGCGTTGGTGAAATGATGGTGCAAGCGATGGTGGCGTATAATGAAGTTAAAATCGGTATTACAGCGTGTACGGACGCTAAAAGTGGGCGTCTCACAGCTTGCATGGGCGGGCGAACGTATGTACACAAGTGAAGGAGGTTGTAGCGGCATTTGTTGTCAATGGGCGACAACCTATAGGACGCTGATGCCATGTGCACATTTGCGACGACTCAGAATGAGGCCCGTAATGTTCACAAGTAAAACAACCTATAGGATGATGTTAGGAAAGCTGCAATAGACCCTGCATCTGGGGACAGCGTGATGGAAGGGGAGAGGGGCACAATTTACCCTGTATACAAATGACTCCCTTTTTGTGGCCCTTTATGCCTAAATGGAGACCCTCCATGTGCCACCCTCCATGTGCCCGATGGCTGCCTGGTAGATGATATACACAGACCTTCCCGTACACATCACCCAGGCGTCATTGGTCTCTGAATAAGTGTTTCCCAAATCACATTGCAACACGAGTTAGTCAGAAGGCAGAAATCCCTGGAAAATCCTATTACATTACGTACAGTACATCTCATTATCTTATTATACTCAACTCTCTGTTCTGCCTGCTCCCCTCCCTGAGGAAACAACAGTGTAGGAACTTCATTTAGAGGTGCCCTTCACGTGTAACACAAAAATCATATACACAGGTGCGTGTAACACAGTAATCATATACACAGGTGCGTGTAACACAGTAATCATATACACAGGTGCGTGTAACACAGTAATCATATACACAGGTGTGTGTAACACAGTAATCATATACACAGGTGCGTGTAACACAGTAATCATATACACAGGTGCGTGTAACACAGTAATCATATACACAGGCGCGTGTAACACAGTAATCATATACACAGGTGTGTGTAACACAGTAATCATATACACAGGTGCGTGTAACACAGTAATCATATACACAGGTGCGTGTAACACAGTAATCATATACACAGGTGCGTGTAACACAGTAATCATATACACAGGCGCGTGTAACACAGTAATCATATACACAGGTGTGTGTAACACAGTAATCATATACACAGGTGCGTGTAACACAGTAATCATATACACAGGTGCGTGTAACACAGTAATCATATACACAGGTGCGTGTAACACAGTAATCATATACACAGGTGTGTGTAACACAGTAATCATATACACAGGTGCGTGTAACACAGTAATCATATACACAGGTACCTGTAACACAGTAATCATATACACAGGTGCGTGTAACACAGTAATCATATACACAGGTGTGTGTAACACAGTAATCATATACACAGGTGCGTGTAACACAGTAATCATATACACAGGTGTGTGTAACACAGTAATCATATACACAGGTGCGTGTAACACAGTAATCATATACACAGGTGCGTGTAACACAGTAATCATATACACAGGTGCGTGTAACACAGTAATCATATACACAGGTGCGTGTAACACAGTAATCATGTACACAGGTGCGTGTAACACAGTAATCATATACACAGGTGTGTGTAACACAGTAATCATATACACAGGTGCGTGTAACACAGTAATCATATACACAGGTGTGTGTAACACAGTAATCATATACACAGGTACCTGTAACACAGTAATCATATACATAGGTGCGTGTAACACAGTAATCATATACACAGGTGCGTGTAACACAGTAATCATATACACAGGTGCGTGTAACACAGCAATCATATACACAGGTGCGTGTAACACAGTAATCATATACACAGGTGCGTGTAACACAGTAATCATATACACAGGTGTGTGTAACACAGTAATCATATACACAGGTGCGTGTAACACAGTAATCATATACACAGGTGCGTGTAACACAGTAATCATATACACAGGTGCGTGTAACACAGTAATCATATACACAGGTGCGTGTAACACAGTAATCATATACACAGGTGTGTGTAACACAGTAATCATATACACAGGTGCGTGTAACACAGTAATCATATACACAGGTGTGTGTAACACAGTAATCATATACACAGGTGTGTGTAACACAGTAATCATATACACAGGTGCGTGTAACACAGTAATCATATACACAGGTGCGTGTAACACAGTAATCATATACACAGGTGTGTGTAACACAGTAATCATATACACAGGTACCTGTAACACAGTAATCATATACACAGGTGTGTGTAACACAGTAATCATATACACAGGTACGTGTAACACAATAATCATATACACAGGTGCGTGTAACACAGCAATCATATACACAGGTGCGTGTACCACAGTAATCATATACACAGGTGCGTGTGACCCTGTAATCATATACACAGGTGCGTGTGACACCGTAATCATATACACAGGTGTGTGTAACACAGTAATCATATACACAGGTGCGTTTGACACCATAATCATATACACAGGTGCGTGTAACACAGTAATCATACACACAGGTACGTGTAACACAGTAATCATATACACAGGTGCGTGTAACGCAGTAATCATATACACAGGCGTGTGTGACACCGTAATTATATACACAGGTGCGTGTGACAACATAATCATATACACAGGTGCGTGTGACACCATAATAATATACACAGGTGCGTGTGACAACGTAATCATATACACAGGTGCGTGTAACACTGTAATCATATACACAGGTGCGTGTAACGCAGTAATCATATACACAGGCGTGTGTGACACCGTAATTATATACACAGGTGCGTGTGACAACGCAATCATATACACAGGTGCGTGTGACAACGTAATCATATACACAGGTGCGTGTAACACTGTAATCATATACACAGGTGCGTGTAACACCATAATAATATACACAGGTGCATGTGACAACATAATCATATACACAGGTGCGTGTAACACAGTAATCATATACACAGGTGCGTGTGACACCATAATAATATACACAGGTGCGTGTGACACATTAATCGTATACACAGGTGCGTGTAACACAGTAATCATATACACAAGTGCGTGTAACGCAGTAATCATATACACAAGCGTGTGTGACACCGTAATTATATACACAGGTGCGTGTGACAACGTAATCATATACACAGGTGCGTGTAACACTGCAATCATATAAACAGGTGCGTGTAACACAATTATCATATACACAGGCGCGTGTAACACCATAATCATATAGACAGGTGCGTGTAAGACAGTAATCATATACACAGGTGCGTGTAACACAGTAATCATATACACAGGTGTGTGTGACACAGTAATCATATACACAAGTGCGTGTAACACAGTAATCATATACACAAGCGTGTGTGACACAGTAATCATATACATAGGTGCGCGTAACACAGTAATCATATACACAGGTGCGTGTAACACAGTAATCATATACACAGGTGCGTGTAACACAGTAATCATATACACAAGTGCGTGTAACACAGTAATCATATACACAAGCGTGTGTGACACAGTAATCATATACACAGGTGCGCGTAACACCGCAATCATATACACAGGTGCGTGTAACACAGTAATCATATACACAGGTGCGTGTAACACAGTAATCATATACACAGGTGCGTGTAACACCGTAATCATATACACAGGTGCGTGTAACACAGTAATCATATACACAGGTGCGTGTAACACAGTAATCATATACACAGGTGCGTGTAACACAGTAATATATACACAGGTACCTGTAACACAGTAATCATATACACAGGTGCGTGTAACACAGTAATCATATACACAGGTGCGTGTAACACAGTAATCATATACACAGGTGCGTGTAACACAGTAATCATATACACAGGTGCGTGTAACACAGTAATCATATACATAGGTGCGTGTAACACAGTAATCATATGGTACGTGTGACAACGTAATCATATACACAGGTGCGTGTAACACTGTAATCATATACACAGGTGCGTGTAACGCAGTAATCATATACACAGGCGTGTGTGACACCGTAATTATATACACAGGTGCGTGTGACAACGCAATCATATACACAGGTGCGTGTGACAACGTAATCATATACACAGGTGCGTGTAACACTGTAATCATATACACAGGTGCGTGTAACACCATAATAATATACACAGGTGCATGTGACAACATAATCATATACACAGGTGCGTGTAACACAGTAATCATATACACAGGTGCGTGTGACACCATAATAATATACACAGGTGCGTGTGACACAGTAATCGTATACACAGGTGCGTGTAACACAGTAATCATATACACAAGTGCGTGTAACGCAGTAATCATATACACAAGCGTGTGTGACACCGTAATTATATACACAGGTGCGTGTGACAACGTAATCATATACACAGGTGCGTGTAACACTGCAATCATATACACAGGTGCGTGTAACACAATTATCATATACACAGGCGCGTGTAACACCATAATCATATACACAGTTGCGTGTAACACAGTAATCATATACACAGGTGCGTGTAACACAGTAATCATAAACACAGGTGCGTGTGAGACAGTAATCGTATACACAGGTGCGTGTAACACAGTAATCATATACACAAGTGCGTGTAACACAGTAATCATATACACAAGCGCGTGTGACACCGTAATTATATACACAGGTGTGTGTGACAACGTAATCATATACACAGGTGCGTGTAACACTGCAATCATATACACAGGTGCGTGTAACACCATAATCATATACACGGGTGCGTGTAACACAGTAATCATATACACAGGTGCGTGTGACAACGTAATCATATACACAGGTGCGTGTAACACAGTAATCATATACACAGGTGCGTGTAACACAATAATCATATACACAGGTGCGTGTAACACAATAATCATATGCAGAGGAGCATTTTTCACCAAAGAATCAGAGTAAAATGGGGAATGATGGAGGTGAAGCCCACACTCCAAAAATAGCCTGTAACTGAGAACTTTTAATCAGTCATTCTACAGGTGGGAGCAGGACGGAAGTGTATGCGCTGAGGTAAGTGTGTGTGTGTTTGTCAGTGTTAATTTACAGGAAATATTACCAGGTGGGGATGAATTGGATAAATTGGGGTGATTACCCATTTCTGTGGTGTCTTTTACCTTTTAGTGTATTTAGAACTAAGCATTAATACCTAGCATTAATGATCTCTCGCTGCCCAGAAGTGAATTGGAAGCTGACGGATAGTTGAGATATAGATAACTTTTTTATCAGTTCCCATCCATGCTCTGCTGGTTCCCCTCAGGTGCCTGGGAAGGTGTCCTCATGGCCAGGGTCGTAGCTAGGGTAGTGCGGCCGGTGCCATCGCACAGGGCACCACAGGTCAGGGGGCGCTGTTTGGGCCTGTCAAATCTCTGTTTATTATGATTCTTGCTTGTAGCTTCCTCTTATTTCATCCCCAGCATCTCCTGGCCTCTCCTATCTCTTCCCTGACCCTTCCCCATGAGGCCATGGCCCTCTCTCAGGTGCACTATATTACGTCCCTATTTATCCCCAGCATCTCCTGGCCTCCCCTATCTCTTCCCTGGCCCTTCCCCATGAGGCCATGGCCCTCTCTCAGGTGCACTATATTATGTCCCTATTTATCCCCAGCATCTCCTGGCCTCCCCTATCTCTTCCCTGGCCCTTCCCCATGAGGCCATGGTCCTCTCTCAGGTGCACCATATCATGTCCCTATTTATCCCCAGCATCTCCTGGCCTCCCCTATCTCTTCCCTGGCCCTTCCCCATGAGGCCATGGCCCTCTCTCAGGTGCACTATATTATGTCCCTATTTATCCCCGGCATCTCCTGGCCTCTCCTATCTCTTCCCTGGCCCTTCCCCATGAGGCCATGGCCCTCTCTCAGGTGCACTATATTATGTCCCTATTTATCCCCAGCATCTCCTGGCCTCCCCTATCTCTTCCCTGGCCCTTCCCCATGAGGCCATGGCCCTCTCTCAGGTGCACTATATTATGTCCCTATTTATCCCCAGCATCTCCTGGCCTCCCCTATCTCTTCCCTGGCCCTTCCCCATGAGGCCATGGCCCTTTTTTGGGTTCATTATGTCCCTTTGAAAAATGAGGGGGGCACCAATGCTCTTTCTGGCACAGGGCACCATAAAGTCTAGTTACGGCTCTGCTCATGGCATACCTAATGTAGATGATGAACTATTCTCCGTATGGTGCCTCAGAACAGCAGTTGCTGTAGATGCTAGAACCGGGCACTTTTTGAAACTCAAACCATTCGGTGAATCAGTTGTAAAATTTGAGGGAATTTCTCATATTTTAGTCCTGGGAAATAAACAGAGAGAATGATGAACCGGTTTATATGTTGGAGCTGCTTTGGCCTGAGGGCATTTGCGTATTGAGGTCGCGCTTTTAGTGGCGGTCGCTATAGCAGCTGCGACTGTTTCTTTTTGCGCAGTGCACTAATGCTGCAGCTGACGGGCTTCCTACTGAGACGTCCACCGACCGCGGCCCTAATCTGATTGGCGAGATGTTGATAAGGATCAGTACCTGCTGATAATAATACTCTGACAACAAAAATAACCTTATCTGACTGGTATTAGTAGCCTCAGTGAATAAAAAAATAACTGTATAAGGAATATACACAAGTTGCAAATAATGGCAAAAGGACAAAAAGCCCCGAAGCCTTTGCATGAAATAATCCCCTAATTAATACTTTGTTAAAGGTTCTGCTTTACACTTTGAAACAGCGTTTTGTACATAAAGTACTGGGCACTAGTCCCAATGTTACAGCTAATTACAACACTTGGTTGGAAAGTTCCATTTCTGGCTCAGTTATAATAACAATGTTCTGTCCCGGGTTTGGCGCTCCTGGTGCTGTCGCTGGGATATAGGATGAGCACTATTTGCAGGAGAGGCAGATAATATGGCAAAGGCCTTGGTTAGGTATCTTCATATTGACATGACGCCTTCCAAAGGTAAAAACTAATTGGATGCATGAATTTTTTGCACGTAGACATGAATTTATCACCATACGCATCCCTCATCCCAACTCTGTGCCGTTGGGGGACCCTGCTCCTTCCAGGGTTACGGACTATAGACAGACAGTAATTAGTTAGGCAAAGTCTAGATACAGGCACCAGATGTTAGACGGTTAATAGTTAGACAAGGATAAAAGTTCGACACAGACAAAAGTCAGACACACTAAAGTTAGACATGTAAAAAGTTTGATAGATACAAAAGATCGACAGGGTCAAAAGTTCGACATGAAAAAGATCGCCACAAAAATGGTCGACACATTTTTTTACATTTTTTTTTTTAGGATTAGGGTTAGGTTTAGGGTTAGGCACTTACTGGAGGGTTAGGGTTAGGCACTTACCCCCACGGTTAGAGTTAGGCACTTACCCAGATGGTTAGGGTTAGGCACTTACTGGAGGATTAGGGTTAGGCACTTACCCCCACGTTTATACACGGTTAGAGTTAGGCACTTACCCAGATGGTTAGGGTTAGGCACTTACTGGAGGATTAGGGTTAGGCACTTACCCCCACATTTATACACGGTTAGAGTTAGGCACTTACCCAGATGGTTAGGGTTAGGCACTTACTGGAGGATTAGGGTTAGGCACTTACCCCCACGTTTATACACGGTTAGGGTTAGGCACTTACCCAGACGGTTAGGGCTAGGCACCAGGAGGGAGGGTTAGGCACCAAGGGGAAGATTAGGGTTAGGGTGAAGATTAGGGCTAACAAGACAAAAAAAAATAATTGTCGACCATTTTTGTGTCTACCATTTTCATGTCGAACTGACATTGGGGATCACTATAGATACCCGAGAATAGCACAGCTGAAGGTATTTGGGGTACTTAAATCATCTCACTTGGCGCTATTTAGCGTCTTTGCATAAGTGGTGAAGAATAGCATTTAGCAGTTTTATTTGGTGAAATAAGTTGTCCCAGCCAATTTGGGGTACATGAATATGGGGGCTAGCATATTTTTAAGTTGCTAAAGTGAAGATTTAAAAATTTAAAAATAACCACCTGCCGCAAGCACCTGCAAACTTAAAAACACCTGGGGGCATAATTGGGGACCCCCCTGGAGTCTATTTCGCTAGTTTTATTTTTGTCCCCCAACTTTGGACTTTTTCCCCCCCAAAAAAATGAAAGTACTTTTTTGGGGTGATCTAAAGAATTTTTAAACGCAGTTTACCTTTGGAGGACTGTCCCAAGGGTGCAGGGTGGTTTCCTCCGCTTTGTACCCCAAAACCCCAATTCTGCACTTTTTTTTCGTCACCTATTCATAGGCGAAACTTTTTTGCAGGTCCCATTGCATTGAGTTTCCGCAACGAGGAAAAGTCTTTAGAATTGAATACGGAGGAAACTTTTCGCATAGCGATACTTTTCCACAGAAACTGACTTTTCGCACCTAATTGAATACGGCCCTTAGTAAGAAAAGACTCCCCATCATATAATATTATATGCTATATACAGTATTAGTGTACTCTTGCCAGGAATTATTATTACAATAGAGAGGACAATAAATGGGACGTGTGCGAGTAGACGAATTAGAGACGTGTTTTTCTTCCAGCTGAATTCTTCATTCTTTTATCACTGGGACATGTAGGTGGATAATCCGAGCTCTCCCCCTGTCTGCCTGGGCCTGTGCAGACACTGCCATCCTCTGCCGGAACTGTATACTAAGTAACAAGCACACACTTGGGTGTTAAACATGAATTTTGGCTGAGATCCATAAGCCCTGGCCCCTGATTATATAGGAGCTCCGATGCCCTGTGCTCCTCATCAGAGACGGAACACCAAACGTTCCAGAACATATCACTGTTCCACTCAATGGGAAATACCCCACACTACGTTACTGGGGCTACAGAGAGCAACAACGTGTGGGCGTGGCAGCAATAATGGCTTCCAGGGGCCTATTTATCAAAGGGCAAAGAGTCACATTGCCGTCAAAAAAATCAATAACCCCATCAGCTGTAAATTAGTTTCCCTTGGCATGGCTTGGGGACATGGGAGTATCTATGATAGGTGCAGGCAGGACTGCAATCAGAAATTGCGGGGCCCGGTACTGACAAAATAGGAAGGGTCCCCTCTGGCGTCATGGCAGGTGGAACTGCCATGCTGGCCAGAGATTAGGCTAGGACTGCTGCTGCACACTGCAAATGTCTCCCTGACAGGTGTATTAGGTGCGCCCCCTCTCACTCACTGCAGAATCCTGGGAAGTGGCCACCGGTCCCTGCCCATGTGAGGCCTTTGGTGGCTGTCAGTGCTACTCAGCCCCCGCTCCTGGAATGGTAGCACTCCTTGTTACATGTGTATTTTTTATTTTCAAAAAAGTCTGTGCACATTATGGCCCTCATTCAGAGGCGGTCGCAAGAAGCGATCGCTCTCTCTGAATGAGGGCGGGCTCTTCATTTTTTAAAGTGCGACCTCCTGGTCGCAAACTAAGCTGGGGGGGTGGGCCCCTAGAGGGGCACGTGCACCGGGTGCCTGGAATGCAGGGGGTGAAAAAGGGCTGACTCATGGTGGCTTGGGGGCTGCAGATCCAGAAAACGGCCATCCAAAAATGGCCACCGCCAAGGAGGAGACAGATGCTAGAGGTCCAGTAGGACCTCTAGTGTCTGTCTCCTCCTTGACGGCAGCCGTCCTCATGGACTCTCCTGAAAAATGCCATCCAAAAATGGCCGCCGCCAAGAAGGAGACAGACACTAGAGGTCCTACTGGACCTCTAGTGTCTGTTAGGCCAGCGCAAGTGCCGGGAGAAGATGCTGAAAGCTGCAACTTCTCCCGTGAAACCCCCTGGCAACGAGCATAAACCCCATAGCAACGAGTATGAAACCCCCTGGCAATGAGCATGTAACCCTCTGGCAACGAGCCTGTAACCCCATGGCAACGAGCATAAACCCCCTGGCAACGAGCATGAAACCCCCTGGTAACGAACATGAAACCCCCTGGCAATGAGCATGTAACCCCATGGCAACGAACATGAAACCCCCTGGCAACGAGCATGGAACTCCTGGTAATGAGCATAAAACTCCTGACAATGAGCAGGTAATTTTAAAATAATTAGACGCTTTACTGTGGGGCATAAAATGGTGTTGGGCAAATATGTAAGTGGCACTTTGGTAATAGGCATTACAGTGTGTGGCATAATGTGTAATGGGCATTTGACTAATGCACTGCCTTGTGGAGGAGCAAGGACAAAATCCAGGTACGGGAATTGAGGGGGCGCAAAATTGCTGCCTTGCACCGGGTGACAGATATCCTAGTTTCGGCCCTGACTATGGGAATGACGTCATGATGTCACTCCCATAGTGCACTGCGGGACCTGGAAGACGGACGGAGCTCCGTCCTCTGGCTGCCGCCGGGGGTTTGAATAGGAGCCGGACGCCCGCTGGTAACACACTCAGCGGGCGCCCGGCAAATGGAGGGTGCAGGGGGTGCAATCGCACCCCCTGCACCCTCCGTAGTTACGCCAATGGAGGTGGAGCGCCGATCAGCGGTGCTCCTTCTCCATGCAGCTCCCGGGGACAATGGAGCCAGGTGCCCCCTTCAGGGCTGGCGCCTGGCAGCAAATGACTCCATTGTCTCCGGGAGTTCCGCCGCTGTATCCAAACAACATTGATTGCTTCTGTTCTGAGTGTATTGTGTGTAATATATATGTGTCACACCAATTATATTGTATCTGCACTCTAAAGGGGGGACCAGGGGCGTCTTTAGTGAAGAGGGGGACCGTGTACATTCCCCGTCCGGGGCCCCTTTCTTTTTTCCCGGCGGCCAGCAGCCGACTAACGCAGCTGGCCAGCCACCGGAGCATTAGTAGACTCTGGTCACTAGAGTGTGCCTGGTATCTACTGCACATGCGCAAAACGCCGGAAAAATGCCCGCGGCGGCCATTTTTCCTGCTTTTTGTACAGCGCTGACACCCAATGAATAGATCAGTATATGTCTATGGAAGAACTCTCCTCTTTGAGATCACCTCCCTCTGATTTTACAGCAATTTGGTATGGTTGGTTGAATTTTAAAGAGTCTTCTGAGTATAGAATACATATTACCTCAACGCCCCCTAGGACATAGTGGCCCTCATTCAGAGCCATACGCTCTGAGCAGAGCGCACGCTCTGAACGAGGGCCGGGCTCCATTTTCATGGAGCGTCCTCCTGGACGCTCGTATAGCTGTGGGTCACCACCCACAGGCTATACGAGCGTGCATTGTGATGGTCGCGATGGTCGAGACCATCGCGACCATCGAATTTGCGAGCCGGAGCCTGCGGTTGAGGTTTTCAACCGCAAGCTCCGGAGTGATTTTGGCTCTATCAGAGCCAAAATCACTCCCACTGACATCACAAGTGATGTCAGTGGGCCGGCTTCTGACGGGAGGCGTTCCCTTAGGAACGCCCCCGTCAGGGAGGCACGCCCCCGGCACGCCCACCAAAGGGGGCGTGCTGTCAATCAACATTGACAGCACGCCCCCTTTGATCGGACACAACGAGCGAAGGACTTTCCTTCGCTCGTCGCGTCTGGCGCATGCGCACGACGGAGCTCCCTCCGTCGTGCGCATGCTCAGTCCATAACATCGACCCACTTGCGAGCGGACAGCCGCTCGCGAGTGGGTCTGAATCAGGCCCAGTGACTTTCCCTACTGCTTTTCTTTCCTATGTATAGTTTCTTTTTCCTCAATTTTTATATATTTTATTTTATTAGTTATGTTTGTTTTTTGTTTTTATTTTATCTACCAATGTATGAAAGTATGATTAAATATTAGCTTATCTGGGACCTTTTTTTTTTCTCTTAATGTATTTTGTGAATTTGTTTGTCCATTGATTCTATATTGTTATTTGTACTTATTTGGTGTCTATGTAGGCCATTGTGGGTCATATATGTACTATGCTACTTTGATTTCAATAAAAACAGATTACACAAAAAAAAAATAGACGCAGCTGACCATTTGTATAGGTGTATATATTCATTTGTATAGGTGTATAAATTTGTATAGGTGTATATATTCATTTGTATAGGTGTATAAATTTGTATAGGTGTATACAGTATATTCATTTGTATAGGTGTATATATTCATTTGTATAGGTGTATTTAAAGGGTCTGTCTGTGTGTAACAGCAAGTGACTGAGGTTAACTCTGTATAGCTGGCATTTTGGCGTCCTCCTGTTCCTGTTGATTGCACACTGCTCCGGGCCTCCACCAGCGGCTCCTCTGCTCTTCATGGACTCGCAGTCAGTGAGAAGAAAGTACAAGGTGTGACATCGTCATGAGCGCGTCATCAACAGAAAGCCCATTGATTTGAGGAAGCCGGCAGGGGAGGTGGAGCTTGGGTTGGGAGGGGGCAGCTGCTACTCACTCACTGCAGCCTCTACTCACTAAGGGCCTGATTCAGAGGCGCTCGCTGTTTGCGAGCACTCGCTCTGAATCAGGGCATTTTTGTTTCGGCCTCCAGGCCGCTCGCAAAGCTGTGGGTTACCACCCACAGCTAGTGCGAGTGGCCTGGCAATGGTCGCAACCATCTGGCTTGCGTTGAGACCCTGCGGGAGGGTTTTGGCTCCCGCAAGCCCGAGTGGACTTCCTGCTCTAATACAGCAGGAAGTCCACTACTGACATCACGAGTGATGTCAGTAGGGCTGCCCACAAACAGCAGGCGTTCCTAAGGGAACGCCTGCGTTTGTGCAGCCACCCCCCCTCCCCGCCTACAAAACGGGGTGAGCTGTCAATCAACATCGACAGCCGCCCCGTCTCGTAGTGAGCCCCGGAGCAACGGAGCTGCTGTCGTTCGCTGGGGCTTGCGCTGGAGGCGGCACATGCGTAGTGGGGGAACATCGACCCGCTTGCGAGCGCTGTGCGCTCGCGAGCGGGTCTGAATCAGGCCCTAAGTGCTCCCGGGAAGGTCCTGACCAGGCGGGAGCGGGACACGGAGGTTAATTCAATTGAATTTATGACTATCTAGCTAATGGGTGATCCAGTGCACACCCGGGCCCCTTCCTTTCTGAGGAGTGTCCGGGCCCGAGACTACAGTTCCGGAAGTCCCCCCTGATGGCGGCCCTGGGTGCAGGGGAGTCCACACCGCACACCGTGCACTCATTTACTACACTAACCGCTCTGCCAGCTCCGCAGAAATCGCCAGAAAAATGGTGCATGCGCAGCAGAGAAATTGCCAGGATAATGGTGTCCGTTCCCCATCCAGGGAGACCTGCGTGTGTGCAAAAAAAAAATCAGTGCCGCAGTCTTTGGCAAATGGCTGGCCAGAGGGGGGGACCGCATGGAAACTGTATGCGGGCTCCCTCCTCTCTTAAACTGCCCCTGTATGGGGAAGCCTATTTAAAGAATCTGGTAATGTATTATATATTCTAATTAGTGCAGAAGTTACCCATAGCAACCAATCAGATCCTGCCTGTCATTTATCAAGTACATTCTATAAATTGACTGGTAGAAGCTGATTTGTTTGATACATCATCCTCCTGAAGTCACATTCCGGAATCCGCACAACCTAATCAGTCCTGCCACTCTGTGCGTTAACACCGCGCAACTCGTGCGCCGTGCAACTCTTTGGGGATTCAGAGGCATGCACACAGTCGCCTAAAATCGACAACTTACTTGAACATCGGAATCGCGGTCGTCTCATTATCAGTCCCAGAGAGAGCCTCAGTCTCATCCAACACCTTTATTCAGGATTCAGATAAGAACAAGAACAGCAAAACTGAAACAATCCTGACTTCCTTCCCTGCGTGGTCAGACTTTATTACCACCTACTGCTGTAAACTAGTACAGCACGCCAGACCTATAGTGGGGTGTTCATGTCACAACATGTACTGAGTCCTGCAGGCTGGGTTTTTCCGACTAAGCAGGGGCAAATGCAGGATTTGTAGGGGAAGGGCGTCCCGTATATGTGCATTTATATATATACATAGATATATATATATATATAGCTATATATATATTTTATTATTATTTTTTTTCCCTATTTTACCCTTTTGAGTGAAAATTATTATTATTTATTTATTTATATATTTATTTATATTATTTTTTTTATTTATTTTTTTTCAAAATATTTTTATTGAAACAATGAGCAGAAGCATACAGATAAAACAATAGGATGGCCGTCAATTAACACATTTTCGTGAAAGTGAGAAACAACACGAAATATCTTTGAATACAAAAGATCATGTGACATTGTAAGCTTGCGAGCAGGGCCTTCCTACCTATATATCTGTCTGTTATTACTCAGTTTTGTTCTATTAATGTTACAATTGTAAAGCGCAACGGTATATGCTGCGTTATATAAGAAACTGTTAATAAATAAATAATAAATACAGAAATACAGCATTAAAACTTATAGTCACAAGACAAATTGATCCGCTCGCTTCCCCACCCCACCAGCATTTTTTTGATTGCAGGCAGCAGGACCTCGTTTTAATCCTCACCAGCTGAAGGAGTTCCACAATAATAGACCTAAAAACATGGGAGCTCTTATAGCCCCATATCATTCAGGCATCAAATAAAAGCAGATAACTGCACGTATCTTTTATACAATTGATCAAAGGATTATATGATATATGCGGCCAGATCCAAGAGTCCGACGCTTGCCAAGATGGCGCTGTGGGCCTGACACTGAGGTGGGTTTAACGCAGAAAAGAACACGTACCTTTGCACCTGGGTACAGCCATGCTGCGCTGTACAGTAGGTGGAGGAGGTGTAAGATGTTACATTAGGGAGGGGTAAGTCCTTACTGAAATCTAAGCCGGGCACTGCACAATAGCATCTTAGTGCAGCACCCGGCTCCTGGTCAGTGAGGAGGAGCTGGCATTATGGTGTAATCCCCTTGGACGGTGACACTCAGGACCTCATTCAGAGTCTGTCAAAGCGGCCGCACGGTCGTATGGGAAAAGGGGCCGGATATGCAAATGATTCCCTCGCAAGTTGCGTCCCTAAGTTTGGATCGGTAGCTGGCCGACCAAGGGGAGGAAGCGGCCGGAATTAAAAAAAATACGCCCCCTTCTCGTACGCATTGCACGTCATCTCCGGGCATATAAGGATTAATCGAGACCATCGGGAACCATCGGAACTGGTCGTAGAGCTTAAGGTTGACCATACCCTCTCTTAAGCTCTACGATCATGTCAGTGTAAAAACCTCCCATGTCACATGTGCCATGACGCTACTTTGTTAATTATGCACTCCCATAAACCGTATGCACGCCCATAAAACGCAGTTCGCATAATGAGGCACTCCTGCGTTCGGATCTCCACTCCCCCGTTTTCAAGCACCTTCCCCTGTTACCACCTACAAACGCCTCAATCTGTCACTCAAACTACCGACCTGGCTGTGTTCAAGGAGAGAGAAATTTCTGATCGTAGCGGCTAGTTTGCGCACGCGCATTGCGAACTTTCCGCATGCGCAGTATAGCGAACATCGGTGGCGTACGACCGTGCGGCCGCTTTGACCGACTCTGAATGAGGTCCTCAGTGTGGTCTGCACCCCTCTAGTGATGCCACTGTCTGTTAGATTTACTTCCATCTGTACCATACTTACCGACTTTTAATATTTCCTCTCTGGGAGATGCCCCGAGAGGAGAAACAGCACCAGGGGCGTATCTATAATGGGTCCAGTGGGGCCCCGCACCGCACACCCTGCACCCATAATATTACCTACCTCTCCGGAGTCCCACGTCGGTGCAGGGGTCCGGCGCTGTAAAACGACTGGAAAATGGCCGCGTCGCCCATTTTCCTGGTGACCTGTGCATACACTATAGACTCTGTGCACACTCTAGTGCCCAGAGTCTATAACTCTGGCCGTGCACAGCTCAGTGCGCTGCCGGCCATCGGGCAGAGAGGAGGGGGCCCGTGTCGGAAACTGCACACGGGCCCCCTCCTCTCTAGAAATGCCCCTGCACAGCTGGATATTTTGGGGGGCAGGGTTGAGTTTCTATGTCATTAGACCCCGTTTTTGTGTCATTTAGAACCCCCCTCCATATGGAGCCACGATAACCGGCAATTATGTCGCGATTCACGGCAATTATCTCCCCATCCTGCCCACCTCATTAGGAAGTGGGCGGGCTGCAGCCGTTGGGGATACTATTCCGGTGGTGCGGGGGTCTACCCGAAAATTTGGGAGCCTCCTGCACCAACCGGGAGAGTATCCTTTGTGTGTTTTATACTTTTTTGCATTCTCTTGATTTTTATTTTTTATAGCTAGTAGAACAGATTTTAGGCAAATGTACCTACTTTACTGCTTTGTATTGCAGGAGATCTAGGCAGGGGGAGGTCCAGATGGAAAGGGTGCGGGGTCCGGATGCCGCAAATTGCACTGTCAGTATCGTAACACCTCAGTTCATAGGATAAGTGTTGGGGGTACAGGGGGGATGTCTGCTCTCCCAGAAATTCTGCTAGAGTAGGAAAGTGTAACCAAGGTCACAATTATGCAGAAATTCAGGAAATTCTAAACTATTCGCAAACCTTCCAGCATCACCGTACACGAGCGTCCACTCAGGCGAAACTGAAAATACACATCTCAAGAGTTTATTGCTAGCTCTAGCCAATAACCACTTCCCAATGACTAAGATCTGTCTTGTACCAGTCAGTGTTACTGTATGTGACATTGCTTTGTATAAAGATCAGATGATATTTTTAGAACGCTTGGTGCATAATGTTAAGAAAACACTGACCTTTACGGAGAGTCTCAGTCACACAGAGGGAGACTTCATGGTTCTGACAGCATACATAGGACCAGTAGCGTAAGTTCATTCCAAATGCCCGGAGGCAAGTTATAATTTGGTGCCCCCCCCCCGTCACAGTCGCTGACACTGTAATGTAGCAATTCGCATGCAAACAGGCTATAGATAGATGAAGGCAGCAGCTGATGGTCTGACTTGGAGCTCTCCACTAGTGTATGGTGGCTTCTCAGGTACCGGGAAGAGGTGCCATGTATTGGGCGGCCATGACGGTACATAGTTACAGCCCTAAGTGGGGTGAATATGTTCTGGACATTGGAGGAGGTGCCCCTTCATAGCTGGAGCCCGGCGGCAGGCGCCTCCATAGACCCAGAAGTCGCTCTATCGCACATTACAGCTCTTACTAGGAGGGATGCCCTTTGCAATTTTCTGGGTACATCCCGGCGATATTATCTCCGGTATGTACCCGATAATGAGTGGTATGTACGGCATTGCGGAGGCAACGCTTAGTACAACCCGCTATTACTGCTCTCAACATTGCTCATATCAACTGAATGAAAAAAAAAATCACAGAAAAGGTTAAATCTTCAGAATGGGTGAATCATTTACTCCGGTGTGAAAGGAAACTTCAGCCGGTCCCACAAATTAAATGGCTTTTCATCCAGATGATACCAAGATAGGCCAGGTCTGTGAGAAAATTCCGACCTTGATGCTAGTTTAGACACCACCCGTTTGTTATTTAACTAAATATTTTTTCATTTTCTTTAGCACAGGGAGCAGACCATAGTTCTTTAAATGTCTCTCCGTAAACAACCTGTGATATATGACGACTTTATATTTCAACATGTTCAAACTGGAAGGAATCTGTAGGAAGGGGAGTGACTATGCTTTCACAGACTAAATATTCCGACTGTTTCAAGTGTCAGGTACAGGATGGAATTAGACGACTCAAACAATCCAAAATGCTCAGACTTAGGGAAGAAGCCATTTAAAGCTTTTGTGTTAGGATCTTGGTGCCAAGTAACCACTGGCAGGAGCCTCAGGCCTAAAGAGGCTGGCAGATCCCAGAAGGGTACCAGCAATGTCAAGCTCCAGCAAGGAAGTCCAGGGGTCAGGAAGGTGTCTAGTACACAGCCAGCAACTCAGTAGAAGCAGGTCAGATATAACGGAGCTATATAGAGTTCTATAAGTGAGGAACTATCAGGCACAGGAAAGCAGGAGTTGTGGATCCTTATAGGGACGACTCCAGAATGAGGCTACCAAGAGACAAGGGGCCCATGTTTCATTGATCACTTTTGCAACGCGATCAGGACATAACAGTAACGCCCATGGTCGCATTGCAAAATGCGATCCCATCAGCCGGATTTATCATCCAGGACATGCAGGGGCACAGGCTCCAAAAGGCAGAGGGTGCTGTGCTTGCACAGTACCGCGGACTGCACATCCGTCATAGCCGGGGAGGGTTCCGGCGGATCCCTCTGTCGGCTAATTATGTACGGCGTAGCCTTAGGCTTCAGAGGCTAACGCCATCTTAAGATGGCGTTAGTTAAGGGGGCCAATATCTGGAATGCATCATATTCCAGATGTTGGTAAATTTGGCAGCATCGCGTCCCCCATAGAATGATAAAGGAGAACTAGTCTGGTGTGGAGCGCTGCTATAGGTTTAAGAAAATGCAATCAACATGCAATATCCACCACGGGCGGAAGCAGTTGTATCCACCACGGGCGGGAGAACACAGGACGCTGAAATGCAGTGGATGGATGGGGACTCCCAATCTACGTCACAGTCAAGGGGTGTGGCTGACGCGTTTCTCGGCTGGTTGCTGATTCCTCAAAAAGGTTTTTCGAAGAAACGGCAACCAGCCGAGAAATGCGTCAGCCACACCTCTTGACTGTGGTGAATACAACTGCGCCGCAGACAACACAGATTCCGGCTCATGACACACAGACGAGACCACAGCCGTCCACACAACCTCACGTGTGGGATCGGAAATTCGTACGATCTCCTACGGACCTTTTTGTCATTTCTACCAGAGCCTGATCAACTCTGCGACGCATATCATCAGAAGAGCGGATGGACAAATTTGACATCATTTACTTATTTCTACTGGAGTTAATTACATGAAGAGACGCTAACAGCAGTGATTAAATTTTTTATGTGTATGTATGTATCCAGATTACTAGAGACAATTACTCAATAACTTATGAGAGACTATCTCGTGGCCAAGGCACAGCTATATAGAAATATCCATTTGCTGGAAGCAATACTAATACACTATTGTGCAAAGGCTCACCAAGGAGTTTCTGAACAATATTGTGGGAAATTAGGTTACTATTGTAACCACCAATAGACACAATATTGCTTATATCCTATACCAACGTAACAACATTATTATTATTATCGTTTATTTATATGGCGCCACTAGTGTTCCGCAGCGCCTTACATAGTACATAACTAAAAAGTGACTTACAGTACAATACAATACAATGCAGGACAAGGACATGGATAATATAGATTGATACATAGGTGGCTATAACACCCACATAAGCAACAAAGCATAGGCACCAAGTGTTAGGTGTCCTAGTGGTGGGTAAGAAGTAGATGAAAGTAAAGTAAGGAGAAGCACAAGAGGGTAGAGGGCCCTGCTCGGAAGAGCTTACATTCTAAAGGGGAGGGGCAGACAGACGGGCATGATACAGATGGGGAAGACGGAGGAAGGAGCATGTAGCAGCAAGTTAGGATGAGAGATAAGAGATACTTTGTTGTATTTATCTCAATGTGAAAATAAGAGTTTAGGGCCCCCATCTTTATGCCTTTTTTATATATGCTTATTTTTATTTTTATTTATATGGTCATTATTTATTGTTATTTTACTTTGATACATATCGATATTAATTTTTATCCATTTATGTGTATGTATTATTAAATTTATACCATTAGGTTATTTATTGTATGTTGATTGCATTTTCTTAAACCTATAGCAGCGCTCCACACCAGACTAGTTCTCCATTATGATTGTGTGTACAGAGGGTCAGCTCCTCAGTGGTAGCAGCAGCAGAGGTGAAGGAGTGTGAGATAGTGACAATATAGATCAATCTACATTTAAGTATAGCGCCTCCTCTTTTTTCTTTTTTTTTCTTCTTGGTATCCCCCATAGAAACCTATGGGGGAGGCGGCTGCCAGTTGTAATGGAGGGATCACAGCAGGTATCGGAGATACCTGCTGCGGTCCCTCCTTAGAACATACGGGGGATACTTAATATTTGAGGTAAACCCCCCAAAATGTGTGTTTTCGGGAATTATACCTCAAATACACTTTGATAGATCCCAATAGTGGTCTCCTCACTGGTAAGATAAATGCAGCCACATGGACTGCTCTCCTGCAGTAAAGGGAATGGGTATGAAATACCGCCGGCCGCATGGCCGTCGGTTCGATTCCCGTCAGCGGCAGCCCAACAAGAGCAGAGTACGAAGCAGCGGAAGCCCGACAGCGCTGGAAATCCCGATCGTGGATAGGTAAGTATCCACTAACCTAACCTAACCCCCCTAACCCTAACCCTCCTTAGGGGTGCCTAACCCTAAATTCCCCCCCAAGTGCTTAACCCTAATCCCCCCTCTAAGTGCCTAACCCTAACCACCCCCTTCCCCGCTACCTAAACCTAAGTCCCCCGGGGGTGTGCCTAACCCTAAGTCCCCCCCGTGGGTGCCTAACCCTAACCCTCCCTCCCCCTAGCCTAACCCTAACCCTCCCGGGGGGTGCCTAACCCTAAGTCCCCCCCGGGAGCCCTAAACCTAACCCTCCCCCCCCACGGCTGTCCGCTCGCGGCACCCGGCATCACTACGATCGTGATGCCGGGCGCCGGTCTCCCGGCGTCGGGGAAATGCGGGTGTCTACATCTAGACGCCCGGCATTTCACCCTTGCCGGGATAAGACAGTCGGGAAGCCGGCTGCCGGTATTTAGGCAGTCGGCTTCCCGATTGCTTCCCCAGTAAAGAGCTGCTGGATCAATGGTCACTGGCACCATCGGAGCAGACGGAACAGGGGTACTCCCCACAGTGCATACAGGATGGGCTAAACTTGAAGCCATAAAAGGGTTTTAAAGGTTATGCCATTATGCCACACAAAGATCAAGGGCTCTGGGTCAGTTTATCATTTTAGTAATACATCAAGGGGTGATCAAAAGAAGGGTGAGAGCAAAAATATGCAATAAACATTGTTGTTTGGGGGCCCTAACCAGGACTTTAGACGGGTGTAGCCGTTTTTCATGGCTAATCCCGGTCTAATAGGGCGCGATGACCGCGATAATCGATGGGCCCCAGAACAATTGAATTTCAACACTGGGCGACCATTAAATATCAAGACAATTGCATTATTCCCAGTGACTCTGCCCCCTAATCTACATTCTCTCCATTGGCTTGACTAGTGACGAGGCAGCCGGTGGCTTGCACCGGGGGCCCGCTGTGGTGCAGGGGCCCGTAGCCCGTGCAGCCAGCAGCACCGCTTCACCCGTCACCACTGTCCCCCGGGCCCCACAGTGTAGTGAGTGCGGTCTGCACTACACAACAAACACCGCCGCCGGCCTCGGGCAGTACACTCGTTCTACCCGGCGGCAGTGTGTTTGTTTTGGCAGCCAATGAGAGTCAGACAGACTCTCATTGGCTGCTGCGTCCATGGAGGGAGCCGAGCTGGAGCTCACGCATGAGCTCCGCCTTCCGGCTCCCGCAATGGGTGATGGGAGCGATGTCATGACGTCTCTCCCATAGTGCAGAGCGAGAGCGGGTCGGGAGGACAAAGGAGTAAGTGTTTTCTTGTTTTTTTGTGTGTGTTTGTTCTATAGGCGGACTACTACGGGGACAGTGCACATAGGGGGGACTACTACTGGGGGCACTGAACATAGGGGAGACCACTACTGGTGGCACTGCACATAGCGTGGACTGCTACTGGGGGCACTGAACATAGGGGGGACTACTACTGGGGGCACTGCACATAGGGGGGACTGCTACTGGGGGCACTGAACATAGGGGGGACTACTACTGGAGGCACTGCACATAGGGGGGACTACTACAGGGGGCACTGCACATAGGGGGGGACTACTACTGGGGGCACTGCACATAGGGGGGGACTACTACTGGGGGCACTGCACATAGGGGGGACTACTACTGGGGGCACTGAACATAGGGGGGACTACTACTGGGGGCACTGCATAGCAGGGGACTACTACTGGGGGCACTACTGGGGGAACTGCATAGGGGTACCACTACATGGGGGGCCCAAAGCATATTCTTGCACCTGGGCCCACCTCTCTCTAGTTCCGCCACTGATTATCTCTGTGATGTCACTGGTTCCTAGTGACTGGATAGATTGCATTCTCAGTGATGGCACTAGTTCCTAGTGAATGGATAGGCTGCATTCTCAGTGATGTCACTGACTACTAGTGACTGGATAGATTGCATTCTCAATTATGTCACTGGTTCCTAGTGAATGGATAGGCTGCATTCTCAGTGATGTCACTAGTTCCTAGTGAATGGATAGGCTGCATTCTCAGTGATGTCACTGACTACTAGTGACTGGATAGATTGCATTCTCAATTATGTCACTGGTTCCTAGTGAATGGATAGGCTGCATTCTCAGTAATGTCACTGGTTCCTATTGAATGGATAGTCTACAGTCCCAGTGATGTCACTGGTTCATAGTGAATGGATAGACTGCATTCTCAGTGATGTCACTGGCTCCTAGTGAAGGGATAAACTAAATTCTCAGTAATGTCATTGGCTACTAGTAACTTGGATAGACTGCATTCTCAGTTATGTTGGTTCCTAGTGAAGGGGTAGGCAGCATTCTCAGTTATGTCACTAGTTTCAAGTGAGAGATAGGCTGCAATCTGTGATGTCATTATAATGTCACTAGCTCCTAGTGAGTGGATAGACTGCATCCTCAGTGATATCACTGGTTTCTAGTGAGGGATAGGCTAAATTCTCAGTGATGTCACTGGTTCCTAGTGAACGGATAGACTGCATGCTCAGTGATGATGTCACTGGTTCCTAGTGAAGGGATAGACTGCATGCTCAGTGATGATGTCACTGGTTCCTAGTGAAGGGATAGACTGCATGCTCAGTAATGTCACTGGCTAATAGTGAAGGGATAGGTAGCATTTTCTGTGATGTCACTGGCTCTAGATGTATTCAGTCTGCATCTCACACAGATATGTGAAAGGGAGGGAGTCGCAGTTGGTAACCTGCATATGTGCCCAAATTTTTGTTCCAGACACATTTTGTGATTATATTTGCTGCCAACTCTGAATAAAGCCCAGAGGTAGTCAAAATATTAAGAATTTGTTATGTTCCCATCTTACTCAGGAAACACACACACACCCCTACACACATACACCTACACACCCCTACACACACACCTACACACACCTACACACCTACACACACACCCCTACACACACCTACACACACCTACACACACACACCTACACACACACGCACACCTACACACACACATACCTACACACACACCTACACACACATACCTACACACACCTACACACACACACTTACACACACACACACACACACACATACACACCTACACCTACCTACACACACACACCTACACACACACATACCTACACACACCTACACACACACACCTATACACACACACCTACACACACACACCTACACACACACACCTACACACACACACACACACACCTACACACACCTCCACACACACACACCTACACACACACACCTACACACACACATACCTACACACACCTACACACACACCTACACACACACACCTACACACACCTATACACACACACCTACACACACACACACACACACCTACACACACACCTACTCACCTACACACACACCTACACACACACACACCTACACACACACACACACACACACACACACACACACACCTACACACACACCTACACACACACACACACACACACCTACACACACACACACACACCTACACACCTACACACACACCTACACACACACACCTACACACCTACACACACACCTACAAACACACACACACCTACACACACGCAGTTTAGTTGAGTCACTTTGCCAAAAAATTCTTTCTACTCAGGATGTGACAGAACTGGCAACAATTCCTCCAATCAAAGATGCATCCAGGATCTGATCTGCGAGGATAATAGACAAATCTTTAAGTTGTTACGTTCTTGGCATCGATTCAACACATCTGGAGAGCGCGAGAAAAAAAGAAGAAAGACTGGTTTGGGAATTGGACACTTATAGTGTATAAAAACTGTGTCTGCTCCCTGCGTGTGTTAACTGGTGAAAATGATGTTACTGAAAGTTCTAATGCAGCAACAATGTGAAAACCCAGTGTAGGACCATTCCATAATTCCATATTCTATTCTGACTGGGCAAGCGGTCTGAGGGCCTGACTGAACGCAGATGCGAATGCAATAACCATTACGCACGCAGTCCCACTGTGAATGTATGCTAAACCATTGCGACCGCAATGCAATCTCAGCACAACATAAGGACGTTCACTTTACCTTACACACATCCGTAACGTTTATCAGGACTGCGAAAACATCGGTACAATCAAGTACCAACGCAGCCCCATGCACACTGGCACAAGGGCAGACCTTACTCAGAAATCGCTAACTTCAGCACGCGCTACGAGGCCTCAGGCTGTGTAAGGCATCGCGGTGGATCATTTATGCACGCCCATCATGCAACGGCGTTCAAACGCACTGGCACGCCTGCTTTCGGCTGACCACTCCCCCCGTTACCACCCCCAAACGGCACTTCCTGTCAATCACTCTGCGATGGGTCTGCGTAGCCGCTGCAATCGCAGTCCCGATCACAGTGGCTAGTTCGTACACACGCATTGTGATGCATTTGCACGGGCAGTACGCAACAATCGCCCGATTGCGCGCATATTAGCTGTTTCGTTTCTTGCTGAATCAGGCCCTGAGACTGAAGTGGGTGGCTTAGTTTATCCTATAAGCCCAAAGCATGTAACTTCAGGATGATAGGGTCTGCTGGGACTTATGGTTCCACCACAGCTGGAGAGCCAGACGTTGCCATTCCATTCAATCCAGGGCTGTTCCTTAGGAATTACTGTTTGTAAGAGTTCGGACACTATGTCAATCTCACCAATGAGGATTAGTGGCTTGGAGGGGGCCTCACAATTTAGTTGCCCTGGGGCCCCCACAAGACTTAATCCGGCCCTGACTGGAGACCACTTAACAAAGGTCCCTTTGCTTTTTGGACTCCCGTTTGCACCTTACACGGATTGGTAATTACAGAATTGTGCTTTAGGCACTATTTTATACTATCTGGATATTCAGTGTGTTTATATTCATTAAATAGACACAGTACAGTGGATACTTTTAAATACACTTTAATTTTACTTTTTTAATTAATTGTATCTGTATATTGCACACAGATACAATTTCTTACAATTCACTAAATATTGCATTCAGCGCTGTGTTCTTTTATACTGTTTGTTTAGTGGATGCCTTGGAAACCTCAATTCAGGGGGCCCCACACATCCCCTTCACAGCTGCAGGGTGATATTGATTCAGCGCCATTTTAAAAAGGGATCTTCTTTTTTCCCCAAGTATATTCAGCCACACCCCAGTGTAAGAAAATAGGCCCCAGATCCTTCCAGGTTATGCTCTAAATCTATTCATACCCCCATGCACATATGGCCACACCCCAGTGTAAGCAAATAGGCCCCGGATCCTTCCAGGTTATGCTCTAAATCTATTCATACCCCCATGCATATTCGGCCACACCCCAGTGTAAGATAATAAGCCCCGGGTCCTTCCAGGTCATGCTCTAAATCTATTCATACCCCCATGCATATTCAGCCACACCCCAGTGTAAGAAAATAAGCCCCAGGTCCTTCCAGGTCATGCTCTAAATCTATTCATACCCCCATGCATATATGGCCACACCCCAGTGTAAGAAAATAGTCCCTGGATCCTTCCAGGTCATGCTCTAAATCAGGGATGGGGAACCTCAGGCCCGGGGGCCACTTAAGGCCCGCGGAATCATTTGGTCTGGCCCTCTGAGCTTTTTTCTGCTATCCTCATCTGGCTAGCATGGTACCTAGAATGTCACCCTGCAGCCAGAATCTATGCAGCAGTGTCACCTGGAGCATCCTTAGGACGCTTCAGACGGTCAGACCGCTGCTCTTACACCAGTGATTGTGGCCACACCCCGTTTCACATCACACATAGAGGGCGTGGCCTGCACTGGGCCAGCGAATACTGTTATATATATCAAAATGGCCCTCAGCAGAAAAAAGGTTCCCCACCCCTGCTCTAAATCTACTCATACCCCCATGCTTATTCGGCAACTCCCCAGTGTAAGAAAAGAAAACCCCGGATACTTCCAGATCATGCTCTAAATCTACTCATACTCCCATGCATATATGGCCACACCCCAGCGTGCCTATATGACTTGATCATAGCCTCCATTTGGTTTGTATGTAGACACTTTGATATCCACATTGGGAAAGGAGCCGGTTATATCTGTTATGTGTCTGAGGTCATTCAGTTCTATAAATATATTTGTAATTTGTTCATTGTTGCAGGTGGGAGATCTTCTACATGTGAGGTCAAGTGCTCATGGAGTCTGATTACTGTGCACCTGTGCTCCTGATTACTGTGCACCTGTGCTCCTGATTACTGTGCACCTGTGCTCCTGATTACTGTGCACCTGTCGCTGTGCTCCTGATTACTGTGCACCTGTCGCCGTGCTCCTGATTACTGTGCACCTGTCACCATGCTCCTGATTACTGTGCACCTGTCGCTGTGCTCCTGATTACTGTGCACCTGTCACCATGCTCCTGATTACTGTGCACCTGTCTCTGTGCTCCTGATTACTGTGCACTTGTCACCGTGCTCCTGATTACTGTGCATCAGTCACCGTGCTCCTGATTACTGTGCACCTGTCACCGTGCTCCTGATTACTGTGCACCTGTCACCGTGCTCCTGATTACTGTGCACCTGTCACCATGCTCCTGATTACTGTGCACCTGTCACCATGCTCCTGATTACTGTGCACCTGTCGCTGTGCTCCTGATTACTGTGCACCTGTCGCCGTGCTCCTGATTACTGTGCACCTGTCGCCGTGCTCCTGATTACTGTGCACCTGTCGCCGTGCTCCTGATTACTGTGCACCTGTCGCCGTGCTCCTGATTACTGTGCACCTGTCGCCGTGCTCCTGATTACTGTGCACCTGTCGCTGTGCTCCTGATTACTGTGCACCTGTCGCTGTGCTCCTGATTACTGTGCACCTGTCTCTGTGCTCCTGATTACTGTGCACCTGTCTCTGTGCTCCTGATTACTGTGCACTTGTCACCGTGCTCCTGATTACTCTGCATCAGTCACCGTGCTCCTGATTACTGTGCACCTGTCACCATGCTCCTGATTACTGTGCACCTGTCGCCGTGCTCCTGATTACTGTGCACCTGTCACCGTGCTCCTGATTACTATGCACCTGTCACCGTGCTCCTGATTACTGTGCACCTGTCTCTGTGCTCCTGATTACTGTGCACCTGTCACCGTGCTCCTAATTACTGTGCACCCATCGCTGTGTTCCTGATTACTGTGCACCTGTCGCTGTGCTCCTGATTACTGTGCACCTGTCGCCGTGCTCCTGATTACTGTGCACCTGTCACCATGCTCCTGATTACTGTGCACCTGTCGCTGTGCTCCTGATTACTGTGCACCTGTCACCATGCTCCTGATTACTGTGCACTTGTCACCGTGCTCCTGATTACTGTGCACTTGTCACCGTGCTCCTGATTACTGTGCACCTGTCGCTATGTTCCTGATTACTGTGCACCTGTCACTGTGCTCCTTGCACCTGTCACTGTGCTCCCGATTACTGTGCATCTGTCGCCGTGCTCCCGATTATTGTGCACCTGTCCCCATGCTCCCGATTACTGTGCACCTGTCGCCGTGCTCCCGACTACTGTGCACCTGTCGCCATGCTCCCGATTACTGTGCACCTGTCGCCGTGCTCCCGATTACTGTGCACCTGTCGCCGTGCTCCCGATTACTGTGCACCTGTCGCTGTGCTCCTCATTACTGTGCACCTGTCACCGTGCTCCTGATTACTGTGCACCTGTCACCATGCTCCTGATTACTGTACACCTGTGCTCCTGATTATTGTAACCTGTCGCCATGCTCCTGATTACTGTGCACCTGTCGCCATGTTCCTGATTACTGTGCACCTGTCACCATGCTCCTGATTACTGTACACCTGTGCTCCTGATTATTGTACACCTGTCGCCATGCTCCTGATTACTGTGCACCTGTCGCCATGTTCCTGATTACTGTGCACCTGTCACCGTGCTCCTGATTACTGTACACCTGTGCTCCTGATTACTGTACACCTGTTGCCATGCTCCTGATTACTGTGCACCTGTCGCCATGTTCCTGATTACTGTGCACCTGTCTCTGTGCTCCTGATTACTGTGCACCTGTCTCTGTGCTCCTGATTACTGTGCACTTGTCACCGTGCTCCTGATTACTGTGCATCAGTCACCGTGCTCCTGATTACTGTGCACCTGTCACCATGCTCCTGATTACTGTGCACCTGTCGCCGTGCTCCTGATTACTGTGCACCTGTCACCGTGCTCCTGATTACTATGCACCTGTCACCGTGCTCCTGATTACTGTGCACCTGTCTCTGTGCTCCTGATTACTGTGCACATGTCACCGTGCTCCTGATTACTGTGCACCCATCGCTGTGTTCCTGATTACTGTGCACCTGTCGCTATGTTCCTGATTACTGTGCACCTGTCACTGTGCTCCTTGCACCTGTCACTGTGCTCCCGATTACTGTGCATCTGTCGCCGTGCTCCCGATTATTGTGCACCTGTCCCCATGCTCCCGATTACTGTGCACCTGTCGCCGTGCTCCCGACTACTGTGCACCTGTCGCCGTGCTCCCGATTACTGTGCACCTGTCGCCGTGCTCCCGATTACTGTGCACCTGTCGCCGTGCTCCTGATTACTGTGCACATGTCGCTGTGCTCCTCATTACTGTGCACCTGTCACCGTGCTCCTGATTACTGTGCATCTGTCACCATGCTCCTGATTACTGTGCACCTGTCACCATGCTCCTGATTATTGTACACCTGTGCTCCTGATTATTGTACACCTGTCACCATGCTCCTGATTACTGTGCACCTGTCGCCATGTTCCTGATTACTGTGCACCTGTCACCGTGCTCCTGATTACTGTACACCTGTGCTCCTGATTACTGTGCACCTGTCGCCATATTCCTGATTACTGTGCACCTGTCGCTGTGTTCTTGATTACTGTGCACCTGTCCCCGTGCTCCTGATTACTGTACACCTGTGCTCCTGATTATTGTACACCTGTTGCCATGCTCCTGATTACTGTGCACCTGTCACTGTGCTCCTGATTATTGTACACCTGTCACCGTGCTCCTGATTACTGTGCACCTGTCTCTGTGCTCCTGATTACTGGGAACCTGTCGCCGTGTTCCTGATTACTGTGCACCTGTCCCTGTGATCCTGATTACTGTGCACCTGTCGCTGTGCTCCTGATTACTGTGCACCTGTCGCTGTGCTCATGATTACTGCGCACCTGTCTCCGTGCTCCTGATTACTGTGCACCTGTCGCCATGTTCCTGATTACTGTGCACCTGTCGCTGTGCTCTTGATTACTGTGCACCTGTCCCCGTGCTCCTGATCACTGTGCACCTGTCACCATGCTCCTGATTACTGTACACCTGTGCTCCTGATTATTGTACACCTGTGCTCCTGATTACTGTGCACCTGTCGCCGTGCTCCTGATTACTGGGAACCTGTCGCCGTGTTCCTGATTACTGTGCACCTGTCCCTGTGATCCTGATTACTGTGCACCTGTTGCCGTGCTCCTGATTACTGGGAACCTGTCGCCGTGTTCCTGATTACTGTGCACCTGTCCCTGTGATCCTGATTACTGTGCACCTGTCGCTGTGCTCCTGATTACTGTGCACCTGTCGCGGTGCTCCTGATTACTGTGCGTCTGTCACCATGCTCCTGATTACTGTGCACCTGTCACTGTGCTCCTGATTACTGTGCACCTGTCACCGTGCTCCTGATTACTGGGCACCTGTCACCCTGCTCCTGATTACTGGGCACCTGTCACCGTGCTCCTGATTATTCGGCACCTGCTGCTGTGCTCCTGATTACTGTGCACCTTTTGCTGTGTTCCTGATTACTGTGCACCTAGTACTGTGCTCCTGATTACTGTGCACCTGTCGCTGTGCTCCTGATTACTGTGCACCTGTCACCGTGCTCCTGATTACTGGGCACCTGCTGCTGTGCTCCTGATTACTGTGCACCTAGTACTGTGCTCCTGATTATTGTGCACCTAGTACTGTGCTCCTGATTATTGTGCACCTGTCTCTGTATTTCTGATTGCTGTGCACCTGTCACCGTGCTCCTGATTACTGTGCACCTGTCACCATGCAAAAAAATATATACGAACCAGGAACTGCGCTATATAAATCACAACAATAATGTAGAAATGATGTAAATATAGAAATATTTATTCAACCTATATCTGTATAAAAAAATAATTTGATGACATAAAATAAATAAAGTATTAATATAAAAAAACAGGGTAGTTGTAATTCAGCCTATACAGACAATAATTCTTATATAAAAACTGTAAGATTATTCCCAATGACATGTAGAGCGATCCAAAAATAAATAAAAATAGATAAAGAGTCCTCTATATATTAATTAGTATCAATATTCCAAATGTGTTGCAGGGAAAGTGAAAATTCCATTGATACAAAGACACTTTAAATGTGAAACAATGGCCCTCATTCAGAGCCGCTCGTAAGCGGCCGCTCGTTCGTTATGAGCGATGTTCGAACAACTGTGCATGCATACGGATTTTAATACGCATGCGTGAACCAGTCAGTGCGGCCGAAAATCGTTTGTTCGCTATATAGCGAATGCCTGCTACTTTGAGTGACAGAAGGAGGCGTATGTGGGTGGTAACGGGAAGGTGCTTGAAAACGGGGAGTGGAATTCAGAACGCAGGCGTGCATAAAGGTCAAAACGGGCGTTTTAAGGGAGTGCATAATTAATACAGCAGCGTAATTGACCACGTCACTTGTTTTCTTTTAAATCAGAACTGCTCGCAAAATAGCGGTTGAAAAAACCAACCACAAGTATAGTGAGCAGTTCATACGCTGTTCGATGTACTCGATTAATCTAATAAATAGCGGACATGACGTAGGATGCGAACGGCCAGGGGGCGTATTTTTCAAAATTACAACCGCAAGTTTTGCTCGCTCGTTCAGACTTAGAGGCGTGAACAGACCGCAAAGTGCGAACGGTTCATTTGAATAGCCACCCCTTTTTATAAAACGAACGACCGCAATTAGCGAGCGGCTCTGAATCAGGCCCAATGTCTCCATCAGGGTGCAACATGTAGTAATTGACAGTGGCCTTGATTCAGAGCCGGACGCTCTGACAGAGCGCTCGCTCTGAATCAGGGCCGTCCTTCCTAAATTTAGAGCGGCCTCCTGGCCGCTCACATAGCTGTGGGTGACCACCCACAGCTATAGCAAGCGGCCAAAAAGATGGTCGCGATGGCTAAGACCATCGCGACCATCTGGCACACTGTGACAGCCCTTGAATCAAGGTCATTGGACGCACGACTGGCAGAAGTCATTTCACAAAAGTAAAAAGGTTGGTTTGTGCCAAATTTTGGAAAAGTACAAAAGTCCAGGAACCGCTACCCAAGGTTTGCGTCGCAAACCATATGGCTCAAAAAGGATAGGTGTATTAGGGCACCTGTAGCTTAGTTTTCCGTACTATTGATTTATGCTGGATGGGTGAGATCTGGCAGAGGTTTGCTGGTGCCCTCACATTATACATCAGTCTGCCTCATGTTGAATGTGCCTTGTGCTCTTCCACAGGGGATGCCAGTCCAGGAATGCGTGTAAATGACTCTGCCAGCTCCTGTGTAACGGAGACAGTTACAATGTAGCAGCTGTTACACAGTTATCTTCTTGTGTCCAGCCAGTGTTACTGTCACTTCCAGCCGCACACTGGAGCATAGAGAGGATCTCAGCATGTGGCTGCTGCCATGATGACTAACCGTCTGCTCATTCCTGTTTGTTGCAGCCAGACGCAGACGAAAAAGGTGAAATCAATTAGTGTAATTGTTACGTTGCCAAGTAGTTCGTGCTTTAAGTTGTTACAGTTTATTGTCTCTTTTACTATTACTAACTTTAATGGTTGGTACATGCGGTCAGACTTGGAGATGATCAGATACTGATAACGATCGTTATTTGATCGTCCTGCATGTGTTGGATGTTTGATATCGAACATCCAACACATGCATCAACCCCCCAACTACTATAACGACCCTGCGATCAATGATCGCGGGTCCTTATAGTAAACAGGCTAACCTGGTCGATATCGATCATCCGTGCCCGTGCATCGACCATCGTTTGAAGGGCCCAGAAACCGGTCGATTTGAACGATAACGATATATCGATATTGTTATCGTTCAAATCGACCAGGGAAATCTGAGAAATTTTTATGTGGTGTATTAACCCCTTGTTGCACCTGTGTAATTTACAGCTGACTGTGGGAAGGTTAGGGGTTTGTTAAACATTTAAACTTACCGTGTGTATGCACCATTAGTCTGTAAGGATCATGCAACATCTTTCCCTGCATTGGGCATTGACTTACTGTATGGTGCAGTGGCCATAAGTATCAATGGTCTGATATCCCTACTGCCCTACTGTCCTGGGGCAAAGGCAGGATTTCTAGAGGGGGGGTCCAAATGTTTTCAAGATTTGGCAGCACTCACCACCATTATACCTGTATATATATATATATATATTACATATATATATATATATAACACCAAAGGCACTGGGTAAATTGTTGATGGGAGGTGCTGTATATATGTTCTAGGTTCTTAACTTCTGTGTGGTAATTATCCAGGTAATGAGTAATGAGCAGCCCTGATTTCCAGCCCACCTGTGAGAGGCTGATAAATGGTGTGTCAGTTTCAATACCTGGTGTGGGCAGTCTCTCACTACCTGGGGAGCAGGCTGACAGACCTGTTGAGAGACACTGCTATGGCTTTATGTATGTGCTGTATTTAAAAGCTGCTTTGTGTGAATTGGACATTAGGTCCTCCCACCTTTAGAGAGCGAGAGAGAGACATACAGTATGTATAGTTAGGAACGGCCAGGGCAGGATTTATATTTTTGTTTTGTTTATGTTGTGTTGTGCAATAAAACTAGCTGCAGATACTTGTACCAAGGCCCTGGACTGGTGTGATATTAATCGACGGCTGCAAGAGAAGTGATACTGTTTACCACAGGAGATAGTGCCCTTTGACCTGATCTTGACACATGGTGGAGAATGCAGGAATAGAAATTATATTGCAGCCATAAAAAAACTATGTGAAAAATTGAAAGTGACAAACACCCTTTCTTTGGGAAGGGGGAGGGGGGCAAACGACTGCAGGCTACAGAACCACACCCGCGAAGCCTTGAATGAGGTGGTCCAGCGTCTTGCACCCATGTCAGGAAACGCCTCCCTGCCCGTCACAGCCAGAACCAGCTCCATACAGGGCCTAGTCATTTTCTGCAAAAGATAACAAGCATTGATATTAAAGCCTATTTAACTACTTTTGAAAGAACAGCTGTGAGAGAAAGTTGGCCTAAAGGTCAGTGGGCAGGTCTATTGGCGCCATTCTTGTCAGGAGAACCGCAATAGGCGTGTTTTGACTTAAGCCTTACTGATGCCCTGGACTATGATCAACTCAGAAATGTCTGTTTCGAGCGCAACAAGTTCATCGCTGGGGATACCAAGTTGATAAACCTCCCCGCTCTCAAATGCTTGACCTCCTCCATCTCCCCAAGAAGCGGCCACATACGGCCGCCACGTACCTCTCCGCCATTTCCACAAGCTGGTCTGCTGTTTTAGGAATCCCCGTGGCTCACCAACTTGCAATATTCCGCACCTACCGCGGGGCTGGTGGAAGTTCCGATGAGGCCTCCAATGGTTGTGACTGTAACCGCTGAAAGTGGACGTCACGGCCCTCGCGCGTACAGCCGCACACCTGTACACTAGGGGAAAGGTCGATACTGGCATTAGCATCAAGCTGCAGGCGGGTCTGCGTGCAAATCAGAAAACGGGATAGAGAAAGTTTCCAAACACCTTTTTAAATTAAATAATGTTGAAATAAAAAGTCCTTTGTTTTCCTAGTTTTCCCAATATATATCATTTTCTGGGAATAGAACTTTGCTCTCCCGACTCTCTTCCTTCCTTTTCTGAACCCCTAATAAATCCTGAAAATCTAACACACTGGAAACGCAAATCTGAATTAAAAATGGCATTTGTTCCTGGAAGAGAATGATGACAGAGAGACGATTGCCTGCCAGGGCGATGAATCACTGGGAATGATCAGGAATGCCATCGTGCTGGTATGTGAAATATGCAAAAGGTTATAGATTAGCATCAGGGAAAGAGAGAGTCCTCTTCCCTTAAACCACGTCATCGCCTTCTCTCCAATTGTTTAACTCCCTGCAAACATTATAAACACCGGAAAGAGCTTGGGATCAGCTTCTCTGGCACAGGCCAGTCTCTGGATGGGCTGCAGGGGAGAGACATCGAGATCTGCTCTTTCCAGGAAATAAAGAATAACAAAAAAGCAACTACAAAAAAATTGAAAATCAAATTCATCTATGAGAAGGGCTGAAGTTTCCCTCGAGATGGGAAAAGTTTGTAAAACAATGAGCCCTGCGGGGGGTAGATTTACTATAGGTTGACTTTGTTCGATTTTAAAAGCAATGAAAATTGTGTTTCTGGTAGGGATGGTCATCAGTGAGGTGTCCATCTATGGCCACCATGGTTGGGTCCATCGGTGATTACCATTAATGGTACAAAAACATCTATGGTGAACCATCAATGGTTTGCACACCTCTATGACCACTGCTGCTGGAAAAATGGCGATGTTAGCCCAACTGCGCATGCGTACGGATCGTTATACGCATGTGCTAACCAGTCAGTGCGGCCGAAATTCATGTGCTCGCAAAATAGCGAATGCCTGCTATTTTGAGTGACAGAAAGAGGCGTATGTGGGTGGTAACAGGGGAAGGTGCTTGAAAATGGGGAGTGGAGATCCGAACGCAGGCGTGCTTAAAGGTCAAAACGGGCGTTTTATGGGTGTGCATATTTAAAACAGCAGCGTCATTGACCACGTCACTGGGTTATTTTATAGTCAGAACTGCTCGCAAAATTGTGGTAGCAAACACCAACCCCAAGAATAGCGAGCAGTTCATACCCTTGTCGATGTACTCGATTAATCTAATAAATAGCGCACATGACGTAGGATGCGAGCGGCCAGGGGGCGTATTTTTCCAAAAAACGAACGCAAGTTTTGTTCGCTCGTTCAGACATAGAGGCGTGAACAGACCGCAAACAGCGAACGGTTCATTTGAATAGCCACCCCTTGTTTTAGAACGAACGACCGATAGCGTAAGCAGCTTTAGCCTATGGGCTATACATGGCAAAAGTTACCAGGAGAAGGTTCCACAGACCCTGGCTATGGCGCATGTGTGGTCTGTAGACTGCGCTTGCGCAGGATCCCAGGCACAGGAGTGAAGAGACCACTGACGCGGTCGCATCACTCCCAGCACATCGCAGCACTCCATTCGGAGCCCTTGTCCCTGCGGGTGCATTTTGTTACATTCGGGCGCTATGATCACATCCAGCGATGCGATCATGGTTGCTAAAATCGAGCCCAGATCGCATTGGAAATGCGATCATTAATAAATGGGCCCCTCAGTCTCACAGTAGTGTGTCCTGTTTTGTAACCCCCCCCCCTTCCACACCCTAAACCTAACCCTCCCAGGGGGGGGGTGCCTAACCCTAACCACCCCTCCCTGTAGCCTAACCCTCCCCAGGGGTGTGTCTAACCCTAATCTCCCCCAGAGGGTGGCTAAAGCTAACCACCCCATCCCGGGTAGTTACCGGGGTCCGGACATTTGGGATTCCAGCGTTCGGGATGCCGACGCTGGTATCCTGATCTCTTTCGGGATATTGGCGTCTGCATTTTACCGGCCGGCGGGAATCCGGCGTCGGTATTTCGGCAGCCGACATCCCATACACCAGCAATTTAACTATATCATCTTAGGCAGCAATATCAGTAGGGTACCACAAGAATTAGATATTAGACTGTGCAGAGGACCATCCCAGAACATGTGTTTCAAGCACAGTGCCATAACTAGCGCTCCCGGCAAGGCTACATCCCCTCCTCGCGATGTCATGCAGAGGGGGCGGGGCCACAATCGCCGGTGATTACAGTAATGCCCAAAGCATCCTCAGAATAGGGATGGCTATCGGTGGGGTGCCCATCGATTGTTACCATCGATGGGTCCATCGGTGATTACCATCGATGGCACACAAACCATCTATGGTGAACCATAGATGCTTTGCAACCCTCGATGGCCACCGATGCTGTGGGAACGGCGGGGCACGGCCATTCAAAAATGGGGCGGAGCTTAGTGAGCGGCAGGGGCGGGGCTAAGCTCCGTCCAGCTCAGAAAAGAACAAAACAACAATCATTGCTGACACTCGTCCATTAATTTTTAAGAACCGTTGTCTCTCTGCCATCGATGGCAAAAGCATTTAGCATGGATCATAAACCATCAATGATTTTTAATCATCGATGGCCATCAGGCCCGTTAAGAGCCGTGCGGGCCCCCGGTAAAAAAGGGTGTGGCCTAATCGTGGAGGCGTGGCCATGCCTCCTTAGGTTAGAAAAAAAATGTTTTGCAGCGCTGCGCGCTGGCGAGGGTGGGCTCATTGAGCCCCCTCAGGCCGGCGCATAACCAGTGGGGGGCGCGATCAGCTTGATCGCTCCCCCAATAGGCATACTGTAGGAGACTGCTGTGGCTGCTTCTTAGCTAAAGTGTGGAAAAGTAATATAATTATTGTATTCAGAGTAGCACCGCCCCTATCCATCTTATTTGCATATATATGTAATATTTGCATATATATGTAATAGTGGGCTCTCTAATATAGCTTTCTATATCGTCTCAGTGTGTATAGAAAGTAGTGATGGGAGGTTCCCCTTTAAGCAGCATTAGAGCGATTTATCTCTGTGCACAGTCTGCAGATCCAGCATCCGCTGCGAATATCGGAACTGCCCGTACAGCCTCGCACACACAGCTTTAGTATTTGTTCTTCTTAACCCAGCCTTTAGCTTATAAATGCAAAAAAAAAAAATTGTGAACACATATTTTCTTATAATATAAAGGCAGGGATCGGAAATATAGGGAACTGTTCATTTTCCTGCTATGAGTAGGGTATGGGGATGAGTGACTTACTTTCCAAAACAGTTAATGGACAGAATTAAATTCTCTCGAGCTCCCTTTGCACCCGACAGAGCTACTTAATTGTTGCTCCTGTCAGGCGCGATCAGTTGCCGGCGCACCATTTCAGCTCACACCCCCAAAAGACACTTTTCACGATCGTGCCCAGCACTTCGGTCGGGGGTTGCCATTTTACGCGGCTAAACTCGACCTCTATGGGTGCGATAATCGGCATCAACTGAATAGCGCCCCGCAATCTCCCGTCACTTTACATGGGAGATCGGGCGCGCTAAAAAATTTAATTCCGCCCTATGTATGGAAATGTTACTGCGTATTTAATTCTATCTGCAGGGAGAATGTAAAGCCCAACAATGTGTAGACATTAATTATGAATCTGACAAAATGACGGCAATGTTAGTAGGGTGGTCTATCCCATCTCTGATACGTGCTGTGGGCAGGCGTGACAAGTTCACGGCCGGAGGGAAGCAGAGGTGATCAAGGAAACAAACAAAACCTTACATGACTGGTCCACTACCTAGCGACCCGACGAATGACGGTTCAAAAATACTAGTGCAATTATATTCTTAGAAAACATCTGGATTTGTTCGCCATTTTTAATTTTTCCTGGTAGGAAACAGAAATAAAGTTATTTTTCTTAGAATTCTCACTTCCTGTGCTCATTCTTATAACCATATGTATAAATGTATATTATGCTAACTAGGAAAGCCAATCCCGCCTCATATTTTCAATCCCGGGATTCAGGATTGAAAAAAGTCTCAATCCCGGGATTGATTTGATCACCCCCCACACTAAGAAATACCAGGCTGTGTGTGACACTGTGTCGTACATTCACTTGACTCACCCTGTAGTCTTCATTCAGAGAGAGTGTAGGCACGGAACCAGTGCAGAGCCCAGGGCAGGGACTGGCATGCAGCAGCAGGCAGTGGTACCCACCAACTCCCACACCAGCCAGTCAGTCCTCTCCTTCAGTCCTCCTCCCCCTCTCTGGCCGCACTGACGCTGGCGCCTCGGGCACAGAGTCAGACATGGACCAGTCCAGGGACTAAGCCAGGTCTCCGCTTAACATTGCCGCCGTTCGCCCACAGCAGACTCCAGAGTGGGCGGGCGCGTGCAGCTGCGTAAGGGGCGAGCTGGTGTGCGGCTGTGCAGTATGGCCCCTATGACATCACGTGCATCCGCACAGCCTAAGGAGGCGCGGGGGCAGCATCTGAGCTGATGAAACTAGTGCCCTCGGGCTGAAGAGAAGATGCGCTGTGCACGGCTTAATCTCGGGATTGTAGGCACCAATCCCTGGATTCAAATCCCAGCGTTTTGACCGCTAAATCCCTGGATCCCACCAATCCCGGAATTGACTTCCCTAATACTAAGGGATGCCTGGAAAAGTAGATAAGTCTCCCGGAGACCCTGGGAGGGTGGTACGGACGGTTTGATGAGGCAACTTGCCAATGAATAATGTAATTGTGGCCCCTCCCCCTTCCTTAGTTTCAGTAATCTTGGCATTGGCCCTGATAACACACTCGCAGTGCCACCCCGAAAAGTTAATATGATTCTTATAAAGTATAAATTGTACCATATGCCGTAAACCCTCGGTTACATGCGAAGATGTACAGTGTAATCAGTACTATGCATTTCCCATTCATTTCAGTGGGGTCAGGACCTCTGTTAATTCACTCCCTGTCCCACGAGGCACCGATGCCATGAGGATGCTCTGCGGTCAGGCAGAGGTCTGCCACCACATGCCACCCAGCACTCAAAGGAGTTGTGCGATGCCGGTTGCGCAGTGCGCACATCGGCTGTACATTGCACGGAGCCGCGACCTTTGTATAGTACAATGCTGAGGAGTTCCATTATACACAAATTGTAGCTGAATGTGAATAAGACAGACACAGTTGTTTAGACTTTTATTGAAAATCATTCTAGAATTCCAAGGAGATATTTTGGGAATCCACGAGGAAAGTCCCTCATTTGTAGTTTATGGTAAAAGTCTAAGGCCCTCATTTAGAGCCGGACGCTCTGAGCAGAGCGCTCGCTCTGAATGAGGGCCGTCCTCCATGAAAATGGAGCGTCCTCCTGGACGCTCGTATAGCTGTGGGTCACCACCCACAGCACATACGAGCGTGCAGGATCATGGTCGCGATGGTCTTGACCATCACGACCATCGCCAGTGCGACCAGAAGCCTGTGGTCGGGTTTTTCGACCACAAGTCCTGGAGTGATTTTGGCTCTATCAGAGCCAAAATCACTCCCACTGACATCACTAGTGATGTCAGTGGGGCCGGCTTCTGACGGTAGGCGTTCCCTTGGGAACGCCTCCGTCTGGCAGGCACGCCCCCGGCACGCCCACCAAAGGGGGTGTGCTGTCAATCAACATCGACAGCACGCCCCCTTTGATCAGACACTACGAGCGAAGGAAAGTCCTTCGCTCGTCGCGTCTGGCGCATGCGCACGACGGAGCTCCCTCCATCGTGTGCATGCGCAGTGCACACCATCGACCCACTTGCGAGCGGACAGCCGCTTGCGAGTGGGTCTGAATGAGGCCCCAAATCCCCAAAAGATTCCAGTATTGCAATGGTCTTTGTTTGCGATCTGAGGGATTTTCTTGTACTTAACAGGAGACGTCCTAATATGTAATCCCAGGGACCCGCTATATCTGCGAGAGCTTCGATTTAAAGGCCCCCATACATCAGCAATCAGATAACCTCAATTGAACAATATGAAGAGTTGATGTCCGATTTTAGGATTTCCCAATCGAGCAATCTGCGCCCATACAATACAGATCTTTTTCAGTGATTTGCAGATCGATTGCAGCAAACACAGATCTGACAATCTTGAAAGGCTCCATCATTTTACTAGTAACGGTCTGCAAATTTGCTGATCATGTCCATACGCTAGCAATTTACAGCCCCAATCGATCTGTGAAATCCAACATGTCGGACAATCTGATTTACCAATTCCAATCACTTTTTGGTTGGAATCAGCGCTCTGTGAACCTCATACATTGCAGATTTTTATACACAATCGATTGCAAATTGCTACAATCGATTGTTGATGTATGGGGGCCTTTACTCAGAAGGCTGATGGCCGCCAGATCTGCGTTCAATGTTTTCGATGTTTCCAGTTTTGTGAGCTGTGGATGTGAGATGCTTTTAGTGGGCGTCTCTAAGAACTGTACGGAGGGTCTTTAGCATATTTTCACAATTGCCATCGGTGAGATACCACAGCTGCGATGGGATTTGTGTGCGGATCTGAATCAGGCCTGTAATCTGCACGTAATGCAACTGTGCATGAGCGAAAATGGCTGAAAACCCCTATGCTACATGCATTACACACAGAGGGGGTGATTCAGTTTAGGATGGAATAGCATTGGTGCACACAGGCAGTTTTGCAATTCTGTCCTTGCTAATATACTAATGCAGCAGGGGGAATCACGCCCCCTGTACGCATTACTTATCCGAGCTGCATTGTACAACGCAGCATCGGATAATCTGCGGGAACATCGGCCGGCTAAGCGACCAATGGGGTCACGTAAGCCGGCCGCCACAGATGAGAGAAAGAGGCCAGAAAATCTCCGTCAGCCCTTTCGTTATTTTGGCTTGCTGGTGAGGGATCTCCGCATCCCCTCCCTGGCAGCCTATGCTTGCACGTGAGTGAGTCGATGTCCGCACCTGCGCAGTAGTTAAGCCATGTCACAACCCTGCAGTGATTATGTAGCGTAAGCTATCACTTTACTTTCACTTTTTGTCATACAGGCACTTATAGGAGTCACTGTCCTGGCAACAGAGTATCGATAAGTAGGCGCACGATAATTTGCCACCTCTGTCTGCACTTGCACCAGCCCCGTGCTAGAAGTAGAAGATGTGTCAGAAACAGGCTTCCATACCCCTTATCGCACAGAGAATTTGACACACGCCCACTAAAACCCCACAAATCAGGGTGGTTACGTGCCACCGCCCAGTTCACGCCCCAAAACGCCCTGTTTCATGTAAAGACAGATCCAGTCAAGTTGCGTCCAGCTGAGAATAGGACAAACAAGCAAAAATGTGTAAATTCGTTTCTGCGCGTGCGCTGTATTAAAAAAAAAAAACGCCATTTGCGTCAGTGAAGAGATATGCCCGATTCAGGATCAATCCACTGCTGTAACAGAGCCCCCAAGCGCCCTGTGCCGGCCCGCTCCCAGAGCGCAAGACATCATTACATCGCGCTTTGGGGGCGAGGCTACCGGCACTGGGAAGGGCAGCACTGCCCAGAGGTTCCTCAGGACACTCCGAGTGGCTGTACTTACAAGCGTAAGGGTGCATAGCATACTCGGAGCGTCCAATGGCAGTGCTGGCGCAGTGATACTGGCTGCATGGCGCTGTTCCAGGCACCCTGATGGCAAGAAGCACAGAGCGGGAGACAGCCACCGGCCCATGCGCAGTACAAATCCTGCGCATGCGCGGACCGGTAAATATCGGAGTTCTGTGTAAACTATCGGGTTTACATACAGCTCTGAATTAGGCTCTGAGATACCCGGAGACATTTGTATTGCGTCCGGGACTGCAGACTGTGACACGACATGACAATGGTCTGGACATGCCTGCGATTCTTACCGCCATTCCCTGTTACCTCCCACAAAAGCTCCCTGTCAATCACAACGCGAGTAAAAGGTGGCTGCAAGTCACTGCAGTAATATACCTGGACGAAGGCGCAATGCAACTTAGACGCATGCGCAGGTTATCGATAATCGTGTACATGCATAAATATCAGCATTGCGTACATCTCTGAATCAGCCCCCCAATCCCTTATTGTCCATATTTTACCATATAGAAGAGACCCAGTATATATTATATAAAGCACCATATATTGCACGGAGCTGTACAATGGTGGTGGGGGGGCATGTACTAATTCTGCATACAAAAATCAATATAACAGAAAGTGAACAATTCAGAGAAACGTGGAGGAGCCACAGACATACATGTTCAGTACAGAGACATGTAGGCGACATACATGTACAGTACAGAGACGTGTAGGAGACATACATGTACAGTAGAGATGTGTAGGAGACCACAGGTACAGTACACAGACATGTAGGAGACACACATGTACAGTACAGAGACATGTAGGGGACACACATGTACAGTACAGACATGTAGGAGACACACATGTACAGTACAGAAACATGTGGAGAAGACACAGACACACATGTACAGTACAGAGACATGGAAGAGGCACAGACACACATGTACAGTACAGAGACATGTAGGAGACACACATGTACAGTACAGAGACTTGTGTGAGACACATATACAGTACAGAAACATGTGGAGAAGACACAGACACACATGTACAGTACATAGACAAGTAGGAGACACACATGTACAGTACAGGAACATGTGGAGAAGACACAGACACACATGTATAGTACAGAGACATGTAGGAGACACACATGTACAGTACAGAAACATGTGGAGGAGACACAGACACACATGTACAGTACAGAGACATGAAAGAGGCACAGACACATGTACAGTACAGAGACATGAAAGAGGCACAGACACACATGTACAGTACAGAGACATGGAAGAGGCACAGACACACATGTACAGTACAGAGACATGTAGGAGACACACATATACAGTACAGAAACATGTGGAGAAGACACAGACACACATGTACAGTACACAGACATGTAGGAGACACACATGTACAGTACAGGAACATGTGGAGAAGGACACAGACACACATGTATTGTACAGAACAGAGACCTTTGGAGGAGACATAATATACAGACAAATGTACAGTACAGGAAGATACAGACACACATTCACATGTACATTACAGAGAGAAGCTGTGGAGGAGACACATGTGTACAGTACAGAGTCATAAAAACACACATGTACAGTACAGAAACAAAGACACATACATGTACATCACAGACACAGTAACGGAACATGTAGAGTTCAGTAAAAGAACATGTAGAAGGGACACCCATGTACAGTAAAAAAAATATACAGACACACATATATATATAGTACAGGACCATACAGAGATACATATAGAGTACAGAGACACACATGTACAGCAAAGGAACATGTAAGAGAGACAGTCATGTACAGTACAGATCACATGTATAGTACAGAGACACACATGTACAGGAATGTGCATACATAATACAGAAATACGGTGAGGAGACATAAAAACATGTACAGTACAGAGATACACATGCACAATACAGGAACACACAGATATATGTACAGTACAGAGATACATGTATAGTACTGTACAGAGACATAGTCACACATGTACAGTACAGAAACATGAAGAAGATACACGTACAGTACAGAGACACACAGGAACAGTACAGGAACATGTAGAAAATACACACATATACAGTACAGGAACATGTAGAAGAGACACACGTGTACAGTAGAGACATACAGACACACATGTACAGTATAGGAACATGTAGAAGAAATACACATGTACATACACACATGTACAGTAAAGAGATATACAAAGACAGTGGAGTCACACATGTACAGTACAGACACATATATACAGTAGTTAGACACAGATGTACAGTAAATAACAAACACACATATACAGACACACATGTACACAAATATACAGTGGAGAGTCACACATGTACAGTACAGACATGCATGTACAACAAATAACAAATAAACACACATGTAAGGTACAGAGACGCGCACATACAGTACAGACACACATGTGACACATGTACAGTAATTAGACACACATGTACAGTAAATAACAAATAAACACACATGTAAAGTACAGAGACACAAATGATAAATGCATGTGCAGTAGAAACACAGGTACAATACAGACATACATGTACAGTACAGAGATACACATGAACAGGAACATGTAGAAGATACACAAATGTACAGTACAGGAACATGCATAAGAGAAACACGTGTACAGTAGAGACATAATGTAGACACATGTACAGTAGAGTCACACATGTAGAGACATACATGTGCAGTACATAGACACACAAACACACATGTAAAGTACAGATACACACACATGTACAGTACATGAACATATAGAAGATAAACGCATGTGCAGTAGAGACACACAGGTACAATACAGTATACAGACATACATGTACAGTACAGAGACACACAGACACATGTACAGTAGCAAGGCACGCATGTACAGTTCAGATGCACAGATACAGTACAGGAACATGTAGAAGAGACACACACGTACAGTAGAGATAGCCCTACACACATGTACAGTACAGAGATACACATACATGTGGAGTACAGGAACACACAGACACATGTCATGTACAGTACAGAGAGCCGGGGAGCGGTGAGAGCGGCCCCGGGCTGGGGGGGCAGAGTCGGGGGCTGTCCGGCCAATGATGGAGCAGCAGAGGGAGGGGGAGACTGGTAATTACATAACTGAAACGTCAATAATTCGCGGGAAAAGCGGCTGCTGAGCCTGAGCCCCAGCATGGCGGTGTGCTGCCCGGGAGCCTGACTCCATGTGTCCCGGCCAGGTGAGAGACCCCTTCCCTGCACTGTCACCGAGCCCCCGGGGGTCCCTGTCCTCTATTGCTGCTGCCACCGGTGGTCCCTGTCCCGTAATGCTGCTGTCACCGGGGGTCCCTGTCCTCTACTGCTGCTGTCACCGGGGGTCCCTGTCCTCTGCTGCTGCTGTCACCGGGGGTCCCTGTCCTCTGCTGCTGCTGCCACCGGGGGTCCCTGTCCTCTACTGCTGCTGCCACCGGGGGTCCCTGTCCTCTAATGATGCTGTCACCGGGGGTCCCTGTCCCGTAATGCTGCTGTCACCGGGGGTCCCTGTCCTCTGCTGCTGCTGCCACCGGGGGTCCCTGTCCTCTACTGCTGCTGCCACCGGGGGTCCCTGTCCTCTAATGATGCTGTCACCGGGGGTCCCTGTCCCGTAATGCTGCTGTCACCGGGGGTCCCTGTCCTCTATTGCTGCTGCCACCGGTGGTCCCTGTCCTCTAATGCTGCTGTCACCGGGGTCCCTGTCTCCTAATGCTGCTGTCACCGGGGTCCCTGTCTCCTAATGCTGTTGCCACCGGGGGTCCCTGTCTCCTAATGCTGTTGCCACCGGGGTCCCTGTCTCCTAATGCTGCTGTCACCGGGGTCCCTGTTCCCTAATGCTGCTGTCACTGGAGGTCCCTGTCCCCTAATGCTGCTGTCAACAGGGTTCCCTGACCCCTAATGCTGCTGTCACCGGGGGTCCCTGTCCCCTAATGCTGCTGTCACTGGAGGTCCCTGTCCCCTAATGCTGCTGTCAACAGGGTTCCCTGACCCCTAATGCTGCTGTCACCGGGGGTCCCTGTCTCCTAATGCTGCTGTCACCGGGGTCCCTGTCCCCTAATGCTGCTGTCACCGGGGGTTCCTGTCCCCTAATGCTGCTGTCACCGGGGGTCCCTGTCCCCTAATGCTGCTGTCACCGGGGTCCCTGTCCCCTAATGCTGCTGTCACCGGGGGTCCCTGTTTCCTAATGCTGCTGTCACCGGGGTCCCTGTCTCCTAATGCTGCTGTCACCAGGGGTCCCTGTCCCCTAATTCCCCTAATGCTGTCACTGGAGGTCCCTGTCCCCTAATGCTGCTGTCAACAGGGTTCCCTGACCCCTGATGCTGCTGTCACCGGGGGTCCCTGTCTCCTAATGCTGCTCACCGGGGGTCCCTGTCCCCTAATGCTGCTCACCGGGGGTTCCTGTCCCCTAATGCTGCTGTCACCGGGGGTCCCTGTCTCCTAATGCTGCTGTCACCGGGGTCCCTGTCCCCTAATGCTGCTATCACCGGGGGTCCCTGTCTCCTAATGCTGCTGTCACCGTGGGTTCCTTTCTCCTAATGCTGCTGTCACTGAAGGTCCCTGTCTCCTAATGCTGCTGTCAAGAGGGTTCCCTGACCCCTAATGCTGCTGTCACCGGGGGTCCCTGTCCCCTAATGCTGCTGTCACTGAGAGGTCCCTGTCCCCTAATGCTGCTGTCACTGGAGGTCCCTGTCCCCTAATGCTGCTGTTGCTGAGGGGTCCCTGTCTCCTAATGCTGCTGTCACTGAGGGGTCCCTGTCCCCTAATGCTGCTGTCACTGGAGGTCCCTGTCTCCTAATGCTGCTGTCAACAGAGTTCCCTGTCTCCTAATGCTGCTGTTAAGAGGGTTCCCTGACCCCTAATACTGCTGTCACTGAGAGGTCCCTGTCCCCTAATACTGCTGTCACTGAGAGGTCCCTGTCCCCTAATGCTGCTGTTGCTGAGGGGTCCCTGTCTCCTAATGCTGCTGTCACTGAGGGGTCCCTGTCCCCTAATGCTGCTGTCAACGGGGTCCCTGTCCCCTAATGCTGGTGTCACTGAGAGGTCCCTGTTTCCTAATGCTGCTGTCACCGGGGGTCCCTGTCTCCTAATGCTGCTGTCATGAGGGGTCCCTGTCTCCTAATGCTGCTGTCACTGAGGGGTTAATGTTCCCTGGATCCTGTCTCCTAATGCTGCTGCTATTGAGGGATTAATGGGCCCAGGGTTCCTGTTTCCCAATGCTGTCACCAAGGGTCCTGTCTCCTAATATTGCTGTCACTGTTGGGTTAATGGATCCGGGGTCCTGTCTCCTAATGCTGCTGTCACTGGAGGGTTAATGTTTCTAAGGGTCTTCCTAATGCTGCTGTCACTGAAGGGTCAATGGGCCCTGTCTCCCAATACTGTTGTCACCAAGGGTCCTGTTTTTTAATGCTGCTGTCACTGAGGGGTTAATGAGCCCAGGATTCCTGTTTTCTAATGCTGCTGTCACTGAGGGGTTAATGAGCCCAGGGGTCCTGTTTTCTAATGCTGCTGTCACTAAGGAGTGAATGAGCCCAGGGGTCCTGTTTTCTAATGCTGCTGTCACTGAGGGGTTAATGAGCCCAGGGGTCCTGTTTTCTAATGCTGCTGTCACTGAGGGGTTAATGAGCCCAGGGGTCCTGTTTTCTAATGCTGCTGTCACTGAGGAGTTAATGAGCCCAGGGGTCCTGTTTTCTAATGCTGCTGTCACTGAGGGGTTAATGAGCCCAGGGGTCCTGTTTTCTAATGCTGCTGTCACTGCGGAGTTAATGAGCCCAGGGGTCCTGTTTTCTAATGCTGCTGTCACTGAGGGGTTAATGAGCCCAGGGGTCCTGTTTTCTAATGCTGCTGTCACTGAGGGGTTAATGAGCCCAGGGGTCCTGTTTTCTAATGCTGCTGTCACTGAGGGGTTAATGAGCCCAGGGGTCCTGTTTTCTAATGCTGCTGTCACTGAGGGGTTAATGAGCCCAGGGGTCCTGTTTTCTAATGCTGCTGTCACTGAGGGGTTAATGAGCCCAGGGGTCCTGTTTTCTAATGCTGCTGTCACTGAGGGGTTAATGAGCCCAGGGGTCCTGTTTTCTAATGCTGCTGTCACTGCGGAGTTAATGAGCCCAGGGGTCCTGTTTTCTAATGCTGCTGTCACTGAGGGGTTAATGAGCCCAGGGGTAATGTTTTCTAATGCTGCTGTCACTGAGGGGTTAATGAGCCCAGGGGTCCTGTTTTCTAATGCTGCTGTCACTGAGGGGTTAATGAGCCCAGGGGTCCTGTTTTCTAATGCTGCTGTCACTGAGGGGTTAATGAGCCCAGGGGTCCTGTTTTCTAATGCTGCTGTCACTGAGGGGTTAATGAGCCCAGGGGTCCTGTTTTCTAATGCTGCTGTCACTGAGGGGTTAATGAGCCCAGGCGTCCTGTTTTCTAATGCTGCTGTCACTGAGGAGTTAATGAGCCCAGGGGTCCTGTTTTCTAATGCTGCTGTCTGAGGGGTTAATGAGCCCAGGGGTCCTGTTTTCTAATGCTGCTGTCTGAGGGGTTAATGAGCCCAGGCGTCCTGTTTTCTAATGCTGCTGTCACTGAGGAGTTAATGAGCCCAGGGGTCCTGTTTTTTAATGCTGCTGTCACTGAGGGGTTAATGAGCCCAGGATTCCTGTTTTCTAATGCTGCTGTCACTGAGGGGTTAATGAGCCCAGGGGTCCTGTTTTCTAATGCTGCTGTCACTGAGGGGTTAATGAGCCCAGGGGTCCTGTTTTCTAATGCTGCTGTCACTGAGGGGTTAATGAGCCCAGGCGTCCTGTTTTCTAATGCTGCTGTCACTGAGGAGTTAATGAGCCCAGGGGTCCTGTTTTCTAATGCTGCTGTCTGAGGGGTTAATGAGCCCAGGGGTCCTGTTTTCTAATGCTGCTGTCACTGAGGGGTTAATGAGCCCAGGGGTCCTGTTTTCTAATGCTGCTGTCACTGGGGGTCCTATCTAGCACTGAGGGGTTAATGTGTCTGGAGGTTCTGTCTCCTAATGAATCTGTCGCTGAGGGTTTAACCAGCCCAGTTGTGTGGTCTCCTAATGCTGCAGTCTCTGAGGGGTTAATATGCTTTGGGGTTCTGTCTCTTATTGTTGCTGTCACTGAGGGGGGGTTAATGTGTCTGGGGGTCCTGTCTTCAGCTAGTGTCACTGAGGGGTTAATGTGTCTAAGGGTCTCTCCTACTGCAGCTGTCACTGAGGAGTTAATGGGCCTGTCTCCCAATGCTGGTGTCCCCGTAGTTCCTGTTTCCTAATGCTGCCATCACTGAGGGGTTAATGTGCCCAGAGGTCATGTCTCCTAATGCTGCTGTCACTGGAGGGTTAATGTTTCTAAGGGTCTTCCTAATGCTGCTGTCACTGAAGGGTCAATGGGCCCTGTCTCCCAATACTGTTGTCACCAAGGGTCCTGTTTTTTAATGCTGCTGTCACTGAGGGGTTAATGAGCCCAGGATTCATGTTTTCTAATGCTGCTGTCACTGAGGGGTTAATGAGCCCAGGGGTCCTGTTTTCTAATGCTGCTGTCATTAAGGAGTGAATGAGCCCAGGGGTCCTGTTTTCTAATGCTGCTGTCACTGAGGGGTTAATGAGCCCAGGGGTCCTGTTTTCTAATGCTGCTGTCACTGAGGGGTTAATGAGCCCAGGGGTCCTGTTTTCTAATGCTGCTGTCACTGAGGAGTTAATGAGCCCAGGGGTCCTGTTTTCTAATGCTGCTGTCACTGAGGGGTTAATGAGCCCAGGGGTCCTGTTTTCTAATGCTGCTGTCACTGCGGAGTTAATGAGCCCAGGGGTCCTGTTTTCTAATGCTGCTGTCACTGAGGGGTTAATGAGCCCAGGGGTCCTGTTTTCTAATGCTGCTGTCACTGAGGGGTTAATGAGCCCAGGGGTCCTGTTTTCTAATGCTGCTGTCACTGAGGGGTTAATGAGCCCAGGGGTCCTGTTTTCTAATGCTGCTGTCACTGAGGGGTTAATGAGCCCAGGAATCCTGTTTTCTAATGCTGCTGTCACTGAGGGGTTAATGAGCCCAGGGGTCCTGTTTTCTAATGCTGCTGTCACTGAGGAGTTAATGAGCCCAGGGGTCCTGTTTTCTAATGCTGCTGTCTGAGGGGTTAATGAGCCCAGGGGTCCTGTTTTCTAATGCTGCTGTCTGAGGGGTTAATGAGCCCAGGCGTCCTGTTTTCTAATGCTGCTGTCACTGAGGAGTTAATGAGCCCAGGGGTCCTGTTTTTTAATGCTGCTGTCACTGAGGGGTTAATGAGCCCAGGATTCCTGTTTTCTAATGCTGCTGTCACTGAGGGGTTAATGAGCCCAGGGGTCCTGTTTTCTAATGCTGCTGTCACTGAGGAGTGAATGAGCCCAGGGGTCCTGTTTTCTAATGCTGCTGTCACTGAGGGGTTAATGAGCCCAGGGGTCCTGTTTTCTAATGCTGCTGTCACTGAGGGGTTAATGAGCCCAGGGGTCCTGTTTTCTAATGCTGCTGTCACTGAGGGGTTAATGAGCCCAGGGGTCCTGTTTTCTAATGCTGCTGTCACTGAGGGGTTAATGAGCCCAGGGGTCCTGTTTTCTAATGCTGCTGTCACTGCGGAGTTAATGAGCCCAGGGGTCCTGTTTTCTAATGCTGCTGTCACTGAGGGGTTAATGAGCCCAGGGGTAATGTTTTCTAATGCTGCTGTCACTGAGGGGTTAATGAGCCCAGGGGTCCTGTTTTCTAATGCTGCTGTCACTGAGGGGTTAATGAGCCCAGGGGTCCTGTTTTCTAATGCTGCTGTCACTGAGGGGTTAATGAGCCCAGGGGTCCTGTTTTCTAATGCTGCTGTCACTGAGGGGTTAATGAGCCCAGGGGTCCTGTTTTCTAATGCTGCTGTCACTGAGGGGTTAATGAGCCCAGGCGTCCTGTTTTCTAATGCTGCTGTCACTGAGGAGTTAATGAGCCCAGGGGTCCTGTTTTCTAATGCTGCTGTCTGAGGGGTTAATGAGCCCAGGGGTCCTGTTTTCTAATGCTGCTGTCACTGAGGGGTTAATGAGCCCAGGGGTCCTGTTTTCTAATTATGCTGTCACTGGGGGTCCTATCTAGCACTGAGGGGTTAATGTGTCTGGAGGTTCTGTCTCCTAATGAATCTGTCGCTGAGGGTTTAACCAGCCCAGTTGTGTGGTCTCCTAATGCTGCAGTCTCTGAGGGGTTAATATGCTTTGGGGTTCTGTCTCTTATTGTTGCTGTCACTGAGGGGGGGTTAATGTGTCTGGGGGTCCTGTCTTCAGCTAGTGTCACTGAGGGGTTAATGTGTCTAAGGGTCTCTCCTACTGCAGCTGTCACTGAGGAGTTAATGGGCCTGTCTCCCAATGCTGGTGTCCCCGTAGTTCCTGTTTCCTAATGCTGCCATCACTGAGGGGTTAATGTGCCCAGAGGTCATGTCTCCTAATGCTGCTGTCACTGAGGAGTTAATGAGCCCAGGGGTCCTGTTTTCTAATGCTGCTATCACTGAGGAGTTAATGAGCCCAGGGGTCCTGTTTTCTAATGCTGCTGTCACTGAGGGGTTATGAGCACAGGGGTCCTTTTTTCTAATGCTGCTGTCACTGAGGGGTTATGAGCACAGGGGTCCTGTGTTCTAATGCTGCTGTCACTGAGGAGTTAATGAGCCCAGGGGTCCTGTTTTCTAATGCTGCCATCACTGAGGGGTTAATGTGCCCAGAGGTCATGTCTCCTAATGCTCCTGTCACTGAGGGGTTAATGAGCCCAAGGGTCCTGTTTTCTCATGCTGCTGTCACCTGGGGTCCTGTCTTCTAGTTCTGCTTGCACTGAGGGGTTAATGTGTCTGGGGGTCCTGTCTCTTAATGCTGCTATCACTGAGGGGTTAATGTGCCCTGGGGAACTGGCTCCTAATGCTGCCATCACTGTTGGGTTAATGGGCACGGGCTCCTGTTTCCCAATGCTGCTGTCGCTGAGGGGTGTCTCCTAATGCTGCTGTCACTGAGGGGTCCCTGTCTCCTAATGCTGCTGTCACTGAGGGGTTAATGTGCCCTGGGGAACTGTCTCCTAATGCTGCCATCACTGTTGGGTTAATGGGCACGGGCTCCTGTTTCCCAATGCTGCTGTCGCTGAGGGGTTAATGTGCCCTGGGGAACTGTCTCCTAATGCTGCCATCACTGTTGGGTTAATGGGCACGGGCTCCTGTTTCCCAATGCTGCTGTCACTGAGGGGTTAATGTGCCCTGGGGAACTGTCTCCTAATGCTGCCATCACTGTTGGGTTAATGGGCACGGGCTCCTGTTTCCCAATGCTGCTGTCGCTGAGGGGTTAATGTGCACTGGGGAACTGTCTCCTAATGCTGCCATCACTGTTGGGTTAATGGGCACGGGCTCCTGTTTCCCAATGCTGCTGTCACTGAGGGGTTAATGTGCCCTGGGGAACTGTCTCCTAATGCTGCCATCACTGTTGGGTTAATGGGCACGGGCTCCTGTTTCCCAATGCTGCTGTCACTGAGGGGTTAATGTGCCCTGGGGAACTGTCTCCTAATGCTGCCATCACTGTTGGGTTAATGGGCACGGGCTCCTGTTTCCCAATGCTGCTGTCACAAATGAGTTAATGACCTGGGGCTCTTACTGGGTTAATGACTGGATTATTCCCACTGCTGCTGGTTCTGTTACCCAGGGTCCTCTTACCGGTGGTACTGCAGCCTATCGGGGGTTAATGAGCCTGGGTTGTTTCTTTCATTGCTACTGTTGCACTTGCAGCCAGCAGGGGTATGGTCTTGTCCTGTCACCATGGGGGCAATGAGGGGGTGGTGTCTGCTACTATTGCACCTGCAAAAGCTCCTCAGGCTGATACAGCAGGTGTCACACTAGGGTTAATGGGTCTGGGGTCTCTGTGTTAAGTGTTACATTTACTACCAGGAGAGACTTGAGCATGTTCTATAAATTAGGTGTAAATTACATATGTGCTGGCAATACAGGATTACTACCGGGTGGGATGTTATCTATACATCTGGTGTAATTAATACTGTCATTACATCGTCACTAATAATAGTGCATCTGGTGGGGCATTGGGAAATAGGCGTACACCTGTGTACATGTTTATTGCATGTAAATGGGTGATGAGAGATCACATAATACTGTAATAATAATGCTAATGTATATGTTGTAACCCCCACATTATAGACTGTACAGTACTGCCTATATATCTGCTTTATTCTACATTTGATTTTGTACAACTTTTTTTTTTTTTTCTTGTTTAAGCATAATGAAAGTTTTCACGTTATTCCAGGAACAATAATACAATATATGATTGATATAATCATTGGGGTAAAGTAAGTGTGTATAAAAGGTTAAAGAGCCCCAAGGCTTCCACATGTGTGTGTATGCTGACGGTGACCCGTGTAGTCTGTTTAGTGAGTCACGGCTGTCCGTGTAATGAGACGTCCCTCGCACCATGCACTCCGGCTGAGGGAGTCAGAGTTTTTGAACCAGCCAATGGGCGGGCCGGCTGCGGAGGCTGCTTATTTTTGGTTGACCTGCTGGACACCTTAGTGCAACGTATTAGAGGAGGCGCTGGGCTGTGTATGAGTGGGCGCCACAGGGCGGAGAAGCACACTGACAGGCAGAGAACAAGTGAGGGAAGCTCAGGGGGAGATCGCCGGGAGACGTCAGGATGGCTGAGCTGAGAGCAGCACTTTGTGGCTCACTCGTATTAGACAAATAAATATATCGCCTGGATGCTTTGCAGAGGGCTGGTCCTGCGCTCACCCTCAGCCCTGATATGTGCAACTTAAATAAGGTAAAGACCTAAGCTGCTGACTCCTGAGTTATTATGAGTGCTCTGTGCGGTCACAGTGCCTGGAAAGATACCTTTAGGGGGTGCAGCATCACTGGGAAAAGGTACCTGTATATGTAAATGAGAAGCCTCCTCTGTCACACCTGAGATGACGACCTGATCAGCTGTGTAAACCTGGACTGATAGCGGATACATGCCTGCATTGCAATGTCATTAGATGCAGAGCCTCTAAGGGGATTCTCAGCACCGGATCCATGTGTCCCGGGTTCAGTGGTCCTCCTGGTAACACGGCTTCTACCGCTATGTACAGATCGCTTCCATCAGCCTGCGTTTCCTAGCCCGAGGGCGTGTAATCCGGTGGTTGCTGCTGTAAAGTATTGGGAAGCGTGTCAAAAACATTGTGGCTGGTGAGTAACGCGCGACTCACCTCGTATAATACCTATAAGTGGTTGGGGTAATGATCCTGGTCATCGCCTGAGGCTCATTGGCAGCTCGTCGTTGGCTGATGGTGGGATTAGTGCCAGTCTGTAATAAAGGGTTGTTTCTAAAATAAGCCCCATAGATTGCTTGTGGTCTGATTACAGGCTTATCCGTGTAATAGCTCTCCGTTACAAAGGCGTAATCTGAAAACAAATAAAGTGGATCTTTAAGGCTGTGAATAGCCTTTGTAGTCATTTTGCATTGTCCTTTAAAGGCCATTGTAGCCCCCGTATCTGTTGTAGGACAATTCTCGCGTTCACCGGTGCCATCCCCCGCGCACTCAGCAATGGGGCCATCCAGCGCACAGTCCTCGCCACTGCGAGGTCAGCAGCGATGTTCCTACACCGAGGTTGGTCATGCAGGGTCCGGGAGTGACCTGAGCAGATCCGGTGTAACCGTTGGCTGCGCTCTGATCCAGGTCAACTTGAGGGGCCCATTTATTAATAATCGCATTTGCAATGCGATCTGGGCACGATATCATTGCAAGATGCGATCACAGCACTGGGATGTATGAAAGGAGCCTGTCCCTGCGATGTGCTGAGAGTTTAGTGACTGCGTCAGAGGTCTCTTCACTCCTGTGCATGCGCGGTCTGCAGGCCACGAATGCACGGCGACCTTTGCTGGGGGTGGTTCCTGTGGAACCCTCTCCCGGTAGTTTTTGTGATGCTTAGCGGCGCATGCCATCTTCAAATGGCTTAAGCTGCGAGGACCAAGCTCCGCAATGCTTCGCAGTCTAGAACTTGGTAAAGCTGACGGCATCGCATCCCCCATAGAAACCTATGAATTTGTGAATCCTTTAGTGGCGGTAATCTCGTGCCTCCATTATCTCAGTGCCTTTACCAATCTGATGAGACCTTGCTCAGCAGGGACAGGGTGAACTCTTTGCAATATGACAGTATTTGGAGTTTGGCTTCTAACAACCGGTAGTGTCTCCCAACGTTGTCCACGAAGCGTTTCCAAGCTCTCTCTGAGGACACGCGCCGAGGAGCAGCTGGGCTGTATGCGGCGCCGTATAGCGAGCTCAAATTCAGACATTATTCCTGGACACGATTGTGAACCTCTGCAGACATTCGGGTGCAAATGATAAATCCGGACTTGCTATAATCCGGTATATACGCTACAACATGGAGAGCACCAATATACATTTTTTAGCCCAGGCCAAAATCTATAGAGTCCTTTATTTTGAATGAAAGAAACGCAGATGAGCGGGGGACATTGCGTTAATGAAGAGACGTTTACTCAGGTGTGTTTATCGCTGTCGTACGGTACCCCCAGTCTACAACATTAACATTGAAAAATAATTTTTTGTCTCTTTAGGATTGAAAAAAAAGCCTTTGAATTGTAACCCTAATATAATGGCTGGTTTGTGGATAACATCAGTATTGTTATAACAAATCTAAAGCAAAACTGACTGACTGCTGAACTGTATCACAGTGAGTGTGGGTGTGAATGTGTGTGTGGAAGAGGAAGTGGGGGGGGGGGGGGGTGAGAACCTAGACTGCTGCTGTTCTGGAACTCCAGACATGCCTGTCATTTGAAATCCCCAGTTAATAAGTAGATGGGTTAGAACCTGACTTTAAGCTTATCTTCGCACCTGAAATATTAATAATTATTAAAAAATGATTTGCAAATCATTTTATTACCACTTGGGGATATGAATTCTGAGCGGAGTTGCCCTTTAATGCACCGGTGCGCGTGGAAAGCGGCTGGCGCTGACAGGGAGCGTGTGGAAAGCGGCTGGCGCTGGAACCTATTTTCGTGTTTGCAGTAAATACGTGCAGGTCGTTCGCCTCCTCTCAGCATGACACCAAGATAAATAAAGTTTGAAATCTTCATTGGGAAATAGGAAATAGAAATGACAGCCGGGATCTCTATTCTAGAGTACACCTGTATTTAATCTTTATATTCTATACAGCAGATCAATAAATTATTGCATTTAAAAAATTATGTAAGAAAGATAATGACATGTTAATGTATTGGAATAATTGTGGACTATGGAGTTCATTTAGACCCGCTCGCAAGATGCGATCGCTCGCTGGCCAAAAGGGGCCGGATATTTAAATTAAGCGCTCGCACTGCGTCGCAGAAGGAGGCCCACTGTGTGTTAGCGAGTTACGGCAATGTGCGCTCGCAAGTGTCTGAAGACAACCCCTTGCCTCTCGCAACACACGTCATCTCTGGGAAATGTATGATTAATCGGGACCATCGTGAGCCATCGGAGGAGCTCGCAGCCCTTGGGGTTGCCTTTCCCCGCAGCAAGCACTGCGATCAGTGCGGGCTGCAATACATGCGGGTGACATGTACAATGACGCTACTTTGCTAAATATGCACGCCACTTTAAACGGCATTTTGGGGGACTGACACGCCTGCGTTCGCAACACCACTCCCCCTTTCACAAGCACCTTCCCCTGTTACCACCCACAAATGGCGCTATCTGTCACTCAAAGCAGCGACCTGATAGTGGCTTACGAGCTACCAAAATCAGATCGCAACGAATGGCTTGTGCACGCGCACTGAGAATTATACACATGCGCAGATGGTCGAAAATCGCTCACATCGAGCGATCGCGCCTTAGCGAGCGGGTCTGAATCAGGTCAAATGTGTGCAATAATCACTGGTGGGATAATGACGGCCTGTGAGTGTAATAATCACTGGTGGGATAATGATGGTCTGTGAGTGTAATAATCACTGGTGGGATAATGATGGTCTGTGAGTGTAATAATCACTGGTGGGATAATGATGGTCTGTGTATGTAATAATCACTGGTGGGATAATGATGGTCTGTGTGTATAATAATTACTGGTGGGATAATGATGGCCTGTGTGTGTAATAATCTCTGGTGGGATAATGATGGTCTGTGTATGTAATAATCACTGGTGGGATAATGATGGTCTGTGAGTGTAATAATCACTGGTGGGATAATGATGGTCTGTGTGTGTAATAATCACTGGTGGGATAATGATGGTCTGTGTGTGTAATAATCACTGGTGGGATAATGATGGGCTGTGTGTGTAATAATCACTGGTGGGATAATGATGGGCTGTGTGTGTAATAATCACTGGTGGGATAGTGATGGGCTGTGAGTGTAATAATCACTGGTGGGATAATGATGGTCTGTGAGTGTAATAATCACTGGTGGGATAATGATGGTCTGTGTGTGTAATAATCACTGGTGGGATAATGATGGTCTGTGTGTAATAATCACTGGTGGGATAATGATGGTCTGTGAGTGTAATAATCACTGATGGGATAATGATGGTCTGTGAGTGTAATAATCACTGGTGGGATAATGATGGTCTGTGTGTGTAATAATCACTGGTGGGATAATGATGGTCTGTGTGTGTAATAATCACTGGTGGGATAATGATGGTCTGTGAGTGTAATAATCACTGGTGGGATAATGATGGTCTGTGTGTGTAATAATCACTGGTGGGATAATGATGGTCTGTGAGTGTAATAATCACTGGTGGGATAATCACATACGAGTGTAATAATCACTAATGGGATAATGATGGTCTATGAGTGTAATAATTACTGGTGGGATAATAATCACATACGAGTGTAATAATCACTAATGGGATAATGATGGTCTATGAGTGTAATAATCACTGGTGGGATAATAATCACATACGAGTGTAATAATCACTAATGGGATAATGATGGTCTATGAGTGTAATAATCACTGGTGGGATAATAATCACATACGAGTGTAATAATCACTAATGGGATAATGATGGTCTATGAGTGTAATAATCACTGGTGGGATAATGATGGGCTGTGTGTGTAATAATCACTGGTGGGATAATGATGGGCTGTGTGTGTAATAATCACTGGTGGGATAATGATGGGCTGTGTGTGTAATAATCACTGGTGGGATAATGATGGGCTGTGTGTGTAATTATCACTGGTGGGATAATGATGGTCTGTGAGTGTAATAATCACTAATGGGATAATGATCACATACAAGTGTAATAATCACTAATGGGATAATGATGGTCTATGAGTGTAATAATCACTGGTGGGATAATAATCACATACGAGTGTAATAATCACTAATGGGATAATGATGGTCTATGAGTGTAATAATCACTGGTGGGATAATAATCACATACGAGTGTAATAATCACTAATGGGATAATGATGGTCTATGAGTGTAATAATCACTGGTGGGATAATGATGGGCTGTGTGTGTAATAATCACTGGTGGGATAATGATGGGCTGTGTGTGTAATAATCACTGGTGGGATAATGATGGGCTGTGTGTGTAATAATCACTGGTGGGATAATGATGGGCTGTGTGTGTAATAATCACTGGTGGGATAATGATGGTCTGTGAGTGTAATAATCACTAATGGGATAATGATCACATACAAGTGTAATAATCACTAATGGGATAATGATGGTCTATGAGTGTAATAATTACTGGTGGGATAATAATCACATACGAGTGTAATAATCACTAATGGGATAATGATGGTCTATGAGTGTAATAATCACTGGTGGGATAATAATCACATACGAGTGTAATAATCACTAATGGGATAATGATGGTCTATGAGTGTAATAATCACTGGTGGGATAATAATCACATACGAGTGTAATAATCACTAATGGGATAATGATGGTCTATGAGTGTAATAATCACTGGTGGGATAATGATGGGCTGTGTGTGTAATAATCACTGGTGGGATAATGATGGGCTGTGTGTGTAATAATCACTGGTGGGATAATGATGGGCTGTGTGTGTAATAATCACTGGTGGGATAATGATGGGCTGTGTGTGTAATAATCACTGGTGGGATAATGATGGTCTGTGAGTGTAATAATCACTAATGGGATAATGATCACATACAAGTGTAATAATCACTAATGGGATAATGATGGTCTATGAGTGTAATAATCACTGGTGGGATAATGATAGCCTGTGAGTGTAATAATCACTGGTGGGATAATGATGATCTATGAGTGTAATAATCAATGGTGGGATAATGATGGTCTATGAGTGTAATAATCACTGGTGGGATAATGATGGTCTATGAGTGCAATAATCACTGGTGATCAGGCAGCCTCTGGATTCCATTGACTCATTTCTTGCAGTCTTTCCTGGCATTTTGCATATCGGGCTGATGCCGCGGTGCGATGAGCGTTCTCTGCTGAGTGACACAGGATACGGAAGTGGCTACTGACTCATACTCAGAAACCAGCACAACTGCTGCACCTCTTACTTCTAGCAAATTATCATCTCATTTAACTTTAATGTCAGTAACTGTGTCCCCTGAGCTATGGGCATTATGGAAAGCATTCAGTCTGCGCTCTGTGGGCCTCATTCTGAGTTGGAGGAATCACGCGGACTTACCGCACCAAAGAAATAAATTGGCATCTGCGCAGGATCAGGTATATGCCCTTTAACGGAGATCGCTAATGCGTATGGATTGATGGACCGTCGACAGAGCACACTATCCGTAAATATGGTTTTTCTGTGAAAAGACCATGAACGCACTCGCCTGTCTCATGGCCGGCTTCCGTGCTCGCTCGTAGAGTGTGGACGGAGATGGGGCGCTTGTGTCAGACGGAGCTTTTGTATGCAGCATGGGGGTGGGCGCAAGCGGATGTAAACGCAGTGGGCGGGATCGGCTTCCACATGCAGGATTTTTAGCATCCACGGGTGGATTCTGGCATTAGGTGAGTAGGCTACCGCGGCCAAACGTAAAAGCGCCCGCGTCCTACTAAGGCTCTATGCGTTCAGGTGCCCAATCGAGCCTACTCCTTCCCAGTGTATGTGTGCCGTATACATACGGGTCCTTGTATTGTGCTGGAGGTAGGACAGGCCCTATAGGCAGATGACTTGGAGACATGCGGCAAGGGGGCTGCAGTCCTGGAAACCTTCTTCTGTTCTATGTCCATCCTGTTGTTACATGAGTCAGTGTCCTTATTCCTGCTGTAAATAATAATAATAATAATGGTGCAAATAAATAAATAATAATAAATAATAATGGTGCATCTATAGGGACAAAGCGTATTCTAAAAGTCCGCTGTAATGTGTACCTAATGGGGCCAGCAGTTTTCTCAGCACATTGGGTGGAATCGGTATGAAATACTGACGGAGGAGATTCCAGCTGTTGGTACGCTGACCACAGCATCCCGATGGTTCAAATCCCGACAGGGGAACGGTAAGTAATGTTCCCCTGTCCTATTTACCCCCTAACCCTCCTTTCCTGTACCCTAATACTAACCATCCCTACCGCGCACCCTAACCCTCCTGGTTAGTGCCTAAACCTAACCCTCCCCCCATAGTGCCTAACCCTATCCCTCCCCCCTTAGTGCCTAACTCTATCCCTCCCCCCGGTGGTGCCTGAAATTAACCCTCCCCCCTTAGTGCCTAACCCTATCCCTCCCCTCTTAGAGCCTAACTCTAACCTCCCCCCGGTGGTGCCTGAACTCAACCCCTCCTGTCTGGAGCCAGGATCGGTATAATTTACCGCCCCTTCCCCGCTGGCCTAAACCTAAGTCTCCCGGGGGGGGGGTGCCTAACCCTAACCTCCCCCGGGGTGCCTAACTCTAACCTCCCCCCGGGATGCCTAACCCTAACCCCCCCTTCCCCTAGCCTAAACCTAACCCTTCCAGGGAAGGTGCCTGTCCCCCCACAGGAGCCCCTAACCTAACCCGCAGCTGTTCACGCCCGGCGCCCGGCTTGCCTTCGATGGGGATGCCGGGCGTCGGGCTCCCGGCGTAGGTAAAATGTCATGCCTCGGGATTTCGATGCCTGTCATTTAACCCTTGACGGGATTAGACAGTCAGGAAGACGACGGTTGGGATTCCGTCCGCCGGTTTCCCGACTGCATCCCCTGGAGCCTAACCTCCCCCCTCCCGCAGCATAACCCTAGGTCCCCCTGGTGTGCCTAAACCTAACCCCCCTGCAGCTGATACTTACATTTCCCAGGTCTCCTAAGGATTGGGCTGCCGGGATTTCGGCGTCTGCATTCCCAGTGATGTCGGGATTCCGGCAGCCGGCATCCCGATCGTCAGGATATTCACTACATACCCATTGGATGGATGCAGACTCTTTGATCTGTCAGAATGAGGAATGGCCTAGTAATCAGCGTTACGATAAGGCAGTGAGGCCGCAGCCTGGCCTAATACTCTATATGACATAGGAGCTTCCTGCTTGACCTCTGGTTGGTCTGAGTAGATGATTATTCTGGGGGGCTTCGTATTGTTCATAGAATAACCCGATCCCTGTAATAAAAGAGTCACCGTGTGTTTTATCCGGCAGGTACCCTTCGCTGGTGATGGAGAGCGGCAGCATGGAAACCGCTCTGCGTGATGTCTACGCAGCCTGCGGACACCTGCACCATCCCGCTATGGAAGCCCTTGTGAAGAATGGACATGGCTGCACGGAGCTCATGGTCAGTCAGGCTGAAGGGCAATACGTGCTGTGTCGATGGACGGATGGGCTCTATTACCTTGGGAAGATAAAGCGGGTAAGGCCAGGCTTCTGTCTGTACCGCTGATGGTGCTTCGCGGTGACACGTTTTGGACCGCCATTGCCAGTAGCAGGGAGGGTGAAGTTGTTGCCGACTTATGGCCATGACTGTTCAGCAGCAAACGGCGCCCCCTGGCTGTGGGTGGGGCAGCTGTTTTCTGGCTTGGCGTGGCGCTAACAGCCTCGTGGCTGGCACTTTAGTCGGAGAATGCCAGTTCTCGCGACTAAACACCCAGGTTAAGTCGCGAGAACCGGCATTCTCCGACTTAACAGCTTCCCGGTGGAGTAAACATCGCAGTGAATTGAGTAGCTTATATATATAATATTATAGTGAAATCAAGTTTGGCCTCGATGCCGTCACAGCAAACGCCCCAAAAAGCGTTTCGCCACAAACACTGACAAATGCACTCCATGTATAATCAATGTTGCGGGGATTCAACATGCGCGTCCCCCCCCCCAGCTGCTGTGGAACTACACATTCCAGCATGCCCTGACAAAGTTTTAGCATTCCCTGATCTATATATTCTCATTCTAAACCTGAACAACCTGCGCGACTGGCCATATAGCCTCACTAGACATCGTTCCCCATTGCAACATGGCTGAACCAATGTACGATACCATATGTGACACCATGTATTACTGTCCTGTAGATTGTAACCTCTTTGTCTGTCGGTTTATACACCGGTATGGTTTTATTACTGTGCTTGTTCCCTATTGTAAAACACTGGACGGTGCCACATAAATAAATGTTAATAATAACGGTAATAGGTAAGCTCTCACGAGCAGGGTCCTCTTCCCTCATGTGCTTCTCTTTACATTTTCTTCTACTCCTTACTCCCCATTATGGCACCTAACACGTGACTGCCGACTCCCGGCTGCTTACTGTGAGTGCTATAATCGCTATTGCAGCAATGTATATAAATCGTGTCCTTGTCCTGCAGCGTAATGTACTGTAAGTTACTTATTTCTTGTTCACTTATTAGTTCTATGTACTATGTAAGGCGCTGCGGAACACTTGTGGCGCCATATAAATAAACGATAATAATAGGTGTGGGTAACTAAGAAGCTTTTGGGTACGACTGTGGCCATGGTGCTATTTGTGTGGAGTTTGTATTCGCTCCTATTTTTATACAATACCATATGTTTTTTTCTTCTACTGTTTTCCCACAAGCAAACTTATAGAGCAATTGGCTCCTGATTAAATTGTGCCTGCGGAATTAATATTAGATTGTTAAGCTCACCCGGGGAAGGGACAGAGGACCTCTTTCAGAGCGCTCGCAACCGACTCGATGTTTTGGCCCTGCACACACGCAGCGGCCGCACTGCGCGTGCGCAAGCCCCGGAGCGAGAGAGAAATTCTGTCGCTCCGGAGCTCTCTACAAAAGGGGCGGCTGTCGATGGTGATCGACAGCTCGCCTCGTTTTGTAGGCAGGGCGGGGGGTGGCTACACAAACGGAGGCGTTCCCAAGCGAACGCCTGCCGTTTTGTGGGCGACCGCACTGACATCAGCAGTGATGTCAGTGGGGAGCTTCCTGCTCGATCAGAGCAGGAAGCTCCCTGGGGCTTGTGGTTGCCGAGACCCAACCTTAGGGTCTTGTCGCAAGCCCCGATGGTCGCGATGGTCTTGACCATCGCGACCATCACGCTGGTCGCTAGCTAAGCTGTGGGTGGTAACCGACAGCTTAGCTAGCGACCAGGAGGCCGCACTAAAAAATGAAGCGGTTGCCCTCATTCAGAGAGAGAGATCGCTTCTTGCGACCGCCTCTGAATGAGGGCCAGATTTCCTTGTATAAAATGATCTGATTGGATAGCGCTGCGTAATATGTCTGCAGTATATAAATAATGGCCTAGTAATAAATATTGAGAATGATTTGCTCCAGACTGATGGCAGCTGAGGGCCTGATTCAGCAAGCAACGCACATGAGAGAACGCACGCACTTGGCCGATGGTTTTGTAATGCGCATGCGGAAGCATCGCACAGCGCGTGCACAAACTAACCAGTGCGGTCGGCTAAGCGTATGTAGACTACACTCAGCGTGCACGCAGCCCCCTTCCGATATTGATTGACAGGAAGTTCCGTTTGTGGGTGGGGAGGGGGGGGGGTTGGGTGAACGCGGGTGTGCCTGTGCATCGGGACGCCGTTTTAGGGGCGTGCATAAATTAGCCACTGCAGTGCCGCACGCAGTGATGAGACTCTGTGCACACAGGAAGTTGCCAAAATCCTGCGTGAGGTCTGGTCGACCACTATTATGCAAATGTGGTTGACGGTTCTCGATGTTGCCGATGTTTACGCTATCTTGCGTACTGATCAGGCTGTGAGTAAAGGGAAATGGGCGGCTTAATATAGGGCTGCTGTCTCCGTGCATATACATAGCATATTCTCGCAGCGGCCGGGTGCGTGCGTCTGCTAGTGTGCGTTCCTTGCTGACCACACTGAGATTACATTACCGCCTGGGTGCTATGTATGAGTGTCAGTGATATTATTTCTCTATTGTAGGTGAGCAGCTCCAAGCAAAGCTGTCTTGTGACATTTGAAGACAATTCAAAATACTGGGTCCTGTGGAAAGACATTCAGCACGGTACGTACACGTATTCTACAGCTGCCTGCTCTCCCCATGGGGAAGACTTACCAATCCTGCTAAAGAGGACCAGTGGATATAGCAACCAATCGGATTCCAGCTATCATTTATCTGAGACATTCTATAAAATGATAGGCAGATGCTGATTGGTTGATAGATCAATCCCATAGTCCTCTGCTACTCAAACCAGCTATTAGTGTACACTACTTATCTGTTCCCAAGCATTTGTGACCCTTGTAGACGAAGGCTTGGCCTTTTTAAGGTGTACCTTTCGCCCCACAAACAGTGCAGGCAGCCATTTAGTTGGGGCAAACCAATATTCCTTACGTCGCGACACAGCCTGGTAACTCATTAGGAGCCGGTTCCTCTGACATACCTCTGCGATGTCACTGGTTTCCAGTGTGCTGTTAAACTGCGCGCTGAAGACTATTGGTTCAGCTCTGCATATGGCGGCTTCCGCTGTTTGCGCGCTACATTATTATCCTCAAAATACCACCGATTTCATGTTTCGGCAGCTAAAAGTGGGATCCTGAAACGTTGGCAACAAATGTAGGATGGAATTTTTTTTAGCCAGGTAGGATGGAAACCCTACGAAATTAGGGCCTGATTCAGAGCCGGACGCTCTGACCAGAGCGCTCGCTCTGAATCAGGGCCCTCCTACCTAAACTTGGAGCGGCCACCCACAGCATATGCGAGCGGCCAAAAAGATGGTCGCAATGGTCAAGACCATCGCGACCTACTAGTGATGTCAGTGGGGCCGGACCCAGACGGTAGGTGTTCCCATGGGGACGCCTCCGTCTGGCAGCCACGCCCCCGGCACGCCCACCAAAGGGGGCATGCTGTCACTCACCATCGACAGCACACCCCCTTTGGTGCAAGACCCATAACGACGACTACCCTGTCGTTATTTGGGTCTTGCGCATGCGCAAGACGGAGCTCCCTCCGTCGTGCGCATGCGCACTAGGGCACCATCGACCCGCTTGCGAGCGCTCAGCGCTCGCGAGCGGGTCAGAATCAGGCCCTTAGTCCTGACATTTCCCAAAGTTGGCAACAAAACCATCAGTAGCCCAGGTCTGTCAGAAATGCCATTGCTGTTCCCATCTCATTGTACTACAGACCTACAAGAGCGATCTGTCCCGCGTCACCCCTGTGGTTATAACCGGGCTAAGCAGCCACTTAGGCCCCCTGTGCTTTGCAGGCCCTGGAAGATGGAAAACATGAATCCATTGTGCACTTTTAAAATAAACGGATTAGTTGATTATCAAATATCATTTAACAAGTTCTAGGGGCTTGTGAGGAAATTGGGAAAATCTGTTCCTGTTTATAACATTCAGTAAGTCACTGCAGCTAGTCCGTCCACCGCAGGGTTGTGGTACCGACATTTTTCCTTGTGATGCGACAGGCGAATACAGGCTGCTCACACTAAGAAACAGATGTTGTGTTCTGTATGGTAAAACAACTGAGAACTAAAGTGAAAACTGAAACTTTGCTTTGGTAGCTGGTACATCCAGTAATATGTTCCATCACTACTGATGTAGGTACGTGGCGTAAGAGGATGTATCCACGCGACCATCGCCGCTGGGCGCTAATGACTTAGGAGAGGGGGTATCAGGGATCTGTTTTCAGTACCCATTGGTAAATGTGTGAAAATGATTAAAATAACCAGTTTGGGCACTTTAAACCTTCCAAAAGCTCAAGCTCCTCCCCCTCCATAGTCCTATTGGTTGCCGGGAACAAAGTACACTGCGGCGCTGCTCGCTTAATGTTATGGCTACCTCCTTGTGTCGCAGTCCTGCTCCCAGCATAGGGAAACATACAGGGGAAAACCGGTCACTTCAGCTACAGGTACTGACCTGGATCCCCCTGCTTCCAGCCCTAAAGGGCACCATGACTGGCTCCAGAGCTCCAGAGGCACAGCGTGGTGTCTCACCCCCTCTCCCTGGGTGTCTGAGTGAGAGGAACCGCATTACATCCTCTCCGCTGCAATCAGTGTGACACTGCATCCTCTCTGCTGCTGTGAGTGTGACACTGCATCCTCTCTGCTGCTGTGAGTGTGACACTGCATCCTCTCTGCTGCTGTGAGTGTGACACTGCATCCTCTCTGCTGCTGTGAGTGTGACACTGCATCCTCTCTGCTGCTGTGAGTGTGACACTGCATCTTCTCTGCTGCTGTGAGTGTGACACTGCATCCTCTCTGCTGCTGTGAGTGTGACACTGCATCCTCTCTGCTGCTGTGAGTGTGACACTGCATCCTCTCTGCTGCTGTGAGTGTGACACTGCATCCTCTCTGCTGCTGTGAGTGTGACACTGCATCCTCTCTGCTGCTGTGAGTGTGACACTGTATCCTATCCGCTGTGAGTGTGACACTGTATCCTCTCTGCTGCTGTGAGTGTGACACTGTATCCTCTCTGCTGCTGTGAGTGTGACACTGCATCCTCTCTGCTGCTGTGAGTGTGACACTGCATCCTCTCTGCTGCTGTGAGTGTGACACTGCATCCTCTCTGCTGCTGTGAGTGTGACACTGCATCCTCTCTGCTGCTGTGAGTGTGACACTGCATCCTCTCTGCTGCTGTGAGTGTGACACTGCATCCTCTCTGCTGCTGTGAGTGTGACACTGCATCCTCTCTGCTGCTGTGAGTGTGACACTGCATACTCTGCTGCTGTGAGTGTGACACTGCATACTCTCTGCTGCTGTGTGTGTGACACTGCATACTCTCTGCTGCTGTGTGTGTGACACTGCATCCTCTCTGCTGCTGTGTGTGTGACACTGCATCCTCTCTGCTGCAATCAGTGTGACACTGCATCCTCTCTGCTGCAATCAGTGTGACACTGCATCCTCTCTGCTGCAATCAGTGTGACACTGCATCCTCTCTGCTGCAATCAGTGTGACACTGCATCCTCTCTGCTGCTGTGAGTGTGACACTGCATCCTCTCTGCTGCTGTGAGTGTGACACTGCATCCTCTCTGCTGCTGTGAGTGTGACACTGCATCCTCTCTGCTGCTGTGAGTGTGACACTGCATCCTCTCTGCTGCTGTGAGTGTGACACTGCATCCTCTCTGCTGCTGTGAGTGTGACACTGCATCCTCTCTGCTGCTGTGAGTGTGACACTGCATCCTCTCTGCTGCTGTGAGTGTGACACTGCATCCTCTCTGCTGCTGTGAGTGTGACACTGCATACTCTCTGCTGCTGTGAGTGTGACACTGCATACTCTCTGCTGCTGTGAGTGTGACACTGCATACTCTCTGCTGCTGTGAGTGTGACACTGCATACTCTCTGCTGCTGTGAGTGTGACACTGCATCCTCTCTGCTGCTGTGAGTGTGACACTGCATCCTCTCTGCTGCAATCAGTGTGACACTGCATCCTCTCTGCTGCAATCAGTGTGACACTGCATCCTCTCTGCTGCAATCAGTGTGACACTGCATCCTCTCTGCTGCAATCAGTGTGACACTGCATCCTCTCCGCTGCAATCAGTGTGACACTGTATCCTATCCACTGCTGTGAGTGTGACACTGTATTCTCTCTGTTGCTGTGAGTGTGACACTGCATCCTCTCCGCTATTGTGAGTGTGACACTGTATCCTCTCCGCTGCTGTGAGTGTGACACTGCATCCTCTCTGCTGCTGTGAGTGTGACACTGCATCCTCTCTGCTGCTGTGAGTGTGACACTGCATCCTCTCCGCTGCTGTGAGTGTGACTCTGCATCCTCTCTGCTGCTGTGAGTGTGACTCTGCATCCTCTCTGCTGCTGTGAGTGTGACACTGCATCCTCTCTGCTGCTGTGAGTGTGACACTGCATCCTCTCCGCTGCTGTGAGTGTGACACTGCATCCTCTCCGCTGCTGTGAGTGTGACTCTGCATCCTCTCCGCTGCTGTGAGTGTGACTCTGCATCCTCTCTGCTACTGTGAGTGTGACACTGCATCCTCTCCGCTGCTGTGAGTGTGACACTGCATCCTCTCTGCTGCTGTGAGTGTGACTCTGCATCCTCTCTGCTGCTGTGAGTGTGACTCTGCATCCTCTCTGCTGCTGTGAGGGTGACACTGCATCCTCTCTGCTGCTGTGAGGGTGACACTGCATCCTCTCTGCTGCTGTGAGTGTGACACTGCATCCTCTCTGCTGCTGTGAGTGTGACACTGTATCCTCTCCGCTGCTGTGAGTGTGACACTGTATCCTCTCCGCTGCTGTGAGTGTGACACTGCATCCTCTCCGCTGCTGTGTGACACTGTATCCTCTCCGCTGCTGTGAGTGTGACACTGAATCCTCTCCGCTGCTGTGAGTGTGACACTGTATCCTCTCCGCTGCTGTGAGTGTGACACTGTATCCTCTCCGCTGCTGTGAGTGTGACACTGTATCCTCTCCGCTGCTGTGAGTGTGACACTGAATCCTCTCCGCTGCTGTGAGTGTGACACTGTATCCTCTCCGCTGCTGTGAGTGTGACACTGTATCCTCTCCGCTGCTGTGAGTGTGACACTGTATCCTCTCCGCTGCTGTGAGTATGACACTGCATCCTCTCCCTTGCTGTGAGTGTGACACTGCATATTGCTGTGAGTGTGACTCTGCATAGTGCTGTAAGTGTGACGCTGTATCCTTTGCACTGCTGTGAGTGTGACTCTGTATCCTCTCCGCTGCTGTGAGTATGACACTGCATCCTCTCCCTTGCTGTGAGTGTGACACTGCATATTGCTGTGAGTGTGACTCTGCATAGTGCTGTAAGTGTGACGCTGTATCCTTTGCACTGCTGTGAGTGTGACTCTGGACCCTGCTGTGAATATGACACTGCATCCTCTCTGCTGCAATAAGTTTGACGCTGTATCATCTCCGCTGCTGTGAGTGTGACTCTGCATACTGCTGTGAGTGTGACACTGCATTTTCTACGCTGCTTAGTGTGGTTCTGCATGCTTTCCTCTGCAATAAATGTGAGTGTGACACTGCATTCCCCACACTGCTGTGAGTGTGACACTACATTCTCTCCGCTATAGTAAGTGTGATTATGACACCATATCCTCTCCGCTGCAGTGAGTGTGATTTTATCCATTAATCATTTGTATTCTGCCCACAGCTGGGGTCCCAGGAGAGGAACCGAAGTGCTACATCTGCATGGGGAAGACCTCCGTCCCCCTAAATGAGATTCTTATCTGTGGAAAGTGTGGTCTGGGTAGGTGGATTTATATTAAGGAGAAATGTTTGACATCTCAGGTTATTAGCCTTGTGCACACATTAGTGCAGGTTTTTATTTGTGTTCTGTGGGCCTGATTCAGAGCCGCTCGTTCGCTCTGAACGATGTTTGCACAACTGCGAATGCGTATGGGTCGTAATGCGCATGCGCAAACCGGTCATTGCGGTCGGAAATCGTGCGCTCGTAAAACAGCGAGGGGCTGCTAATTTGAGTGAAAGGATGAGGAGTTTGTGGGTGGTAACAGGGGAAGGTGCTTGAAAACGGGGGAGGTGAGATCCGAACGCAGGCGTGCCAAACGGTCAAAACGGCGTTTAATGGGAGTGCATAATTAACAAAGCAGCGTCATCGACCACGTCACTTGGTTGTCTTTTAGCCTGAACTGCTCGCAGTGATAGCGGGAAATAAATCCTACCACAAGCACTGCGAGCAGTTCAGATGCCTTCCGATGGTCCCGATTAATCTAATAAATACCGGAGATGACGTGTGATGCGAACGGGAAAGGGACGTCTTAACAAAATAGCGAGCGCATTTTTCGGACGCTCGCTCAGGCATAGAGGCGTCCACACACCGCAAAGAGCGAGCGCTCAATTTAAATAGCCGGACCCTTTTTCAGAACGTCCGTCCGCAAATAGCGTCCGGCTCTGAATCAGGCCCTGTGTTCGCTCTAACAAAGAGATGTGATCTAGGTGTGGAAGGTAAAATCATTCTCTCTCAAAGAGCTGCATTTCAAATCTGCTGTTCAGTGCAATCCTGCGCTGTATATTTCTGCATTGTTTAAGCCTTAGCTATGATTTGCACAATATTACTTTCAGAGCCAATATCTGTGACCATTATATTTGTCAGAAGCTACAACACACAGGATGCCATGAAATGTGGGATAATTTTCAGTGAATGTGCCCTGTGTAATGTTGCCATATAGGTGGCGTTAGCGTTATACCAGCTGCTCTGCCCATCTCATGGATGTTTGGGTAAAATCTTAGAACAATGTAGTTCCAAGTGTTCTATCACCACCGCCGGGTAAGGGAATCGCTTGGTGAAATGCCATCTTTGCGGTAGATTGGGCATCCCGGTGGCTCCCATATCAGTTGATAGAAAACTGGTGCTGTAAAGCAGAACTGGGGTAGGTACCCGCTTCTGTCTCCTCTGTGGTTCCCATCGGGTACCATGCATCGGCGTTCAGCTCCGTTCCTGCACCAGAGAGATCCTTGATCTTTGACGGAAACGCGCGGTTACTTTATTTTGACCAGCATGATCGGATCTGGTGGACGCGGCTGAATTCTGACGCACTGTACTGGAGGCACACTGATGTTTTTGCTGGGTAGCTACCCCTATTTATGGTTTACTAAGCATCAGTAAAAACCAGACCTAGTTTTCCCCCTTTAATGCATTAATAACAATTTATAGAACACCCCAGATCACAGATACAGTATTTCATTCCCGGTTATCTCAGGCAGAATAACAACGTGTGACTTTGAACATGTGACATACTTTACTTAGCGCAAGTTCAAAACGGTAACTTTTTCTAGTACATACAGTGGTCGTGATTCTGCGACGGACGCAGCCTGATAACGACCTTATAATAATGCGCGTGCCTGCGTCTGCAGAATGCCAACACTCCCCCCCCCCTACACACACGCGCGCACGCGCCAACATCATCAGCGATATTGGTAAATGCGAGAGATTCGCCAGAAACAGGGCTCTAGTCTCCGGATGCACATTACGACTGAGCACAGAAGTCTGCCTACACGCCCACAGGACGGCAACTCGCGCCCATTGCGGCCTGGAATCGCACAGTTTTGCGCTCTGCCCCGTGGGGGGTGCCGGACTGTAGATAGACAGTAATTAGTTAGACAATGTCTAGATCGACCCCAGATGTTAGACAGTCAATAGATCAACAGGTACAAAAGGTTGACAGGTACAAAAGGTTGACACACTAAAGGTCGACAGGTACAAATGGTCGACAGGTACAAATGGTCGACAGGGCCAAAAGGGCAACATGAAAATGGTCGACACAAAAATGATCGGCACATGATTTTTTTTTTTAGGCACTTAAGATGAGCCAGTGTCCAACGTCATTCCCCACCATCCAACGTCATTCCCTACCATCCAAGTGGGCATGGAAGGGGAATAAATCCATGTGGCAAGCGAAGCGAGCCACCGTGCCCGCAGCGCGGCGAGCGAAGCGAGCCCGCAAGGGACCGAATGGTATTTACGCAAAAAAAAAATCTTGTGTCGGCCATTTTCATGTCGAACTTTTGACCCTGTCGACCATTTGTACCTGTCGACCTTCTTACATGTCGACCTTTAGTGTGTCGACCTTTTGTACCTGTCGACCTTTTGTACCTGTCGATCTATTAACTGTCTAACATCTGGGGTTGATCTAAACATTGTCTATCTAATTACTGTCTATCTCTTATACCACACCCGCTGTGGGGAGGCGGACAGAAATCCGCGAGTACAGAAGTACTGTACTGCTTGCGGCCGTGTGTAATTCATGGGTAATTGTGTATGATGCAGTGTATGTGCTGCCGGTGATTTCCTTCTACGGTGCATGCGCAGTTTACAGATTTCCGTCTGTACATCCACTTCCATCCCACTCAGGTGCAGTACGTTAAAGGAAAAGGATAATGACGTCTTTCTTGCGGGACCAATAGCCCATTTTTTCACACTGTTCTGTACACGCCTTCCTGCAATTTTTACTAATACTCTGCTTTATCTTCCTGTTTCCCTTCTGTGCCTTTCGGTAAACCGGGAAGTTAGGGTGTCGGTATAAAATAAAGATGTGCGGCCCCTTTAAGCATTATCCAGTGGTCCCGCATCTGGCGAGTATTATTTGCTCCCTCTGGAAGACCAGAGGAAGCGACGGCTTCTGAGTGATGCGTGAGGTCTGCAGCTGAGCGGAACAGACCTCTCTCCTCACAAGTCACTCCTCTCTGAGTAAAGTTTGCTGGAAGCCGACTCGTTCCCGAGCACCTGCAGGTCTGCGGTAATGTCCTGGCACCGGCTGTACACCCAGCCACCTGTTACTGCTCCGACTCTCCCTCATGGTAACGTCCAGCTCGCACCAGACACTGGGCTTCATTCAGAGCCGCTTGTAAGCGGCCGCTCGTTCGTTATGAGTGATGTTCGCACATCTGCGCATGCTTACGGATTGTAATACGCATGCGCGAACCAGTCAGTGCGGCCGAAAATCGTTTGTTCGCTAAATAGCGAATGCCTGCTATTTTGAGTGACAGGAGGAGGCGTATGTGGGTGGTAACAGGGGAAGGTGCTTGAAAATGGGGAGTGGAATTCAGAACGCTGGCGTGCTTAAAGGTCAAAACGGGCGTTTTAAGGGTGTGCATAATTAATATAGGAGCGTCATTGACCACGTCACCTGGTTGTTTTATAGTCAGAACTGCTCGCAAGATTGCGGTAGGAAAAAACAACCACAAGAATAGCGAGAAGTTCATACGCTGTTCGATGTACTCGATTAACCTAATAAATAGCGGACATGACGTATGATGCGAGCGGCCAGGGGGCGTTTTTTTCAAAATTACGTCCGCATGTTTTGTTCGCTCGTTCAGACATAGAGGCGTGAACAGACCGCAAAGAGCGAACGGTTCATTTGAATAGCCACCCCTTTTTTCTGAACGATCGAGCGCAAATAGCGTCCGGCTCTGAATCAGGCCCACTGCACGGGACTGGCAGGATACAGAAAGGGACATCTGTCTGCACACCCACTATAATGTTATTACCCATCTGAGCCTGCCAGTGTGCTTCTAGGGGCTGGCAGCCTGTAGACTAAGGGCATCCTCCTCCCCCCTACACCTGTACTGGGCTGGCCGGATACTTTATCACAGAATGAGCCTGGTTCAAGCGTGGACGCAGAAGAGCACAAAGCAGCGCCTATTGGCGGCCTTTGGTCAAAACATCGAAACTTTCATTAGCCCTATGGCAGGTGCGCTTCCAGTGTCTGGCCGCGGCCGTCTGCGTCTGTGCGTGTCAGTACGCTCGCGCTTTCATTGATATCCCCATAACACGGCCACTGTGCGGACCTTTTTTGCTCGCGTTTCTCGCCACCTCCCAGTCACCGGCGCTCACTTTTCCACAACCGTTCTGATACCATCTGTCCTGATCGCAACAGCGCCTCTGTGTGTACACTCACGGTAACGCATGCGCAGTTGCGTTTTTCAGAAGTTTTCGTAAAATGCTCCACAGTGTCCAACATTGGCATCTGTGAATCAGGCCCTTATGGTGCGTACACACGTAGCGATTTCAAATTAGCTATTTGAGCGATAACCATATCGTTATCGAATCGGTCATTTAAATGGTCCCTACCAACTCACCATCAACCAGCGATGCGCGGCCACGTATGGATGATAGCCATATCGTCCATCGGTCGTGCATGCCGGTCAACTTGCTCGATATCGAGCAGGTTACTATAGGGACCCGCGATCGTTGATCGCGGGTCGTTATAGTCATCGGTGAGTTGGTGGTGTGCTGGGTGTTCGATATCAATCATCTCGGCACACCAGGGAGGGTGCAGGACGATCAGACAGCGATAACGTATCGCTGGCTGATCGCTACGTGTGTACGCACCATAGAGGAGCCTCTGGTGCTACTGCTGAGGTCAGGTCATTAGCAAAGTGCTCTCTATAACCGTTCTCCACCCTTGCGGTAATAACTTGTGAATTCTTATTTTCACACCAGTTGGTAGCTCCCGTTTTATTGGTCAGGGATTGTATGAGATCTGACGTGTACGTGAGCATTGGTGCCAGAAACCCTCCGTGCTGCCTCTGTCTGAACCTCCTCATTGACTCTCATTTGTTTTGGTTCTGTTTTTTGTCCGCTTTAAAGCTGGCGCAGAGCGCACTATTCACGCGATAAACCTGTATGTGTTAACGAGCTTAGCAGTGCATGCACATGACGTTCTGTACCGACTACGCTGAATGGAACTGGATGCAGCCGTGTCTCTATGACAATTGCAGGGCTGGGCACACAAGTTACGCCGGTCAGCCCAGGGGGGGATTGCGCTATGCAGTATAGTCCATTCAGCGCCTATGCTCCGATCATTCAGCCGCATTACCACCCCTGGCAGAAGGCCCCTGTGCATTTACACTGCCGTGAGCGCCGTCTGTTTTTTCTCGTGAACGCTCAGCCGTGTAGAACTACGAGTCCCATGATCTTTTCCTCCAGAGGATCACAGGGGCTGTAGTTAATGAGACCTAAGATAAGTTGCTGTGATCTGTTTGTGTTTCAGGCTATCATCAGAAGTGTCACATCCCCATCGTAGAGAGTGGAGAGAAGGGGGTCCTGGAGCCTTGGTTCTGCAGGCGCTGTATCTTTGTCCTGGCGGTCAGGGTAAGAACGGCAGGCTCTATGGCGACATGAATATTGGGCACATAAAGGGAGAGACGGCAGGAACGGATACGTTATCACACAGTGGGCCTGATTTAGAGGTGGACGTAGAGGCGCGCGCAGCCTGGATTTCGGCCTAGGTGGCTGGTCTATAGAACAATATGTCAGTGTTTTCCATTTTGGAGCAGGAGTAGACGTTGACGCTGGAAGCTGGGCGTAATCAGGGCTGCCATACGGGAGGCGTCATTGTTAGGGGCGTTGCTGGCGGAGCGGAGGCCACGTGCTTAGCTTTACTGTAATTACTGTTACACCTGCTCTGAGCTGGAGGAGATCACGCGTTTCACTTTTATTGCTACTCACTTTGGCGTGCTTCCCGCACTGTAAAAGAAGGCTGCACAACCGCATAAGTGCTGCAATGAATAATTACTGGGCATTACTCCCCTTCATGACTAATATACTGTAAGCCAAAAATTAGGATGAACCGAAGAGTGTTTAGTAAAAAAAAACAATGGAACTGTACTGAATGGTGAGCTATGCAAGCCGTCTCGCTATCACCATCATGGAAGCTAGATACAATCCTATTAATAGAATATTTTAAAACCCTTCATCCTTTAATAGTTATGTTGGCCATTTGCATCTAGAAAATGAAATTAGCTTAGTACTGTACAGTACCCCTTTAATTTGTCCATGGAAAACTCTGCTGGGCCCTCACTGCCACCCAATAGGAATGGATTGTGGTGAGAGACGCAGGAATCCAACAGCCTCTCGGCCACTCCAGCCGTATAATGTTGTGGGGCGGATTTATGTCCAGCTATCTCCAAGCCCCGTGCCAGGTAAATAACGGCGTGTACTGGCGCACAATGATATAGTGTCTTCTCTACCAAACTCCATGGAAAAACAAAGTTCCTCTCCCCAGTCATGTCCTGCTTAGGAAAATAACACCGTACAGTAGTAAGTCTAACACTGGTGCCAGGGACTCTGGAGCTCTCCTTTTATTTGCTATGCTGAGGTCATCATTCATCTGTGCTTTACAATATCCGACTAGACGCTACCTGGCTGACCGACAGCTGATTCACTTGTTGACACTCAGACCAGTTGAATGGGGCGCAAAGACGGAGAATGACAGCTAGGTGGCAATATGGAGGCCTCATTCCTTTGGGCACATTTCTAGTCATCGTCCAGGAACGCCATTCACAACATTTCTCCTACCGTCAATGTCAATTGCAACAGCGCCTCTATGTGTACACTCTTTGTAACGCAATGGGCCAGAGGAGGTTTTTTTAGAAATCTGCATTGCATTAAATCAGGCCCAAACACCGTAAATAATTACGCAGCTGTACGTCTCTTTCACCCCCACTCGTGTGCAGCTCATACGTTTGTCTGAGATGGGATTAGAACCCCAATAGGAGAGCCCCCCCTATCTGTGCACAAGTCATGAGAGTCTCTGGTTACTATTGTACCCCATGCAGAAAGCACAGCAAGGCAGTGTCGTACAGACACAAACGGTTCTGGCTGATGGTGTACAGACATGGCTGAAAACCTCAGAAGGACGTTAAGAAGAATAAGTAATGTAGTGACAGTTGCAGGAAGTCTTCATATGTTGCTGCTGCAGTGCGTATTTCAGCTGCGTGCCTGTGGTTTTATGAGGGGTTTCAGGGCATCTTCAATGCACGTACAGGCCGCTGGCAGAGTTTTTATGGGGACTCTGCATTTTGCTGAGGGAGTGACCATGTTTTCCACAGCAGGTAAGAAGTGAATAGTGTCTCCTGAGCTAATGATGCGTTGTCTCTGCAGAAAGGAGGCGCCCTGAAGAAAGGACCAATCGCAAAGACCCTCCAGGCGGTGAAGATGATTCTGACGTACAGTCCCGAAGACCTGGACTGGGACTCACCACACAGGACCAACCAGCAGCAGTGTTACTGTTACTGCGGGGGCCCCGGAGAGTAAGATGGCGCTCTGTACAGTATAACGGTGCACATGTCACTCTGCCTGTCCTTGTATTGTATGCAGCCCGGCCCCCATGTTACACATATATGTATTACAGTATAACGGTGCACATGTCACTCTGCCTGTATCCTTGTATTGTATGCAGCCCGGCCCCCATGGTTACACATATATGTATTACAGTATAACGGTGCACATATCACTCTGCCTGTCCTTGTATTGTATGCAGCCCGGCCCCCATGGTTACACATATATGTATTACAGTATAACGGTGCACATGTCACTCTGCCTGTGTCCTTGTATTGTATGCAGCCCGGCCCCCATGTTACACATATATGTATTACAGTATAACGGTGCACATGTCACTCTGCCTGTATCCTTGTATTGTATGCAGCCCGGCCCCCATGGTTACACATATATGTATTACAGTATAACGGTGCACATGTCACTCTGCCTGTGTCCTTGTATTGTATGCAGCCCGGCCCCCATGTTACACATATATGTATTACAGTATAACGGTGCACATGTCACTCTGCCTGTCCTTGTATTGTATGCAGCCCGGCCCCCATGTTACACATATATGTATTACAGTATAATGGTGCACATGTCACTCTGCCTGTCCTTGTATTGTATGCAGCCCGGCCCCCATGGTTACACATATATGTATTACAGTATAACGGTGCACATATCACTCTGCCTGTCCTTGTATTGTATGCAGCCCAGCCCCCATGTTACACATATATGTATTACAGTATAACGGTGCACATGTCACTCTGCCTGTCCTTGTATTGTATGCAGCCCAGTGCCCATGTTACACATATATGTATTACAGTATAACGGTGAACATGTCACTCTGCCTGTGTCCTTGTATTGTATGCAGCCCGGCCCCCATGGTTACACATATATGTATTACAGTATAATGGTGCTCATGTCACTCTGCCTGTCCTTGTATTGTATGCAGCCCGGTCCCCATGGTTACACATATATGTATTACAGTATAACGGTGCACATGTCACTCTGCCTGTCCTTGTATTGTATACAGCCCGGCCACCATGGAAACACATATATGTATTACAGTATAACGGTGCACATGTCACTCTGCCTGTCCTTGTATTGTATGCAGCCCAGCCCCCATGGTTACACATATATGTATTACAGTATAACGGTGCACATGTCACTCTGCCTGTCCTTGTATTGTATGCAGCCCGGCCCCCATGTTACACATATATGTATTACAGTATAATGGTGCACATGTCACTCTGCCTGTCCTTGTATTGTATGCAGCCCGGCCCCCATGTTACACATATATGTATTACAGTATAACGGTGCACATGTCACTCTGCCTGTGTCCTTGTATTGTATGCAGCCCGGCCCCCATGTTACACATATATGTATTACAGTATAACGGTGCACATGTCACTCTGCATGTCCTTGTATTGTATGCAGCCCGGCCCCCATGTTACACATATATGTATTACAGTATAACGGTGCACATGTCACTCTGCATGTCCTTGTATTGTATGCAGCCTGACCCCCATGGTTACACATATATGTATTACAGTATAACGGTGCACATGTCACTCTACCTGTCCTTGTATTGTATGCAGCCCGGCCCCCATGGTTACACATATATGTATTACAGTATAACGGTGCACATGTCACTCTGCCTGTCCTTGTATTGTATGCAGCCCGGCCCCCATGGTTACACATATATGTATTACAGTATAACGGTGCACATGTCACTCTCCCTGTCCTTGTATTGTATGCAGCCCTCCCCCCATGGTTACACATATATGTATTACAGTATAACAGTGCACATGTCACTCTCCCTGTCCTTGTATTGTATGCAGCCCGGCCCCCATGTTACACATATATGTATTACAGTATAATGGTGCATATGTCACTCTGCCTGTTCTTGTATTGTATGCAGCCCGGCCCCATGGAAACACATATATGTATTACAGTATAATGGTGCACATGTCACTCTACCTGTCCTTGTTTTGTATGCAGCCCGGCCCCCATGTTACACATATATGTATTACAGTATAACGGTGCACATGTCACTCTGCCTGTGTCCTTGTATTGTATGCAGCCCGGCCCCCATGTTACACATATATGTATTACAGTATAACGGTGCACATGTCACTCTGCATGTCCTTGTATTGTATGCAGCCTGACCCCCATGGTTACACATATATGTATTACAGTATAACGGTGCACATGTCACTCTACCTGTCCTTGTATTGTATGCAGCCCGGCCCCCATGTTACACATATATGTATTACAGTATAACGGTGCACATGTCACTCTGCCTGTGTCCTTGTATTGTATGCAGCCCAGCCCCCATGGTTACACATATATGTATTACAGTATAACGGTGCACATGTCACTCTGCCTGTCCTTGTATTGTATGCAGCCCGGCCCCCATGGTTACACATATATGTATTACAGTATAACGGTGCACATGTCACTCTCCCTGTCCTTGTATTGTATGCAGCCCTCCCCCCATGGTTACACATATATCTATTACAGTATAACGGTGCACATGTCACTCTCCCTGTCCTTGTATTGTATGCAGCCCGGCCCCCATGTTACACATATATGTATTACAGTATAACGGTGCACATGTCATTCTGCCTGTCCTTGTATTGTATGCAACCTGACCCCCATGGTTACACATATATGTATTACAGTATAACGGTGCACATGTCACTCTGCCTGTCCTTGTATTGTATGCAGCCCGGTCCCCATGTTACACATATATGTATTACAGTATAACGGTGCACATGTCACTCTGCCTGTCCTTGTATTGTATGCAGCCCGGCCCCCATGGTTACACATATATGTATTACAGTATAACGGTGCACATGTCACTCTGCCTGTCCTTGTATTGTATGCAGCCCGGCCCCCATGTTACACATATATGTATTACAGTATAACGGTGCACATGTCCCTCTCCCTGTCCTTGTATTGTATGCAGCCCGGCCCCCATGTTACACATATATGTATTACAGTATAACGGTGCACATGTCACTCTGCCTGTCCTTGTATTGTATACAGCCCGTCCACCATGGAAACACATATATGTATTACAGTATAACGGTGCACATGTCACTCTCCCTGTCCTTGTATTGTATACAGCCCGTCCACCATGGAAACACATATATGTATTACAGTATAACGGTGCACATGTCACTCTCCCTGTCCTTGTATTGTATACAGCCCGGCCACCATGGAAACACATATATGTATTACAGTATAACGGTGCACATGTCACTCTCCCTGTCCTTGTATTGTATACAGCCCGGCCACCATGGAAACACATATATGTATTACAGTATAACGGTGCACATGTCACTCTCCCTGTCCTTGTATTGTATACAGCCCGGCCACCATGTTACACATATATGTATTACAGTATAACGGTGCGGTCCCCACATTAATATGATGGAGTTTTAGGATTGGTTCAGAGTGATTTAATCAGCATTATATATCACAGGAACCCTGATTTATTGTCTGTGTTCTAAAGCCAAAACCATCTATAGAAGAAATCATACTAAGAAAATACTTTCTGGAGTATTAGCCCATAATTCCAGGCGATTCCCTGTAAAAGTAGATGTGACGTCACTAGAGGCCATCGGCACTGTGGGATTTGCCCTTTTGCATTTTCATAAATGACCCTGACTGTCTTGAATTACCGAGAAATAAGTTTAGCGCTGAATCTCTCTTTGTAAATGACCTTATTGTGTTCCCGCAGGTGGTACCTAAAGATGATCCATTGCTATCGGTGTCGCCAGTGGTTTCACGAGGCCTGCATCCAGTGCCTGAGCGAGCCCATGATGTTTGGAGACAGGTAGAGCCTGCGAATAGGATCACACAGAGCCCTGAAACGTACCCCCCCCCCCCCCCTCACTTCCCTGCAGTGTGGGGAATGACTGGTTTATTTGTACAGGCTCTCGGCTGTTAGCACTCAGACCCGCCAGCTGTTAACACCCAGTCAATGCTCCGGCGCTGACGGCTTATTACCTGTGTAAATTGTGCTGGGGCGCTCTGTTAAAACAACTTGGTTTTGCTCCTCAGCGTTAGTAAGTGGGAGACACCGTGCGAGGAATGTCAGCAGCTGAGTAAAACAGGGGGGGTCTTTCTCCAGCAAGAGACCACTATACTAACTAACACATTAACAGGGACCCTTATAAAGGGGAAGCTGAGCTGTGCTGCAGAGCCTTGCTAATAGGCTCTTATCCAGTGTGCTGTATAGTACAACTCATTGGCAGTTTGCATACTCGGGGCCTGATATGAAGCGGCATGATAGTACAATGGCGGTCCCAACTAGCGATCGTTTGCAGACTGCGCACTCGTCGCAGGCTGCATACGCATCTTTAAGAACTTACGAGTTACTCCGACTCTTCTCCAACTCTGTATTTTCTCTACGGCGGCTGAATTGGCGTTGATGGGTGGTAGCGATGCGGCAGCGGGGGGACCCCACGTAAGAGAAGCGAACCGTGGACGTGTAGCTAGAGCTGCGACTTATTGTGAGTTGCGCGCATGCAGAGTGCACGCCATTTTCAGTCGCATCTTCAGCTCCTAGCAATGGGACAGATGTAAGTGCTGCTGATAGTGATGGCGGCCGGGGGGCTTGGAGGAGGTGCGATAACATAGACCGCTACAACTCCGAAACAGATGTATAATCACATGGGACTTGCCATTGCTGCAGGCGTCCAGAATGCGACCGCACTAAGTACAAATCAGAATCCCACCCTCTGTCTTCGGCTGTATTAGGTGCAGAATCCTCCGCAAGGGGGGGGGGCACAGGCGGCCCGCGTGCCAACAGCTGGAAGCAAGTGTGTCCAAACTTGCGCACGTTCGCAGCCCCACTGGCCATTTAGCACCAGCAGGTCTCAGCCAGGGGGGGTTAAACCGAGGGCGCAGGAGGAAGGCAGCATTCCGATCAGGATTACCCTGATGGTTTGGTGCCTGCAGGGGGCATATATTTGGCACATGCCAAAGTTCCCTCTACAGAGCTCGCCTTCTCAGATATACCTGCGTTGCTTCTCACCCATTGGGGTCTACCCACCGGGGCATCAGAAACTGCGCTCAGGAGTATATGTCATTTTCATAATACTATTATTATGCTGGCTTCATTTGTTGCATATGTCGGGAAGAAATGAGTTGCTGTGACGCTGCACCTGTTGTGGAACTACAAGTCCCAGCACACCCTAAGCAGCTGTCTGACTAGTTGTTATAAGGCCTATTATGTGCGTGGTATTTACACCACTCTTTGTTCTGGAAAGAGACGTCTATTTATTATTATGAATATTGTACATGAGCGTTTTATACCGGCTCCCATCAGATCTGAAGTCTGGGCACTAGAGGATTGGGAGCAGCCATGATATCCGTGCTGTTATTAGCGTTAGACCTATTCTGACACTGCACTAAAGTTCATATGGTGCCACTTTGTAACATGCTCCCGGTATTGGAGTTCATGTCTTTGGCTGGAGTTTCTCCGGCGGCCTCAGTGGTTCCCTAGTGAATTTGGTCGCTGTCTTTGGATGGGACCTGCCCTGTGCTTGGCTCATGTGTGTATGTGTACAGTCAGAATTGAAGTGATGGCTTTCAGAATAAATTCAATGCGGTTTCAATGGCATTCCCTGCATTCTTGAACCTTCCCGAGAGACGGCCTTTCACAGCAATGGGGCCTTCCAGTCTTACAAGACGGCAAATTCCCCACATTTAACCCTTTCAGGTCGCCGAAAACCAGTGCAGCTGGATAGAAGTGTCCGGCCAGCTCTCACGCTCACAAACATAGAGGATCCCGTCCCGCTATCGGCTAATTGCGTTATTTCGTGCTCTGTATAATTGCCACCAGCGGTCAGTGCTGCTAAATCTCCTTACATCAGCGCTGAGCCGCAAGATAAATCCACGGATTCTGCTCCATGTGCGGGTGACGCAAATCGATGAAAATAGCCCTATACAGTAGCTCTCAGTCTGGAATAATCCTGCGTATATAACTGCTTCCAGGCATTCTAACAAATTGCTTTCTGGATCAGAGGAAAGGCCCAGTCCCCATGACCAGCTTGCACTTAGCCTGCAGATCTACAATTCGGGCCTCATGTAGAGTTGGACGCGTTTATCGCTCTGAACGTTTGTTGCAAAAATTGGCGTGTATGTATTGAGTCGCACATGTCTCGAGATACGTCCAGCTTACCCTATGCGTACACAATGTAGCAGTGTGTCATAGACAAAGGAGAGAATCGCCTATTGGCGACATTATTAATAAATGTTGCATTTTCCATATTATATACAATCCCATCCACATCCAAACTTTTGGGCCTGATTCAGACCCGCTCGCAAGCGGGTCGATGGTGGGCCATTGCGCACGCGCGAGCCCCGGAGAGAGAGTGAGACATCACTCGCTCCGGGGCTCGCTACAAGACGGGGAGGCTGTCGATGTTGATCGACAGCTCGTCCCATTTTGTAGGCGGGGAGGGGGGGTGGCTGGACAATCGGAACGCCTGCCGTTTGTGGGCGGCCCTACTGACATCATTCGTGATGTCAGTAGTGAACTTCCTGCTCTATTAGAGCAGGAAGTTCAGTTGGGTTTGCGGGAACCGAGACCCTACCACAAGGGTCTCGTCGCAAGCCCGATGGTCTCGATAATCGCGACCATAGCCAGGCCGCTCGCAAAAGCTTTGGGTGGTCACCCACAGCTATGCGAACGGCCTGGAGGCGGATTTTTTTAAAAATAAATCCGCCCTTATTCAGAGCATGCGCTCGCAAATAGCGAGCGCCTCAGAATCAGGCCCTTTATCTCTTAAAAAATGTGAATATTATTTCCCACAATAGTCCAAATGGAAATGACCAACAAGAAATCGGAATAGAGGGCCGCAACTTAACATATTATACCTTCAACGCTCATGTAAGTGGCGCCTTATTCAGCAGTTCACACTAGTGCACTGCCGAATGCAGATTCCTGATGGTCGGGAATCTGTGCAGACGCCGGACCTGTACTTGTGTATCTGCAGTACCGGTGCTGCGCGTTTACAGTGGCGTGTCGCCGCCATTGGGGGGGAGGGAAGCCATGATCTCGATCGGCTGGCGGAGATTTCCTGGCCTCCTTTCCTTATATGCGATGGCCGGCCTGCCTCACCCCATGGTCACTCAGCCGACCAAGGATCAAACCCAGGGTTTGCTTTGACATGTTGATTATGGCATTTTGATGTAATGCCACCTTGTATTATGTTTGATGTCGCATAGTAATGTGCAACCAGCACTGTATGAATAGATTATCCATCCGTGGGCTGATCATACGGTAATAATGCCGCTACTTACGCTGACTGATATTTTCCGATAATAAAATGTATTTGCGTCATGCTGGTTATTCTCTCTCTCTCTTCTTGGTAGGTTTTTTATCTTTTTCTGCTCGGTTTGTAACCAAGGTGCGGAATTCATCAAGCGGCTGCCCCTTAGATGGTAAGATTCCCATACTGGGGACGTCATACTGGGGACGTCATACTGGGGACGTCATACTGGGGACGTCATACTGGGGACGTCATACTGGGGACGTCATACTGGGGACGTCATACTGGGGACGTCATACTGGGGACATCATACTGGGGACGTCATACTGGGGACATCATACTGGGGACGTCATACTGGGGACGATACTATATGTCTTGCAGAGCTCTCTTCCATGAGTAAAACTAGGGCTCTCCCACGTCTGTGTTCAGCGCAGGTTCCTATAGTAAAGTATTTTTACTGTCTCCTTATCCCTATTATTATTCCCCAGTGTAACTGTCTACTGGAAATAGTAGAGCTGAATATAAATGATTATGGGGAGATGTATCAAGTCTTGGAGAGAGAGAAAGTTGTTCAAAGCAACCAATCGGCTTCACCCTGTGATCTGTGCCCTCCCCCTGTGATCCGTTTTCCATATCCTCCCTGTGATCCGTACACCCTGATCTGTACCCTCCCCGTGATCCGTTATCCATATCCTCCCTGTGATCCGTACACCCTGATCTGTACCCTCCCCGTGATCCGTTATCCATATCCTCCCTGTGATCCGTACACCCTGATCTGTACCCTCCCCCTGTGATCAGTTATCCGTATCCTCCCTGTGATCCGTACACCCTGTGATCTGTGCCCTCCCCCTGTGATCAGTTATCCATATCCTCCCTGTGATCCGTACACCCTGTGATCTGTACCCTCCCCCTGTGATCCGTACACCCTGATCTGTACCCTCCCCCTGTGATCCGTTATCCATATCCTCCCTGTGATCCGTACACCCTGTGATCTGTACCCTCCCCCTGTGATCCATTATCCATATCCTCCCTGTGATCCGTACACCCTGTGATCTGTGCCCTCCCCCTGTGATCCGTTATCCGTATCCTCCCTGTGATCCGTACACCCTGAACTGTACCCTCCCCCTGTGATCAGTTATCCGTATCCTCCCTGTGATCCGTACACCCTGTGATCTGTGCCCTCCCCCTGTGATCCGTTATCCATATCCTCCCTGTGATCTGTACACCCTGATCTGTACCCTCCCCCTGTGATCCATTATCCATATCCTCCCTGTGATCCATACACCCTGTGATCTGTGCCCTCCCCCTGTGATCAGTTATCCGTATCCTCCCTGTGATCCGTACACCCTGATCTGTACCCTCCCCCTGTGATCAGTTGTCCATATCCTCCCTGTGATCCGTACACCCTGTGATCTGTGCCCTCCCCCTGTGATCTATTGTCCGTATCCTCCCTGTGATCCGTACACCCTGTGATCTGTGCCCTCCCCCTGTGATCCGTTATCCGTATCCTCCCTGTGATCCGTACACCCTGTGATCTGTGCCCTCCCCCTGTGATCCGTTATCCGTATCCTCCCTGTGATCCGTACACCCTGTGATCTGTGCCCTCCCCCTGTGTGATCAGTTATCCGTATCCTCCCTGTGATCCGTACACCCTGTGATCTGTGCCCTCCCCCTGTGATCTATTGTCCGTATCCTCCTTGTGATCCGTACACCCTGTAATCTGTGCCCTCCCCCTGTGATCAGTTATCCGTATCCTCCCTGTGATCCGTACCCTCCCCCTGTGATCAGTTATCCATATCCTCCCTGTGATCCGTACACCCTGTGATCTGTGCCCTCCCCCTGTGATCAGTTATCCGTATCCTCCCTGTGATCCGTACACCCTGATCTGTGCCCTCCCCCTGTGATCAGTTATCCGTATCCTCCCTGTGATCCGTACCCTCCCCCTGTGATCAGTTATCCATATCCTCCCTGTGATCCGTACACCCTGTGATTTGTGCCCTCCCCATGATCCGTTATCCATATCCTCCCTGTGATCCGTATACCCTGATCTGTGCCCTCCCCCGTGATCCGTACACCCTGATCTGTGCCCTCCCCCTGTGATCCGTACACCCTGTGATCTGTGCCCTCCCCCTATGATCAGTTATCCGTATCCTCCCTGTGATCCGTACACCCTGATCTGTACCCTCCCCCTGTGATCAGTTATCCGTATCCTCCCTGTGATCCGTACACCCTGTGATCTGTACCCTCCCCCTGTGATCAGTTATCCGTATCCTCCCTGTGATCCGTACACCCTGTGATCTGTGCCCTCCCCCTGTGATCAGTTATCCGTATCCTCCCTGTGATCCGTACACCCTGATCTGTGCCCTCCCCCTGTGATCAGTTATCCGTATCCTCCCTGTGATCCGTACCCTCCCCCTGTGATCAGTTATCCATATCCTCCCTGTGATCCGTACACCCTGTGATTTGTGCCCTCCCCCTGTGATCCTTTATCCATAGCCTCCCTGTGATCCGTACACCCTGTGATCTGTGCCCTCCCCCTGTGATCAGTTATCCGTATCCTCCCTGTGATCCGTACACCCTGATCTGTACCCCCCCCCTGTGATCAGTTATCCGTATCCTCCCTGTGATCCGTACACCCTGATCTGTACCCTCCCCATGATCCGTTATCCATATCCTCCCTGTGATCCGTACACCCTGTGATCTGTGCCCTCCACCTGTGATCAGTTATCCGTATCCTCCCTGTGATCCGTACACCCTGATCTGTGCCCTCCCCCTGTGATCAGTTATCCGTATCCTCCCTGTGATCCGTACCCTCCCCCTGTGATCAGTTATCCATATCCTCCCTGTGATCCGTACACCCTGTGATTTGTGCCCTCCCCCTGTGATCCTTTATCCATAGCCTCCCTGTGATCCGTACACCCTGTGATCTGTGCCCTCCCCCTGTGATCAGTTATCCGTATCCTCCCTGTGATCCGTACACCCTGATCTGTACCCTCCCCATGATCCGTTATCCGTATCCTCCCTGTGATCTGTGCCCTCCCCCTGTGATCCGTTATCCATATCCTCTCTGTGATCCGTACACCCTGTGATCTGTACCCTCCCCCTGATCAGTTATCCGTATCCTCCTTGTGATCCGTACACCCTGTAATCTGTGCCCTCCCCCTGTGATCAGTTATCCGTATCCTCCCTGTGATCCGTACCCTCCCCCTGTGATCAGTTATCCATATCCTCCCTGTGATCCGTACACCCTGTGATCTGTGCCCTCCCCCTGTGATCAGTTATCCGTATCCTCCCTGTGATCCGTACACCCTGATCTGTACCCTCCCCATGATCCGTTATCCGTATCCTCCCTGTGATCTGTGCCCTCCCCCTGTGATCCGTTATCCATATCCTCTCTGTGATCCGTACACCCTGTGATCTGTACCCTCCCCCTGATCAGTTATCCGTATCCTCCTTGTGATCCGTACACCCTGTGATCTGTGCCCTCCCCCTGTGATCAGTTATCCATATCCTCCCTGTGATCCGTACACCCTGTGATCTGTGCCCTCCCCCTGTGATCAGTTATCCGTATCCTCCCTGTGATCCGTACACCCTGATCTGTACCCCCCCCCTGTGATCAGTTATCCGTATCCTCCCTGTGATCCGTACACCCTGATCTGTACCCTCCCCATGATCCGTTATCCATATCCTCCCTGTGATCCGTACACCCTGTGATCTGTGCCCTCCCCCTGTGATCAGTTATCCGTATCCTCCCTGTGATCCGTACACCCTGATCTGTACCCTCCCCATGATCCGTTATCCGTATCCTCCCTGTGATCCGTACCCTCCCCCTGTGATCCGTTATCCATATCCTCTCTGTGATCCGTACACCCTGTGATCTGTACCCTCCCCCTGATCAGTTATCCGTATCCTCCTTGTGATCCGTACACCCTGTAATCTGTGCCCTCCCCCTGTGATCAGTTATCCGTATCCTCCCTGTGATCCGTACCCTCCCCCTGTGATCAGTTATCCATATCCTCCCTGTGATCCGTACACCCTGTGATTTGTGCCCTCCCCCTGTGATCCTTTATCCATAGCCTCCCTGTGATCCGTACACCCTGTGATCTGTGCCCTCCCCCTGTGATCAGTTATCCGTATCCTCCCTGTGATCTGTGCCCTCCCCCTGTGATCCGTTATCCATATCCTCTCTGTGATCCGTACACCCTGTGATCTGTGCCCTCCCCCTGTGATCAGTTATCCGTATCCTCCCTGTGATCTATGCCCTCCCCCTGTGATCAGTTATCCGTATCCTCCTTGTGATCCGTACACCCTGTGATCTGTACCCTCCCCCTGATCAGTTATCCGTATCCTCCCTGTGATCCGTACACCCTGTGATCTGTGCCCTCCCCCTGTGATCAGTTATCCGTATCCTCCCTGTGATCTATGCCCTCCCCCTGTGATCCGTTATCCGTATCCTCCCTGTGATCCGTACACCGTGAACTGTACCCTCCCCCTGTGATCCGTTATCCGAATCCTCCCTGTGATCCGTACACCCTGATCTGTACCCTCCCCCTGTGATCCGTTATCTATATCCTCCCTGTGATCCGTACACCCTGATCTGTACCCTCCCCCTGTGATCCGTTATCTATATCCTCCCTGTGATCCGTACACCCTGTGATCTGTGCCCTCCCCCTGTGATCCATTATCCATATCCTCCCTGTGATCCGTACCCTCCCCCTGTGATCAGTTATCCATATCCTCCCTGTGATCCGTACACCCTGTGATCTGTACCCTCCCCATGATCCGTTATCCGTATCCTCCCTGTGATCTGTGCCCTCCCCCTGTGATCTGTGCCCTCCCCATGATCCGTTATCCGTATCCTCCCTGTGATCTGTGCCCTCCCCCTGTGATCCGTTATCCATATCCTCTCTGTGATCCGTACACCCTGTGATCTGTGCCCTCCCCCTGTGATCAGTTATCCATATCCTCCCTGTGATCCGTACACCCTGTGATCTGTACCCTCCCCATGATCCGTTATCCGTATCCTCCCTGTGATCTGTGCCCTCCCCCTGTGATCTGTGCCCTCCCCATGATCCGTTATCCGTATCCTCCCTGTGATCTGTGCCCTCCCCCTGTGATCCGTTATCCATATCCTCCCTGTGATCCGTACACCCTGTGATCTGTGCCCTCCCCCTGTGATCAGTTATCCATATCCTCCCTGTGATCCGTACACCCTGTGATCTGTGCCCTCCCCCTGTGATCTGTGCCCTCCCCCTGTGATCTGTGCCCTCCCCCTGTGATCTGTGCCCTCCCCCTGTGATCTGTGCCCTCCCCCTGTGATCTGTGCCCTCCCCCTGTGATCTGTGCCCTCCCCCTGTGATCTGTGCCCTCCCCTAGTGATCCAAATCAAATTTAACTTCCCAAGTAGTATTTATGTGTGAGACTAACAATAGCGTCCGAGGGCTCACCGCTGTGTAGTCTGATACAGACGGTAGTACTCTCAGCTGCAGTCTGTGCAATGTTTGTATCTACCAGCTACCACTGACTGCAACTCAACTGTTATAAAGAGGTTCGTTCTTTACAATCACTGGGTTCTGTGGTCACTTCTGTGTTCATTAGGATTAGGAAGACTTGTGTGTATGAGGGATTATATCACCTACTGTAACTTATTATAGACAATAAAAGTAAGCATGGTTTTATGTGACCACCTTGGTGAGCTCTTATATCGCTATAATTTACAGTAGCGAGTGCATTATATAAACACTAATGACTGTGGATGATTGCATTTGGGATTAAGATTGTGACCATTTTTACTAGTTCTTGGGTTATTGAGAACTTTTGGAGTTTTTTTCTTTTTATACTATACATTTTATTACAGTTTTGGGGTAAATTGGTCACGTGCAGAAGAGCCTCAATTTATTAGGATGGTCGGACAGAATAGGTCAGCGCTGTGAGACATGGATGGAATTTCCTAGTGGAGGTTCCTGGGGTGTGGCTTGAAACGCGTCGTATAACCAGCGTCTGTGTTGTGTGATTACAGGGTGGATGTGGTTCACCTCGCCCTCTACAACCTGGGGGTCCTCAGCAAGAAGAAATACTTTGATTTCGAGGAGATCCTGACTTTTGTCAATGATAACTGGGACCATATGCAGCTCGGGAAGGTACGTGGTTCACCACCAAGGGCTGGGGCGTGGGCGGGGGTTCATGTGGATATCAAGACCGAGGGAGTGGGATTTCCAGGATATAGGTTAGTGGTTTACATTTCCAGTTCTCAGGTACCCCCAGTAGGTCATGTTTTCTGGATTTCTTTAATCATACACAGGTGAGTTGATTTATATTGCTAAGTCAGTAAATATTCCACCTGTTTCCACAGAAGAAATCCTGAAAACATGACCTGTTGGGGGCACCTGAGGACTGGAGTTGACAACCTCTGATATATGGAGGTAAATAGCCGAGATGAGATTTGCCAAAATATAAACCTTTTGCCCAAATAATTTGGTGAAGTTTGACTCCTGTCTGAGATTTTATTTAATAACTTAAGATCTTTTATAACATTTTAAAAAATGTATTGAAATATTTTATTGTCCCCATGACCTCCTTCATGTTGACTAGTATACAGTACAGACCTCCTTCATGTGACTAGTATACAGTACATACCTCCTTCATGGTGACTAGTGTACAGTACAGACCTCCTTCATGGTGGCTAATGTACAGTACAGACCTCCTTCATGGTGACTAATGTACAGTACAGACCTCCCTCATGGTGACTAATGTACGGTACAGACCTCCTTCATGGTGACTAGTGTATAGTACAGACCTCCTTCATGGTGACTAGTATACAGTACAGACCTCCCTCATGGTGACTAGTATACAGTACAGACCTCCCTCATGGTGACGAATGTATAGTACAGACCTCCTTCATGATGACTAGTGTATAGTACAGAACTCCGTCATGGTGACTAGTGTGTACAGTAAAGACCTCCTTCATGGTGACTAATGTACAGTACAGACCTCCTTCATGGTGACTAATGTACAGTACAGACCTCCTTCATGGTGACTAATGTACAGTACAGACCTCCTTCATGGTGACTAATGTACAGTGCAGACCTCCTTCATGGTGACTAATGTACAGTGCAGACCTCCCTCATGGTGACTAGTGTACAGTACAGACCTTCATGGTGACTAATGTACAGTACAGACCTCCTTCATGGTGACTAATGTACACTACAGACCTCCTTCATGGTGACTAGTGTATAGTACAGACCTCCTTCATGGTGACTAATGTATAGTACAGACCTCCTTCATGGTGACTAGTGTATAGTACAGACCTCCTTCATGGTGACTAGTGTACAGTACAGACCTCCTTCATGGTGACTAATGTACAGTACAAACCTCCTTCATGGTGACTAGTGTACAGTACAGACCTCCTTCATGATGACTAGTGTACAGACCACCTTCATGGTGACTAGTGTATAGTACAGACCTCCTTCATGGTGACTAATGTACAGTACAGGCCTCCTTCATGGTGACTAATGTACTGTACAGATCTCCTTCATGGTGACTAATGTATAGTACAGACCTCCTTCATGGTGACTAATGTACAGTACAGACCTCCTTCATGGTGGCTAATGTACAGTGCAGACCTCCCTCATGGTGACTAATGTACAGTGCAGACCTCCTTCATGGTGACTAATGTACAGTACAGACCTCCTTCATTGTGACTAGTGTACAGTACAGACCTCCTTCATGATGACTAATGTACAGTACAGACCTCCTTCATGATGACTAGTGTACAGTACAGACCTCCCTCATGATGAGTCGTTCATCCTAGTGCACAGGCTCAGGTCTAGCCACTAACTTTTTGAGTATGAGAGGAGGATACATTAGTTAGGAATTGATAATTTTGTGACTTGTGCCCCCCTGTACATGGCAGGATCATTCTGTCCTTTTTGTTCTTTGCCTCACTACAAACGTTACAGTTTAGGCTAAATGTGCTGCTCCCAGGTCAGCTCTGATCCTGTCTGTATTTTTGGGAATGGTTTTTCCTCTACCCTGTTAGACTGGTGCTGATCACGCTGGGAGCTCAGGGAACCTCACAGCACTGGTTCATCTCTCCGGGCTCACTGGAAAATCATAGTGTGGAAAACTGAGGCTTGACTGCCACTTAGTGGCCAAAGTGCGAATTGCTAAGCCTCTGAGCCACACATTAAGGGCCTGATTCTTTGCCAGACGCAAATGCGTACGGCCGCAGCAAGTACTTTGTAATCGGTACAATAATGCGACAATACGTATGTATTTATGTGTACATTGCTGCGCTACAAGGATAGGAAACTCTCCGCCACTCAGGTCTTTCAGCTGTTGTTGAAGCACATATTCCATTTGCTAATGAGGCATGCTGGGTTTTGTAGTGTAACAATAGTTATTACTGGATAAAAGTTTAAGCACCGAAGTGCAAACAAAATCCAATGTGGTTGGGAATTACCATTGCAGGGGGTTTTAGGATGGTTTGGAGGGTCACACGGTGTGAGACTATTAGTAATTGTGGAAGCACTGGAGGAGACCTCGTTCCAGCATTGTCTGAGTTTGGGGGAAGCTTTATATCCAATACATTCTAACAGCTGGTAATCACAGGTCTACTGAGTGCATTGAATGTGATTTATCGCTATATATGTAGTTATCTTGAATATTCTTTTTTTTTTTCTTAGCAGCAATTCCATGTAACTGCTATGAATCAAAATCTGTTCCTGCTTTCACAATACTGTTTTACCCAGTGTTGATACCTAATTTCAGCCCATCGCATTACTGCTTTCTTGACCTGTCAATCATTTTATTTTAGCTGTCAGTCACCCCAGCTGAAGACCGGGGTCAGCACCTTTTGGAGGCATTAAACAGCTATAAGAGCAGGTGAGACTTCCTTCCTCCAGGTATAAGTGAAAGCCTCCAATGATTATATATGTCGGATTTGTGTTTCAGCCGTTTTTTAAAGGGTTCAGCGTAAAACCTGCCACATAGAGGCTGCTGTTTCCCAGCATTTGTCCTACGACAGTTATTGTGAATCAATATGTCTCAGAATAACAGACTAGATCAGCCTGTGGGGCTGATTCACAACGGATCGCAAGATTGCGTACGCACGCAGTTCAACTGCGATAGTATTCTAATCCATGGCAATCACAATGCAAACTTAGCACAACACAAGGACGCCCACTTTACCTTACACACATCCGTAATGTTTAGCAGAATAGTGAAACCATCGGTACTATCGAGTAACATCGCAGCCTCACTCAAACTTGCACAAACCCTGACATTACTGAGGAATTGCTAACAACCACGCACGCTATCAGGCTTCACACTGCATAGGGCATCGCGGTGGATAATTTATGCACACCCCCGCAACGGCGTTCAGACGCACTGGCACGCCTGTATTTCCCCCCCCTCCCTCCCGTCACCACCCACAAACGGTGCTTCCTGTCAATCACTCTGCGATGGGTCTACGTAGCCGGTGTGAGCGCAGTCACGATCGCAATAGCTAGTTCGCACACGTGCACTGCGATGCATTTGCAGAATGCAACAATCGGACGATGGCGTGCGTATTAGCAATTGTGCGATCCTTGCTGAATCAGGCCCTGTGACTGCAGGCAGCATGCGTGCACCTTTCCCTACCTGGAGGTGCTTTGTGGCCCTGTATTTCATGCTCTGATCATCTGATTATACCGCCCCCATTTTTAGCCTCCTCTGATGAATTCTCTGTTCCAGGTTTCTCTGTGGCAAGGAGATGAAGAGAAAAAAGTGCATCTTCCGTCTGAGAATCCGAGTTCCACCGAGTCCGCCCGGCAAACTTTTGCCAGACAAACTGCTTGGTCAGACGGAGAACAGGTCGGGTGGGGACATAAAGAAGAGAGGACGAAGCAAATATTCGCACAAAAATAGGTATCGTTATATCTCTGCGCAATCACTGACTGCGCAGCTCAGACATTAATACTACACAGATGTATCAGACCTTCCAGAGAGATAAAGTGGAGAAGTGACCCATAACAGCCAATCTGCTTCTTCTAACTCATTTTATAGACTATGGGGTCTATTTACTAAGCAGTGTTAGGAGACAGAGTGAAAAGCGATAAGAAAGTGATAAGGTGCCAGCCAATCAGCTCCCAACTGTCATCTCACAGGCTGTGTTTGAAACATGACAGTTGGGAGCTGATTGGCTGGTACCTTATCACTTTCTTATCACTTATCACTCTGTCTCCTAACACTGCTTAGTAAATAGACCCCTGTGCTAGATAAATGCTGGCTACAAGGGGATTGGTTGCTATGGGGAACATCTCCACTTCATCTCTCTCAAAGGGTTGATACGTCTCCCCTCCAAAGTGTGATGATGGCTTGTAGCCCCTCAAGACAGTTTTGCTGTGCTCCCCCTCTCTCACCCATGTCACTCTGGATAATATGCCAGGCTATGTGCTGTAACACTGTGTAAATTGCTTGTACTGTGGCTTTAAGGTGGGTACACACTATACAGATATATCTGCAGGTGATGGTCTTTCATACACACTGAACGGCCATCATCTGTGTCTGGTTGCGGGTCCCGGCGTCCAGTGGGTGTGTCGGGGGCGTGTCCCGGCGGGCGGGAGGGGTGTTCCAACCCCCTCCCCGCGGCTGACGCTATGTGTGTACGGGCGGTCTGCAGACATATCTGTCCATCGGCTGTGCAACACAGCCAATGCGATATATCAGTGAACGACGACGTTCACCGACATATCATGGGTACACACTGGCCGACGGCCAGCAGAAATATTGGCCGATCAGTTGATTGGCCAATGTATCTGTCAGTGTGTACCCAGCATAAAATACAGAATAGCCCAAACAGTCTTGCTATAAATATATACAGTACAACCACAGTGAATGATCTATACATGTGATAATTGCCTATTGTTACATAGCAGACTGAGGGTCTCATTCAGACCCGCTCGCAAGCGCTGAGCACTCGCAAGCGGGTCGATGTTGAGGCCCTTCGCACGCGCAGCGGCCGCACTGCGCGAGCGCAAGCCCCGGAGTGAGAGAGAAATTCTCTCGCTCCGGGGCTCACTACAAAAGGGGCGGCTGTCGATGGTGATCGACAGCTCGCACCGTTTTGTAGGCGGGGTGGGGGGTGGCTGGCCAAACGGAGGCGTTCCCAAAGGAACGCCTGCCATTTGGGGGCGGCCCCACTGACATCACGAGAACCGAAAGCTCACTGGGGCTTGCAGCAGACGAGACCCTACTACAAGAGTCTCGTCGAAAGCCCCGATGGTCGCGATGGTCTTGACCATCGCGACCATCAACCTGGCCGCTCGCTAAAGCTGTGGGTGGTCACCCACAGCTTAGCGAGCGGCCAGGAGGCAGGATTTTAGAAAGGAAGCGGCTACAAAACCTAAAATGCTAATTACAGTACATGATGCATAGATCAATGGACAACTATACATATGTTATCTGATTATAAGGTAAAGGCTCTCGCCATAGAAAAATAATTTTCCCTATATTGCTGTCACTTCCCGGCCGCATATCCTGCTACAGCTCAGGACTACAACTCCCAGCGTGCCCAGTTATAGTCGTGCGCAGCAGATGGTTGAACATTGCCGCAATCTCCCGTTTGTTATCTGACGCAGGCAGTGATCTCATTGTCTCCCTCTTGCAGTCTGCTTCCCCACGATTGTCCGCAACAGACCGGGAGGGGAATCCGCAGGAAACAGTCCAGGTTCCTTCTGGAGGACGCCATTCCCAGTGTCAGTAAATATCTGTTTCTTCTCCAATGCTGCCAAGTCCATTAAATGAGAAATATTTAGTACTTTCTTTTACAGGATAAAATGTAGAAACAGGCATGTGTATATATATATATATATATATATATATATCGCTACAGCTCGTCCCCCTGCTTTTCCATGTGTTTGGGCAAAATTATGGGTTCCGTTGTCATGGAAACGGCTCTCCTTCCTCATATAGCAGTATGTTTGCTCCGTGGCGTATCTATGGGTGCAGGATATGCGGTGTGCATGGGCCCCTTTGTTGAAGGGGGTGGAGGGCATGCATCTAATTCCTGCACATGGTGTGCCTGCAGCCGGTTCCCTCCCTACCTTTTTGCCGGCTGCGCCATCTTTCGTGTGATATATTGGAAAAGATGGGGCTGGTGCAGGCTGTGGTAAAGCCTCTAGGACCGCAGCAGAGCGTCTCCTATCTTCTGTGCGTGCAGCATCTCCCATAAATATCACACATGGTGCCGTCATCAGCAAAATGTGTTGGTTGGGTGGGGGGGGGGGGTGTTGCATGGGCGGCCATAGGTGGTAATATGCGTCTCCTGCAGTCCTGCCCACAGCTCAGCACAGGAATAGCAGCATCGATACTGTGTGGGAGATGTATCAAGCATTGGAAAGAGATAAAGTACCAACCACTCAGCTCCTAACTGTCATTTTTCAAATAAAGCCTGTAAAGTGACAGGAGCTGATTGGTTGGTACCTTACCTCTCTCCACTATATTGTTTTCCAAGGCTTAAGGCCTGATTCAGACCCGTTCGCTATCTGCGTACGCTCGCTGGATGCGTATGCAAATTTGTCAAAGTGACGCCACGTGAAGCGAACGCTCGCCAAGGCATAAGCACGCCCACCATGTCTTAGTGAGCGGCCACTTTGTCTGAGCGTACGCCCAATCGCACAGGCAGAGCCGCCCACCAGCAACACGTCATCTCCAGGAAGTGTATTAAAACATTGATACATCGCGCACCATCGGATGTGAACGCAGTGCTTGAGGCAGCTTTACCCTACCGGAAGCATTGCGAGGAAATCAGTGTAAAAAAAAAAAGGCAAGTGACGTGTACTTTGACGCTGCCTGATAATTATTAGTGTCCTGCCCCTGTCACCACCCACAAACGTCCTCTCCTGTCACTCATTACCCTGGGCTGCCTTTGCTGGGCGAGCGAGCGGGTTGCGATCGCAGTGTGTAGTTCGCGCACGCGCAGAATGAAGCGTACGCATGCGCAGAACATCGGGTCGCTTGCGAATGCACAGCGCGAGCGAGCGGCTCTGAATCAGGCCCCTAGTACATATCTGCCTGTGACTGTTGTGTTTGTCTACTCCAGTGATGCAACAATAACCAGAGGAGCCTATAACAGAGCATATTACTTATATACACACAGCAGCCAGAGGAGCCTATAACAGAGCATATTACTTATATACACACAGCAGCCAGAGGAGCCTATAACAGAGCATATCACTTATATACACACAGCAGCCAGAGGAGCCTATAACAGAGCATATCACTTATATATACATAGCAGCCAGAGGAGCCTATAACAGAGCATATTACTTATATACACACAGCAGCCAGAGGAGCCTATAACAGAGCATATTACTTATATACACACAGCAGCCAGAGGAGCCTATAACAGAGCATATTACTTATATACACACAGCAGCCAGAGGAGCCTATAACAGAGCATATCACTTATATACACACAGCAGCCAGAGGAGCCTATAACAGAGCATATCACTTATATACACACAGCAGCCAGAGGAGCCTATAACAGAGCATATTACTTATATACACACAGCAGCCAGGAGCCTATAACAGAGCATATTACTTATATACACACAGCAGCCAGAGGAGCCTATAACAGAGCATATCACTTATATACACACAGCAGCCAGAGGAGCCTATAACAGAGCATATCACTTATATACACAGCAGCCAGAGGAGCCTATAACAGAGCATATTACTTATATACACACAGCAGCCAGAGGAGCCTATAACAGAGCATATCACTTATATACACACAGCAGCCAGAGGAGCCTATAACAGAGCATATTACTTATATACACACAGCAGCCAGAGGAGCCTATAACAGAGCATATCACTTATATACACACAGCAGCCAGAGGAGCCTATAACAGAGCATATTACTTATATACACACAGCAGCCAGAGGAGCCTATAACAGAGCATATCACTTATATACACACAGCAGCCAGAGGAGCCTATAACAGAGCATATCACTTATATACACACAGCAGCCAGAGGAGCCTATAACAGAGCATATTACTTATATACACACAGCAGCCAGAGGAGCCTATAACAGAGCATATCACTTATATACACACAGCAGCCAGAGGAGCCTATAACAGAGCATATTACTTATGTACACACAGCAGCCAGAGGAGCCTATAACAGAGCATATTACTTATATACACACAGCAGCCAGAGGAGCCTATAACAGAGCATATTACTTATATACACACAGCAGCCAGAGGAGCCTATAACAGAGCATATTACTTATATACACAGAGGAGCCTATAACAGCATATTACTTATATACACACAGCAGCCAGAGGAGCCTATAACAGAGCATATTACTTATATACACACAGCAGCCAGAGGAGCCTATAACAGAGCATATTACTTATATACACACAGCAGCCAGAGGAGCCTATAACAGAGCATATTACTTATATACACACAGCAGCCAGAGGAGCCTATAACAGAGCATATTACTTATATACACACAGCAGCCAGAGGAGCCTATAACAGAGCATATTACTTATATACACAACAGCCAGAGGAGCCTATAACAGAGCATATTACTTATATACACACAGCAGCCAGAGGAGCCTATAACAGAGCATATCACTTATATACACAGCAGCCAGAGGAGCCTATAACAGAGCATATCACTTATATACACACAGCAGCCAGAGGAGCCTATAACAGAGCATATCACTTATATACACACAGCAGCCAGAGGAGCCTATAACAGAGCATATTACTTATATACACACAGCAGCCAGAGGAGCCTATAACAGAGCATATTACTTATATACACACAGCAGCCAGAGGAGCCTATAACAGAGCATATCACTTATATATACACAGCAGCCAGAGGAGCCTATAACAGAGCATATCACTTATATACACACAGCAGCCAGAGGAGCCTATAACAGAGCATATCACTTATATACACACAGCAGCCAGAGGAGCCTATAACAGCATATTACTTATATACACACAGCAGCCAGAGGAGCCTATAACAGAGCATATTACTTATATATACACAGCAGCCAGAGGAGCCTATAACAGAGCATATTACTTATATACACAGCAGCCAGAGGAGCCTATAACAGAGCATATTACTTATATACACACAGCAGCCAGAGGAGCCTATAACAGAGCATATTACTTATATACACACAGCAGCCAGAGGAGCCTATAACAGAGCATATTACTTATATACACACAGCAGCCAGAGGAGCCTATAACAGAGCATATTACTTATATACACACAGCAGCCAGAGGAGCCTATAACAGAGCATATCACTTATATAAACACAGCAGCCAGAGGAGCCTATAACAGAGCATATTACTTATATACACACAGCAGCCAGAGGAGCCTATAACAGAGCATATTACTTATATACACACAGCAGCCAGAGGAGCCTATAACAGAGCATATCACTTATATATACACAGCAGCCAGAGGAGCCTATAACAGAGCATATTACTTATATACACACAGCAGCCAGAGGAGCCTATAACAGAGCATATTACTTATATACACAGCAGCCAGAGGAGCCTATAACAGAGCATATCACTTATATACACACAGCAGCCAGAGGAGCCTATAACAGAGCATATCACTTATATACACACAGCAGCCAGAGGAGCCTATAACAGAGCATATTACTTATATACACACAGCAGCCAGAGGAGCCTATAACAGAGCATATCACTTATATATACACAGCAGCCAGAGGAGCCTATAACAGAGCATATAACTTATATATACACAGCAGCCAGAGGAGCCTATAACAGAGCATATCACTTATATACACACAACAGCCAGAGGAGCCTATAACAGAGCATATCACTTATATACACAGCAGCCAGAGGAGCCTATAACAGAGCATATCACTTATATACACACAGCAGCCAGAGGAGCCTATAACAGAGCATATTACTTATATACACACAGCAGCCAGAGGAGCCTATAACAGAGCATATTACTTATATACACCAGAGGAGCCTATAACAGAGCATATTACTTATATACACACAGCAGCCAGAGGAGCCTATAACAGAGCATATTACTTATATACACACAGCAGCCAGAGGAGCCTATAACAGAGCATATCACTTATATACACACAGCAGCCAGAGGAGCCTATAACAGAGCATATTACTTATATACACACAGCAGCCAGAGGAGCCTATAACAGAGCATATTACTTATATACACAGAGGAGCCTATAACAGAGCATATTACTTATATACACACAGCAGCCAGAGGAGCCTATAACAGAGCATATTACTTATATACACACAGCAGCCAGAGGAGCCTATAACAGAGCATATCACTTATATACACAGCAGCCAGAGGAGCCTATAACAGAGCATATTACTTATATACACACAGCAGCCAGAGGAGCCTATAACAGAGCATATTACTTATATATACACAGCAGCCAGAGGAGCCTATAACAGAGCATATTACTTATATACACACAGCAGCCAGAGGAGCCTATAACAGAGCATATCACTTATATACACACAGCAGCCAGAGGAGCCTATAACAGAGCATATTACTTATATATACACAGCAGCCAGAGGAGCCTATAACAGAGCATATTACTTATATACACACAGCAGCCAGAGGAGCCTATAACAGAGCATATCACTTATATACACACAACAGCCAGAGGAGCCTATAACAGAGCATATCACTTATATACACACAGCAGCCAGAGGAGCCTATAACAGAGCATATTACTTATATACACAGAGGAGCCTATAACAGAGCATATCACTTATATACACACAGCAGCCAGAGGAGCCTATAACAGAGCATATCACTTATATACACACAGCAGCCAGAGGAGCCTATAACAGAGCATATCACTTATATACACACAGCAGCCATAGGAGCCTATAACAGAGCATATCACTTATATACACACAGCAGCCAGAGGAGCCTATAACAGAGCATATTACTTATATACACAGAGGAGCCTATAACAGAGCGTATTACTTATATACACACAGCAGCCAGAGGAGCCTATAACAGAGCATATCACTTATATACACACAGCAGCCAGAGGAGCCTATAACAGAGCATATTACTTATATACACACAGCAGCCAGAGGAGCCTATAACAGAGCATATCACTTATATACACACAGCAGCCAGAGGAGCCTATAACAGAGCATATTACTTATATACACACAGCAGCCAGAGGAGCCTATAACAGAGCATATCACTTATATACACACAGCAGCCAGAGGAGCCTATAACAGAGCATATTACTTATATACACAGAGGAGCCTATAACAGAGCATATTACTTATATACACACAGCAGCCAGAGGAGCCTATAACAGAGCATATTACTTATATACACACAGCAGCCAGAGGAGCCTATAACAGAGCATATTACTTATATACACACAGCAGCCAGAGGAGCCTATAACAGAGCATATCACTTATATACACACAACAGCCAGAGGAGCCTATAACAGAGCATATTACTTATATACACACAGCAGCCAGAGGAGCCTATAACAGAGCATATTACTTATATACACACAGCAGCCAGAGGAGCCTATAACAGAGCATATTACTTATATACACACAGCAGCCAGAGGAGCCTATAACAGAGCATATTACTTATATACACAGAGGAGCCTATAACAGAGCATATTACTTATATACACACAGCAGCCAGAGGAGCCTATAACAGAGCATATTACTTATATACACACAGCAGCCAGAGGAGCCTATAACAGAGCATATTACTTATATACACAGAGGAGCCTATAACAGAGCATATTACTTATATACACACAGCAGCCAGAGGAGCCTATAACAGAGCATATTACTTATATACACACAGCAGCCAGAGGAGCCTATAACAGAGCATATTACTTATATACACAGCAGCCAGAGGAGCCTATAACAGAGCATATTACTTATATACACACAGCAGCCAGAGGAGCCTATAACAGAGCATATTACTTATATACACACAGCAGCCAGAGGAGCCTATAACAGAGCATATCACTTATATATACACAGCAGCCAGAGGAGCCTATAACAGAGCATATCACTTATATACACACAGCAGCCAGGAGCCTATAACAGAGCATATTACTTATGTACACACAGCAGCCAGAGGAGCCTATAACAGAGCATATTACTTATATACACAGAGGAGCCTATAACAGAGCATATTACTTATATACACAGCAGCCAGAGGAGCCTATAACAGAGCATATTACTTATATACACACAGCAGCCAGAGGAGCCTATAACAGAGCATATTACTTATATACACACAGCAGCCAGAGGAGCCTATAACAGAGCATATCACTTATATATACACAGCAGCCAGAGGAGCCTATAACAGAGCATATTACTTATATACACACAGCAGCCAGAGGAGCCTATAACAGAGCATATCACTTATATATACACAGCAGCCAGAGGAGCCTATAACAGAGCATATTACTTATATACACACAGCAGCCAGAGGAGCCTATAACAGAGCATATTACTTATATACACACAACAGCCAGAGGAGCCTATAACAGAGCATATCACTTATATATACACAGCAGCCAGAGGAGCCTATAACAGAGCATATCACTTATATATACACAGCAGCCAGAGGAGCCTATAACAGAGCATATTACTTATATACACACAGCAGCCAGAGGAGCCTATAACAGAGCATATCACTTATATATACACAGCAGCCACAGGAGCCTATAACAGAGCATATCACTTATATACACACAACAGCCAGAGGAGCCTATAACAGAGCATATCACTTATATACACAGCAGCCAGAGGAGCCTATAAAAGAGCATATCACTTATATACACACAGCAGCCAGAGGAGCCTATAACAGAGCATATTACTTATATACACACAGCAGCCAGAGGAGCCTATAACAGAGCATATTACTTATATACACACAGCAGCCAGAGGAGCCTATAACAGAGCGTATTACTTATATACACACAGCAGCCAGAGGAGCCTATAACAGAGCATATCACTTATATACACACAGCAGCCAGAGGAGCCTATAACAGAGCATATTACTTATATACACACAGCAGCCAGAGGAGCCTATAACAGAGCATATTACTTATATATACACAGCAGCCAGAGGAGCCTATAACAGAGCATATTACTTATATACACACAGCAGCCAGAGGAGCCTATAACAGAGCATATCACTTATATACACAGCAGCCAGAGGAGCCTATAACAGAGCATATTACTTATATACACACAGCAGCCAGAGGAGCCTATAACAGAGCATATTACTTATATATACACAGCAGCCAGAGGAGCCTATAACAGAGCATATTACTTATATACACACAGCAGCCAGAGGAGCCTATAACAGAGCATATCACTTATATACACACAGCAGCCAGAGGAGCCTATAACAGAGCATATTACTTATATACACACAGCAGCCAGAGGAGCCTATAACAGAGCATATTACTTATATACACAGAGGAGCCTATAACAGAGCATATTACTTATATACACACAGCAGCCAGAGGAGCCTATAACAGAGCATATCACTTATATACACACAGCAGCCAGAGGAGCCTATAACAGAGCATATTACTTATATACACAGAGGAGCCTATAACAGAGCATATCACTTATATACACACAGCAGCCAGAGGAGCCTATAACAGAGCATATCACTTATATACACACAGCAGCCAGAGGAGCCTATAACAGAGCATATCACTTATATACACACAGCAGCCAGAGGAGCCTATAACAGAGCATATCACTTATATACACAGCAGCCAGAGGAGCCTATAACAGAGCATATTACTTATATACACACAGCAGCCAGAGGAGCCTATAACAGAGCATATTACTTATATACACACAGCAGCCAGAGGAGCCTATAACAGAGCATATCACTTATATATACACAGCAGCCAGAGGAGCCTATAACAGAGCATATCACTTATATACACACAGCAGCCAGAGGAGCCTATAACAGAGCATATTACTTATATACACACAACAGCCAGAGGAGCCTATAACAGAGCATATTACTTATATACACACAGCAGCCAGAGGAGCCTATAACAGAGCATATTACTTATATACACACAGCAGCCAGAGGAGCCTATAACAGAGCATATTACTTATATACACACAACAGCCAGAGGAGCCTATAACAGAGCATATTACTTATATACACACAGCAGCCAGAGGAGCCTATAACAGAGCATATTACTTATATACACAGAGGAGCCTATAACAGAGCATATTACTTATATACACACAGCAGCCAGAGGAGCCTATAACAGAGCATATTACTTATATACACACAGCAGCCAGAGGAGCCTATAACAGAGCATATCACTTATATACACACAGCAGCCAGAGGAGCCTATAACAGAGCATATTACTTATATACACACAGCAGCCAGAGGAGCCTATAACAGAGCATATTACTTATATACACAGAGGAGCCTATAACAGAGCATATTACTTATATACACACAGCAGCCAGAGGAGCCTATAACAGAGCATATTACTTATATACACACAGCAGCCAGAGGAGCCTATAACAGAGCATATCACTTATATACACACAGCAGCCAGAGGAGCCTATAACAGAGCATATTACTTATATACACACAGCAGCCAGAGGAGCCTATAACAGAGCATATCACTTATATACACACAGCAGCCAGAGGAGCCTATAACAGAGCATATTACTTATATACACACAGCAGCCAGAGGAGCCTATAACAGAGCATATCACTTATATACACACAGCAGCCAGAGGAGCCTATAACAGAGCATATTACTTATATACACACAGCAGCCAGAGGAGCCTATAACAGAGCATATTACTTATATACACACAGCAGCCAGAGGAGCCTATAACAGAGCATATTACTTATATACACACAGCAGCCAGAGGAGCCTATAACAGAGCATATCACTTATATACACACAGCAGCCAGAGGAGCCTATAACAGAGCATATCACTTATATACACACAGCAGCCAGAGGAGCCTATAACAGAGCATATCACTTATATACACACAGCAGCCAGAGGAGCCTATAACAGAGCATATCACTTATATACACACAGCAGCCAGAGGAGCCTATAACAGAGCATATTACTTATATACACACAGCAGCCAGAGGAGCCTATAACAGAGCATATTACTTATATACACACAGCAGCCAGAGGAGCCTATAACAGAGCATATTACTTATATACACACAGCAGCCAGAGGAGCCTATAACAGAGCATATCACTTATATACACACAGCAGCCAGAGGAGCCTATAACAGAGCATATCACTTATATACACAGCAGCCAGAGGAGCCTATAACAGAGCATATTACTTATATACACACAACAGCCAGAGGAGCCTATAACAGAGCATATTACTTATATACACACAGCAGCCAGAGGAGCCTATAACAGAGCATATTACTTATATACACAGAGGAGCCTATAACAGAGCATATTACTTATATACACACAACAGCCAGAGGAGCCTATAACAGAGCATATTACTTATATACACACAGCAGCCAGAGGAGCCTATAACAGAGCATATTACTTATATACACACAACAGCCAGAGGAGCCTATAACAGAGCATATTACTTATGTACACACAGCAGCCAGAGGAGCCTATAACAGAGCATATCACTTATATACACACAACAGCCAGAGGAGCCTATAACAGAGCATATCACTTATATACACACAGCAGCCAGAGGAGCCTATAACAGAGCATATTACTTATATACACACAGCAGCCAGAGGAGCCTATAACAGAGCATATTACTTATATACACACAGCAGCCAGAGGAGCCTATAACAGAGCATATTACTTATATACACACAGCAGCCAGAGGAGCCTATAACAGAGCATATTACTTATATACACACAGCAGCCAGAGGAGCCTATAACAGAGCATATCACTTATATATACACAGCAGCCAGAGGAGCCTATAACAGAGCATATTACTTATATACACACAGCAGCCAGGAGCCTATAACAGAGCATATCACTTATATACACACAGCAGCCAGAGGAGCCTATAACAGAGCATATCACTTATATACACACAGCAGCCAGAGGAGCCTATAACAGAGCATATTACTTATATACACACAGCAGCCAGAGGAGCCTATAACAGAGCATATTACTTATATACACACAGCAGCCAGAGGAGCCTATAACAGAGCATATTACTTATATACACACAGCAGCCAGAGGAGCCTATAACAGAGCATATCACTTATATACACACAGCAGCCAGAGGAGCCTATAACAGAGCATATTACTTATATACACACAGCAGCCAGAGGAGCCTATAACAGAGCATATCACTTATATACACACAGCAGCCAGAGGAGCCTATAACAGAGCATATCACTTATATACACAGCAGCCAGAGGAGCCTATAACAGAGCATATTACTTATATACACACAGCAGCCAGAGGAGCCTATAACAGAGCATATTACTTATATACACACAGCAGCCAGAGGAGCCTATAACAGAGCATATCACTTATATATACACAGCAGCCAGAGGAGCCTATAACAGAGCATATCACTTATATACACACAGCAGCCAGAGGAGCCTATAACAGAGCATATTACTTATATACACACAACAGCCAGAGGAGCCTATAACAGAGCATATTACTTATATACACACAGCAGCCAGAGGAGCCTATAACAGAGCATATTACTTATATACACACAACAGCCAGAGGAGCCTATAACAGAGCATATTACTTATATACACACAGCAGCCAGAGGAGCCTATAACAGAGCATATTACTTATATACACAGAGGAGCCTATAACAGAGCATATTACTTATATACACACAGCAGCCAGAGGAGCCTATAACAGAGCATATTACTTATATACACACAGCAGCCAGAGGAGCCTATAACAGAGCATATCACTTATATACACACAGCAGCCAGAGGAGCCTATAACAGAGCATATTACTTATATACACACAGCAGCCAGAGGAGCCTATAACAGAGCATATTACTTATATACACCAGAGGAGCCTATAACAGAGCATATTACTTATATACACACAGCAGCCAGAGGAGCCTATAACAGAGCATATTACTTATATACACACAGCAGCCAGAGGAGCCTATAACAGAGCATATTACTTATATACACACAGCAGCCAGAGGAGCCTATAACAGAGCGTATTACTTATATACACACAGCAGCCAGAGGAGCCTATAACAGAGCATATCACTTATATACACACAGCAGCCAGAGGAGCCTATAACAGAGCATATCACTTATATACACACAGCAGCCAGAGGAGCCTATAACAGAGCGTATTACTTATATACACACAGCAGCCAGAGGAGCCTATAACAGAGCATATCACTTATATACACACAGCAGCCAGAGGAGCCTATAACAGAGCGTATTACTTATATACACACAGCAGCCAGAGGAGCCTATAACAGAGCATATCACTTATATACACACAGCAGCCAGAGGAGCCTATAACAGAGCATATCACTTATATACACACAGCAGCCAGAGGAGCCTATAACAGAGCATATTACTTATATATACACAGCAGCCAGAGGAGCCTATAACAGAGCATATTACTTATATACACACAGCAGCCAGAGGAGCCTATAACAGAGCATATCACTTATATACACACAGCAGCCAGAGGAGCCTATAACAGAGCATATTACTTATATACACACAGCAGCCAGAGGAGCCTATAACAGAGCATATTACTTATATACACACAGCAGCCAGAGGAGCCTATAACAGAGCATATTACTTATATACACACAGCAGCCAGAGGAGCCTATAACAGAGCATATCACTTATATACACACAGCAGCCAGAGGAGCCTATAACAGAGCATATCACTTATATACACAGCAGCCAGAGGAGCCTATAACAGAGCATATTACTTATATACACACAGCAGCCAGAGGAGCCTATAACAGAGCATATTACTTATATACACACAGCAGCCAGAGGAGCCTATAACAGAGCATATCACTTATATATACACAGCAGCCAGAGGAGCCTATAACAGAGCATATCACTTATATACACACAGCAGCCAGAGGAGCCTATAACAGAGCATATTACTTATATACACACAACAGCCAGAGGAGCCTATAACAGAGCATATTACTTATATACACACAGCAGCCAGAGGAGCCTATAACAGAGCATATTACTTATATACACACAACAGCCAGAGGAGCCTATAACAGAGCATATTACTTATATACACACAGCAGCCAGAGGAGCCTATAACAGAGCATATCACTTATATACACACAGCAGCCAGAGGAGCCTATAACAGAGCGTATTACTTATATACACACAGCAGCCAGAGGAGCCTATAACAGAGCATATCACTTATATACACACAGCAGCCAGAGGAGCCTATAACAGAGCATATTACTTATATACACAGAGGAGCCTATAACAGAGCATATTACTTATATACACACAGCAGCCAGAGGAGCCTATAACAGAGCATATTACTTATATACACACAGCAGCCAGAGGAGCCTATAACAGAGCATATCACTTATATACACACAGCAGCCAGAGGAGCCTATAACAGAGCATATTACTTATATACACAGAGGAGCCTATAACAGAGCATATCACTTATATACACACAGCAGCCAGAGGAGCCTATAACAGAGCATATCACTTATATACACACAGCAGCCAGAGGAGCCTATAACAGAGCATATCACTTATATACACACAGCAGCCAGAGGAGCCTATAACAGAGCATATCACTTATATACACACAGCAGCCAGAGGAGCCTATAACAGAGCATATCACTTATATACACACAGCAGCCAGAGGAGCCTATAACAGAGCGTATTACTTATATACACACAGCAGCCAGAGGAGCCTATAACAGAGCATATCACTTATATACACACAGCAGCCAGAGGAGCCTATAACAGAGCGTATTACTTATATACACACAGCAGCCAGAGGAGCCTATAACAGAGCATATCACTTATATACACACAGCAGCCAGAGGAGCCTATAACAGAGCGTATTACTTATATACACACAGCAACCAGAGGAGCCTATAACAGAGCATATCACTTATATACACACAGCAGCCAGAGGAGCCTATAACAGAGCATATTACTTATATACACACAGCAGCCAGAGGAGCCTATAACAGAGCATATCACTTATATACACACAGCAGCCAGAGGAGCCTATAACAGAGCATATTACTTATATACACACAGCAGCCAGAGGAGCCTATAACAGAGCATATCACTTATATACACACAGCAGCCAGAGGAGCCTATAACAGAGCATATTACTTATATACACACAGCAGCCAGAGGAGCCTATAACAGAGCATATCACTTATATACACACAACAGCCAGAGGAGCCTATAACAGAGCATATCACTTATATATACACAGCAGCCAGAGGAGCCTATAACAGAGCATATTACTTATATACACACAGCAGCCAGGAGCCTATAACAGAGCATATCACTTATATACACACAGCAGCCAGAGGAGCCTATAACAGAGCATATCACTTATATACACACAGCAGCCAGAGGAGCCTATAACAGAGCATATCACTTATATACACACAGCAGCCAGAGGAGCCTATAACAGAGCATATCACTTATATACACACAGCAGCCAGAGGAGCCTATAACAGAGCATATTACTTATATACACACAGCAGCCAGAGGAGCCTATAACAGAGCATATTACTTATATACACACAGCAGCCAGAGGAGCCTATAACAGAGCATATCACTTATATACACACAGCAGCCAGAGGAGCCTATAACAGAGCATATCACTTATATACACAGCAGCCAGAGGAGCCTATAACAGAGCATATTACTTATATACACACAGCAGCCAGAGGAGCCTATAACAGAGCATATTACTTATATACACACAGCAGCCAGAGGAGCCTATAACAGAGCATATCACTTCTATATACACAGCAGCCAGAGGAGCCTATAACAGAGCATATCACTTATATACACACAGCAGCCAGAGGAGCCTATAACAGAGCATATTACTTATATACACACAACAGCCAGAGGAGCCTATAACAGAGCATATCACTTATATACACACAGCAGCCAGAGGAGCCTATAACAGAGCATATTACTTATATACACACAACAGCCAGAGGAGCCTATAACAGAGCATATTACTTATATACACACAGCAGCCAGAGGAGCCTATAACAGAGCATATTACTTATATACACAGAGGAGCCTATAACAGAGCATATTACTTATATACACACAGCAGCCAGAGGAGCCTATAACAGAGCATATTACTTATATACACACAGCAGCCAGAGGAGCCTATAACAGAGCATATCACTTATATACACACAGCAGCCAGAGGAGCCTATAACAGAGCATATTACTTATATACACACAGCAGCCAGAGGAGCCTATAACAGAGCATATTACTTATATACACAGAGGAGCCTATAACAGAGCATATTACTTATATACACACAGCAGCCAGAGGAGCCTATAACAGAGCATATTACTTATATACACACAGCAGCCAGAGGAGCCTATAACAGAGCATATTACTTATATACACACAGCAGCCAGAGGAGCCTATAACAGAGCATATTACTTATATACACACAGCAGCCAGAGGAGCCTATAACAGAGCGTATTACTTATATACACACAGCAGCCAGAGGAGCCTATAACAGAGCGTATTACTTATATACACAGAGGAGCCTATAACAGAGCATATCACTTATATACACACAGCAGCCAGAGGAGCCTATAACAGAGCATATTACTTATATACACACAGCAGCCAGAGGAGCCTATAACAGAGCATATTACTTATATACACACAGCAGCCAGAGGAGCCTATAACAGAGCATATCACTTATATACACAGCAGCCAGAGGAGCCTATAACAGAGCATATCACTTATATACACACAGCAGCCAGAGGAGCCTATAACAGAGCATATTACTTATATACACACAGCAGCCAGAGGAGCCTATAACAGAGCATATCACTTATATACACACAGCAGCCAGAGGAGCCTATAACAGAGCATATTACTTATATACACACAGCAGCCAGAGGAGCCTATAACAGAGCATATCACTTATATACACACAGCAGCCAGAGGAGCCTATAACAGAGCATATCACTTATATACACACAGCAGCCAGAGGAGCCTATAACAGAGCATATCACTTATATACACACAGCAGCCAGAGGAGCCTATAACAGAGCATATTACTTATATACACACAGCAGCCAGAGGAGCCTATAACAGAGCATATTACTTATATACACACAGCAGCCAGAGGAGCCTATAACAGAGCATATTACTTATATACACACAGCAGCCAGAGGAGCCTATAACAGAGCATATCACTTATATACACACAGCAGCCAGAGGAGCCTATAACAGAGCATATCACTTATATACACAGCAGCCAGAGGAGCCTATAACAGAGCATATTACTTATATACACACAGCAGCCAGAGGAGCCTATAACAGAGCATATTACTTATATACACACAGCAGCCAGAGGAGCCTATAACAGAGCATATCACTTATATATACACAGCAGCCAGAGGAGCCTATAACAGAGCATATTACTTATATACACACAACAGCCAGAGGAGCCTATAACAGAGCATATTACTTATATACACACAACAGCCAGAGGAGCCTATAACAGAGCATATTACTTATATACACACAGCAGCCAGAGGAGCCTATAACAGAGCATATTACTTATATACACACAACAGCCAGAGGAGCCTATAACAGAGCATATTACTTATATACACACAGCAGCCAGAGGAGCCTATAACAGAGCATATTACTTATATACACACAGCAGCCAGAGGAGCCTATAACAGAGCATATCACTTATATACACACAGCAGCCAGAGGAGCCTATAACAGAGCATATCACTTATATACACACAGCAGCCAGAGGAGCCTATAACAGAGCATATCACTTATATACACAGCAGCCAGAGGAGCCTATAACAGAGCATATCACTTATATACACACAGCAGCCAGAGGAGCCTATAACAGAGCATATTACTTATATACACACAGCAGCCAGAGGAGCCTATAACAGAGCATATTACTTATATACACACAACAGCCAGAGGAGCCTATAACAGAGCATATTACTTATATACACACAGCAGCCAGAGGAGCCTATAACAGAGCATATCACTTATATACACACAACAGCCAGAGGAGCCTATAACAGAGCATATCACTTATATATACACAGCAGCCAGAGGAGCCTATAACAGAGCATATTACTTATATACACACAGCAGCCAGGAGCCTATAACAAAGCATATCACTTATATACACACAGCAGCCAGAGGAGCCTATAACAGAGTATATCACTTATATACACACAGCAGCCAGAGGAGCCTATAACAGAGCATATCACTTATATACACACAGCAGCCAGAGGAGCCTATAACAGAGCATATTACTTATATACACACAGCAGCCAGAGGAGCCTATAACAGAGCATATTACTTATATACACACAGCAGCCAGAGGAGCCTATAACAGAGCATATTACTTATATACACACAGCAGCCAGAGGAGCCTATAACAGAGCATATCACTTATATACACACAGCAGCCAGAGGAGCCTATAACAGAGCATATCACTTATATACACAGCAGCCAGAGGAGCCTATAACAGAGCATATTACTTATATACACACAGCAGCCAGAGGAGCCTATAACAGAGCATATTACTTATATACACACAGCAGCCAGAGGAGCCTATAACAGAGCATATCACTTATATATACACAGCAGCCAGAGGAGCCTATAACAGAGCATATCACTTATATACACACAGCAGCCAGAGGAGCCTATAACAGAGCATATTACTTATATACACACAACAGCCAGAGGAGCCTATAACAGAGCATATTACTTATATACACACAGCAGCCAGAGGAGCCTATAACAGAGCATATCACTTATATACACACAGCAGCCAGAGGAGCCTATAACAGAGCATATTACTTATATACACACAGCAGCCAGAGGAGCCTATAACAGAGCATATCACTTATATACACACAGCAGCCAGAGGAGCCTATAACAGAGCATATTACTTATATACACACAGCAGCCAGAGGAGCCTATAACAGAGCATATTACTTATATACACACAGCAGCCAGAGGAGCCTATAACAGAGCATATTACTTATATACACACAGCAGCCAGAGGAGCCTATAACAGAGCATATCACTTATATACACACAGCAGCCAGAGGAGCCTATAACAGAGCATATTACTTATATACACACAGCAGCCAGAGGAGCCTATAACAGAGCATATTACTTATATACACACAGCAGCCAGAGGAGCCTATAACAGAGCATATTACTTATATACACACAGCAGCCAGAGGAGCCTATAACAGAGCATATCACTTATATACACACAGCAGCCAGAGGAGCCTATAACAGAGCATATTACTTATATACACACAGCAGCCAGAGGAGCCTATAACAGAGCATATTACTTATATACACACAACAGCCAGAGGAGCCTATAACAGAGCATATTACTTATATACACACAGCAGCCAGAGGAGCCTATAACAGAGCATATCACTTATATACACACAGCAGCCAGAGGAGCCTATAACAGAGCATATTACTTATATACACACAGCAGCCAGAGGAGCCTATAACAGAGCATATTACTTATATACACACAGCAGCCAGAGGAGCCTATAACAGAGCATATTACTTATATACACACAGCAGCCAGAGGAGCCTATAACAGAGCATATCACTTATATACACACAGCAGCCAGAGGAGCCTATAACAGAGCATATTACTTATATACACACAGCAGCCAGAGGAGCCTATAACAGAGCATATTACTTATATACACAGAGGAGCCTATAACAGAGCATATTACTTATATACACACAGCAGCCAGAGGAGCCTATAACAGAGCATATTACTTATATACACACAGCAGCCAGAGGAGCCTATAACAGAGCATATTACTTATATACACACAGCAGCCAGAGGAGCCTATAACAGAGCGTATTACTTATATACACACAGCAGCCAGAGGAGCCTATAACAGAGCATATCACTTATATACACACAGCAGCCAGAGGAGCCTATAACAGAGCGTATTACTTATATACACACAGCAGCCAGAGGAGCCTATAACAGAGCATATCACTTATATACACACAGCAGCCAGAGGAGCCTATAACAGAGCATATTACTTATATACACACAGCAGCCAGAGGAGCCTATAACAGAGCATATCACTTATATACACACAGCAGCCAGAGGAGCCTATAACAGAGCATATTACTTATATACACACAGCAGCCAGAGGAGCCTATAACAGAGCATATTACTTATATACACACAACAGCCAGAGGAGCCTATAACAGAGCATATCACTTATATATACACAGCAGCCAGAGGAGCCTATAACAGAGCATATTACTTATATACACACAGCAGCCAGGAGCCTATAACAGAGCATATCACTTATATACACACAGCAGCCAGAGGAGCCTATAACAGAGCATATCACTTATATACACACAGCAGCCAGAGGAGCCTATAACAGAGCATATCACTTATATACACACAGCAGCCAGAGGAGCCTATAACAGAGCATATTACTTATATACACACAGCAGCCAGAGGAGCCTATAACAGAGCATATTACTTATATACACACAGCAGCCAGAGGAGCCTATAACAGAGCATATTACTTATATACACACAGCAGCCAGAGGAGCCTATAACAGAGCATATTACTTATATACACAGAGGAGCCTATAACAGAGCATATTACTTATATACACACAGCAGCCAGAGGAGCCTATAACAGAGCATATTACTTATATACACACAGCAGCCAGAGGAGCCTATAACAGAGCATATTACTTATATACACAGAGGAGCCTATAACAGAGCATATTACTTATATACACACAGCAGCCAGAGGAGCCTATAACAGAGCATATTACTTATATACACACAGCAGCCAGAGGAGCCTATAACAGAGCATATTACTTATATACACACAGCAGCCAGAGGAGCCTATAACAGAGCATATTACTTATATACACACAGCAGCCAGAGGAGCCTATAACAGAGCATATTACTTATATACACACAGCAGAAATCTCCCCGTGCAATCTTAGTGGCTGTATGATCTGATGCCGGGAACTGTACACTGACCTCTCTCGCCCCCTTTTTACATTGCAGAGTGATTTTACGTCTGCGTGGAGCACAAACCACCATCTTGCCAGCATCTTTGATTTCACCCTGGATGAGATACAAAGCCTGAAGAGGTATATTAAATAACATACAAGGAAAATCATTGACGCCAACAGGAGTCACCTGACCTGTATCTGCCCCACTCAGACCGATATCATTTTATACATGTTTCTATATTGAGCATTTATTTATTTAGCGCACATATTCCGCAGCGCTTTACAGCAAATACGCAGTCACATCCGTCCATGCCTCAGTGGAGTTATGGGTCACTATTCCCTATCATATATACAATAGGGTGATTTTTTTTTTTTGGCAGAGCCAAACGACCTAGCGGTATGTGTGTTTGAATTGTGGGAGGAGGTCAGAGCAGCTGGAGGAAACCCTCACAGGCATGGGGATGACATACAAACTCCACACATATGACCCTGGGTGGAATTTAACCCATGACTCCAGTATGGAAGCAAAGCTAACCATTGCGCCACCATGCTGCCCACGATAATGCACTCGCATGTGACCTTAATATGGATATTAGAAGTCACTAAAGTGGTCTATGTAATTGCAGCAGGCCGAGCATTTTTCTACAGGCCTCAGAAATCGTGTCTAATAATTCATGGTAGGGGGTATCATTATTCCTTATATCACGCAGGTTACCCTAATGAGCGCTCATGTGATGATGTTTATACACATATTAGCATCACTTGTGCATTATACACATATTATTTCCAGTTCTGTATCTGCCTGTCTTTCTTATCGGAGGGGGCTTTGCAGATACGCTGGGGGCTGCATAACGTAATGTAACAGTAATGTACAGTAAGGTCCGTCCTGTCTTACTATAGTTCATGTACAGTATTCTGTCATTTTCTTTCAGTGCTAGTTCTGGACAAAACTTTACGTCTGACCTGGATTCCAACGATGCAGCCAGCACTTCCGGCTCTGCCTCCACCAGCCTGTCGTACGAGTCGCGGTAAGTCGACGGCGCCCTGCTGAGATCACAGGTGTAGGGCGGTGTGAATGATCCTGATCAGATCTGTACCTGCTGCAGTATCCGGCCAGCTAGCTCTAAACCACTTCATTGTCCGGCCATTAGACTGTGCGCGTTCTGGTTGTGACTCCTTCATTATAGACACAGCTGCGTCTATTGGCGGTAGTCCGTCCGCGGCTGTATGCAAATGCTGCTGCGAAGACCTTCCCTGGCATACGTCCATCCGTCCAAATGTGCTAGGACTGAGATGCCCACCGTCAGCATCCATAGATGCTAAAATGCCAACGATTGCATTATCAAAACTTGCGCCAAGCTTCTGGCAGGTGCAGTTCTCTTATGTGAGCGGTCAAGCGTCTGTGTGCACAAACCGTTTCACCGACACGCCTGCGACACTCCCATAAGACGGCCCAGGAACGCCCCCTACATTTTCAATACACTTCTCCCGGCGTGAGTCTGAAATTAGAACCGCGACTCTGCACGGACGCATGCGCGGTCCCACTTAGACGTGCGCTCAGTAACAAAACATTGCTCCATTACGTCCGGCATCGGCAGTGCGCCCACCTCTGAATCAGCCACCAAGTGGGATTTGTCTTTTGTTTTGTGGTGTCTGTTCAGACTTCTGATTAATGTGCTGTTGTGTGTAGGTTCCGGGTACGGTTTAACCCCCAATTATTATTATTGTTGTATAATAAAGCCTTTTCTTCTGCTTACAGAGGTAATGTCGGGAGCAGGAAGAGGAAGCTGACCTCCAAGCTGTACACTTCCTTTGAGTCGAAGAGACGGGCTGTGGATCTCTCAGACCGACCCAACGGCTGTGGACCTGAAGCCATGGATTACACCAGGCCCTCGGACTTCCCAGACAATGGCATAGACTGTCGCACCTTAACCCTAACTGAAAGCATCAGTGAGGACGACCGGTCTCTGCCTCACCTCAAAACCTCCATCACAAATTACTTTGGCGCTGCGGGGAGGTTGGCGTGTGGAGAAAAGTACCAGGTGCTGGCGCGTAGAATCACCCTTGAGGGCAAAGTCCAGTATCTAGTAGAGTGGGATGGAACCACGCCGTATTAACCCAGATCAGCAACTAGAATGATATATTGTGTATGTTAGTAAAATAACCAAAGGAAGGTTCGCTGAGGACCCCGGGGAGATTGTATTGTAGGCAATGAGGGGCTCGGTGAGTTGCTTCGGACACTTGTCATGAATTAATGCTGCAAATATGAAGAAAGCACTTAAACAGGGTACAAAAGCCGATTGGCCTTTTAGGGATTGATTACTGACAGTTTTACTGACATTATGTTTGTAATTCACACACTGAACTGAGTGGCGAGGTGGCAGACTGGCACAGTCTTTAGAACCAAAGACCTCACTCACTACAGTACACCCCTTATAAACCCCTCCTTGTGCTGGTGATTAGACGCATTTCGCAGGAGAGGTTTATAAAGAATATGGAGAACAGTGCGGGAACAGCTAGATGGGATTCAATGGTCGGTGAACCTAAACTGTAACGATTATTATTTATATCCACCACTTCCATAGTCGCGTAGGGCTGCAGACAGAGCTGGTACTCCCAACAGCTGGCAGTCTCTATTGCCTACAGACCAGAGAGAAGGGCGACAGGACTATTATACCCCTGCAAGACTCCATGACAGAAGTGGACGGGCGCTGGAGACTGCCAGCTGTAACTGGGCCCTGCACATTTCTGAAGAATGTATAAAGTATAATATAATTCCAGTTTAGGTTTACTAGCCTGTAGGTATCACACTCTCCTAGTTGAGGCAGGGCGTTAATATCTTCAGCCCACATATAAGTGGGGCCATCGCAGGCCCGCAGGGGTGGGCTGTCAGTGGCCCTCCAGCTGTTCTGAAACTACACATCCCAGCATGCCTTGCAACAGTTTAAGCATGACCAAACAGCAAAACTGTGCCAGGGCATGCTGGGATGTCCAGTTCTACAACAGCTGGGGGCCGACATATTGCCCACCCTTAGAGTATCCTTGCTAATGACCATGCTTAAATTCAGTATCCAGTTTTATTTTATGTTATGAAAAACATAGGCCTGCGATATTTCCCGTACAAGAATATTCCTCCATTTACTGTGGGGCACTCGCTGCATTTTGTGATGTAATAGTTTTAAGAAATTCTCCATTGTTCTAGCTGCTTATTCCGGATATATAGGTTTTATATTACTCCCTCCGGCTCTAAATGTACACCTTAAGAGGAATGTAAGCGCATTCTAACCCTCAGTAGCAAATAATTCTAGTTGTGTGCAATCATTTACAGTATCCTAGCAATGCACAAAACTGCGTCTCATTCTGCACTAGTGCACCACCATTTTGGTGTAGTCGGTGCCTACATAAATTAGCATAGATCAACCTGTAGCCAATCAGACAATAGGACATCCAATGGGTTAGACTTACCTGTAGCCAATCGGACATTAGGACATTCACTGGGCTAGAGCGACTTGTAGCTAATCGGAATAATATAATGTTAACTACACAGAAGTTGGATGTATGGTTGCCCCCAGGTCTTAGTAGTAGGGGCTTAAATCCTAGACTTGGCTCTAGTACTGGATATATAAATATAGCAGACACCAATTACTATAGTGCCCTCTGGGTCTGATTCAGAGCCGGACGCTATTTGCGCTCGTTCAGAAAAAGGGTCTGGCTATTTAAATGAACCGTTCGCTCTTTGCGGTCTGTTCACGCCTCTATGTCTGAACGAGCGAACAAAACATGCGGTCGTATTTTGGAAAAAGACGCCCCCTGGCCGCTCGCATCCTACGTCATGTCCGTTATTTAATAGATTAATCGAGTACATCGAACAGCGTATGAACTGCTCGCTATTCTTGTGGCTGGTTTTTCGTACCGCTATATTACGAGCAGTTCTGACTATAAAACAACCAAGTGATGTGGTCGCTGACGCTGCTGTATTAATTATGCACACCCATAAAACGCCCATTTTGACTTTTAGGCACGCCTGCGTTCTGATCTCCACTCCCCGTTTTCAAGCACCTTCCACTGTTACCACCCACATACGCCTCCTCCTGTCACTCAAACTAGCAGGCATTCGCTATTTAGCGAGCACACGATTTTCGGCCGCACTGACTGGTTCGCGCATGCGTATTACAATCCGTACGCATGCGCAGATGTGTGAACATCGCTCGGAACGAACGAGCGGCTCTGAATGAAGCCCTCTGAGCGGTAAAGCGGATGTACCTAGAAATCTGAGGCCCAGTCTTGGTAATGAAAACGTCATTCCAAAAGCGAAAGGTCCAGAGGCAAAGTAATTGTCCCAGTGAAATAGGTCCGGGTGCAGAGCAGAGGTCAGATTGGCTGCCATCCAAGGATAGACTGTACTCTAAGCAAATGGACCACGTGGGTGGACGGCTTGATTCAGAGATGGACGCTAATGCGATCGCAACTGCCATTTTGTAAGCAACGTAGCCACGAAAATATGCTAATGGTTGCAAAGATCACCCGAGCACAGGGACACCCACTGCTGCCTACTCCTCCGCGTACAACGTCGCTTACCTGCAGAAATATCGGTAACATCGATGCACATCCAACAGCCATCTTGCCCTTGTGGCAAGTTCTGGCCAGCCCCAAACATTGCAGCTCTCCTCGCACACTGACGGTTCTCATGCTGCGAATGCAATCGCGATGGATAATTTATGCACGCGCATGAAACGGCGTTCAAACGGTCAGACACGCCTGCGATTTTGTTTCCACCCTCAAACGCTGACTACCTGTCACTCACTTGGCGAGTGGATCCTCTGTGCATACGTAATCGCAAAGCAATCGCGGCACGTGCGCATTGTGAATTATACGCATGCGCACTGGCAAACGATGGCTTGATCTGCGTAAATATTGATCCCGCGTCCGTCTCTGAATCAGATCCAGAGGTCAGCGAGTTGTCAGATTCCAGAAACGGGTCAGATCCAGAAACAAGGCGTGAACGATATGTTCGGTCTCTCGGAACTTAGTGTAACAATTCGCTTCATGCACTTTAAAGCGCAGGGGGTCAATCAGTAGGCATCCTAGCAATCCATGTCAGGGGAGCCTCACTGCTAATTACTGCTGGAGGGAGGACCTTGCTCCTTCTGCTACTTACATATCAGTCTGCTGCATGCTCTAACCCAGCCCATAGCAAAGCTGGGGACACGCAGACGTTCAAGAGCTGACGATTGCTATAAAAAAAAATATTTTTATTTTTTTGTTGTTGCAGAATTCCACCAGCAAAGAGCAGTCAATAACTTTTTTTTTTTTAGTATTGGACTCCGTCAAGGTTCCTTTTTTTGTGGGGATCTTGTACCATTTTCTGTTTTCTATCCGTATAAAGCAGGGGTGGGGAACCTTTTTTCTGCGGAGGGCCATTTTGATATATATAAAATTATTAGTGGGCCTGGTGGAGACCATGCCCCCTCCATGTGACGTCACATTGGGTGGGGCCACAATCGCCAGTGATTACAGCAATGCCCGGAGCATCCTGAGGATGCTCCTGGGAGCTGTAAGGGCAGCGGTGTGACCATCTGAAGCGTCCTAAGGACTCTCCAGGTGGCACTGCTGCATAGATTCTGGCTGCAGGGTGCCATTCTAGGCACTCTGCTAGCCAGATGAGGCTAGCAGAAAAAAGCTCCGAGGGCCAGACCAAATGATCCTGGGGGCCTTATACGGCCCCCGGGCCTGAGGTTCCCCACCCCTGGTATAAAGCAATGGTGGACATTGCAGATTATTTCAGGTTTCAGGGTCCTCGCATACTGGTCTTGATCCTATAGATCGTCTGCATTGCGGCTATTGGCACAGTCAGGGTTTGCTTACTATGCTTCAGGTTTATTGTTAGGATTTGCCCGATGGATATAAATGACAGGAAAGAGGGTTCGGGGAATCAGTGTACAAAGAGGGGCTGCTGAGAGGTATGATATACAAAATCCCCAGGTAAATTATTGCTGCTCAGTTTTTCTACCTGCAGGTGGCGCAGTTTTCCTGTTGTAGACCCCGGGTTACGCAGGATTACAGCTGTGGTTACCTCCTGTCATTCTTATATATGTGAAGGAATGAAATAACTCCTTTAAAGCACTTATTTTATTTTTGTACCTGGGGCACTTTCATAATGAGGAAACCCCCATGTTTGCTGACATAGTATATATGAGCTGCTTATTATCAGATATATACTGCTTATTAGGTTTGCCGGAAATGGTCTGTGTAAAATCTATTGTACTTAATATAATGTAAAGCAAATGTAAGGATATAACTGACATAAATGTTTCTAACTATATTTCTTTTGCCAGAAATGCCTTTTACCTTGACCACAGGTGCCTTGGCTACAGTGCGGCCTTAGCTGGGTCATTGGGCTCATTGTTACTGTATGGACCAATGCGCCTCCATGTTGTTGTAGCCACTGTGTCTCCTCACGTAATGGCTGATTTCCCTGTGGGGTAAGGGAAGCAAAGGCCTGGTCTTGCCAAGGATGTGATGTGATATGTGGGTGTGGATGGGGAGGTGTTTGTGCAAAGACGAGTCTACATTAACGCCCGGCCCTGGGCCTGGTAAAAAAAACAACCTATATATGGGGGATTTGTGTGCATTCATTTTTATACCATTTAGGTGTTACATATAAATTGTGCCTAAAACTAGAAATATATACGATGACAAAGGATGGACACGAGAGGAATTCCTGGGATAAGTCTGGAAGCTGTCACCGGAGGGACTTTGCTGTTACAGGAACGTTCACAGTGTAGTTTTGTATGTTTGTAGCTCTGTTGATCTCTGTCCTCTGACAGAAGACGGTGGTAAAGCTTTAACCTCATTTTAAATGCCTCGGGCGAGCGGGTCATCGCCCATTTGGAAGTAAGTGCGCCCTGGCCAATTGCAGGTAGTCGGTGACTTCACGGTCGGTGAATTAGATATCTAGCGATATAGGGAGATTGGGAGGTACAGTACGCACCGGGAATGGCGAGATATCAATGGCGGGAGGGTTTCGCATATAAAAACTCTGGACCTGCTTCTGAGTCGAGTGATTTTTTTTTTAAATACATTTTTGCTACTTCCCAACGTTCGAAAATCCCTAAAAACAGCTACAGTGCATGTGTCGTGGTTGCAATTAAGACTCGGGGCCAAATGTAATAGGTAGTCTGTTTTAGTAACAGTACAAACTCGCACTTTCTCGCACTTTTAAAAAGTGCGAGTTTGTACTGAAACTCGCAAATTCAATAGCCTGCGAACTTTTCAGCTCGAGGCTACTGCATTTGCGAGTTTAGGACTATGTAAACTGACACTTTTTAATGCGAGTAGCATTAAAAGGTGCGAGTTTTAGAGAAGCTATCACAGATCAGTGAGATCCATGATGGCTTCTGTGTGTGTTTTAAAAAAAAAAAAAGCGTGCACCACCTCGCCAAAAGCATAACCAGCCCCGGGCTTTATAAAGCCTGTTCTGGTTCTAAAAATACAGGGGCCAAAATGCATAGGGGGCCCCTGTATATTAAGAACCAGCACAGGGCTTTGTTGAGCTGGTCCTGGTTCTGGAAAATCAGGGGACAAAACGAGTAGGGGTCCCCTGAAAATTCCAGAACCAGTACAGAACTCTTTCTAGCGGGGGGATAATGCCACAGCCAGGGAAAACCTTTCACCGGTTTCCCCGGCCAAAGCATTATCCCTGACCGCTAGTCAGTCCAGGCCGGGGATCCCTGGGGAGTTGGGTACCCCCCCAATAAAGGGGCCTCCCTCTCCAGGGCACCCCAGACCTAGACTGATAGCCCGGGGCTATCCCCGGCACCCTAGGGCGGTGGGTGCCGGGTTGATAGTGTAAAGTGTAAAAATAAAGTTTGCATATTGTCTTTAGTTGTAGAACCACAAGTACCAGCAAGCCTTCCCTGCATGCTGGTATTTGGAGATCCACAAATACCAGCATGCGGGGCATTACGGGCCCGCTGGCACTTGTAGTTCCACAACTAAAGAAATACGTAAATAAACAAACATACAACGTGAATGTAAAATTTTATTAAAACATACATGCACACTCACACATACTCACCTAGTATCCGAAGTAATCCATAGGGGTGTACCTGAAAAAAAAAATCCATACTCACCTCTCCTATGCGTAAATCACGTCCACTGGCAATCCAGGGGTTAAAATAAGAAAACGCAAAAAACCCGATCCATGCCGGACTGAGCAAAGGTATGTGTGTACACATACATTTGCTCCGCGTAAATGACCGGGGCACACGTGTGCCCCGTCAGTGAAGGGGCCGCAAGACAATCAGGGAGCATCTCCGTCGGAGATGCTCCTTGATTGGAGCATTTAATTTTACACTTTACACTAACACTATCAACAATGTCGCGACATTGTATCATTGATGTAACCACAAGATTAACCTCTATTAATCTTGCGGCTACGATGTAGCGGTTCCCACCATAGACTTCAATGGGGATTTCTCACCATAGAAGTCTATGGGACACACAGGCTGGCCGCATTCAGCTAATCAGGGAGCTGCTCCGACGACCACTTGCGACCAATGCAGAATCAGGCCCGGTGTCTCCCCATTGTCATTTATATCAGTGTGTTATACGGAACAATGGGGGTTGTAGCGGACCTGCCTTTTGCCCTCCAGATGATTATTTTGCACGAAATACACAACCTTTGGAAACCTTTTATAATTTTCTTATGTGCACCGATCGTACCTGAGGGAACATCACAGTCCAGCTTTGTGCAGGATAATCACCTGGGGCTGGTTACACATATGTCTTCTAACACACAGCTGCATTAGATTATTCCAGACGTAAGTAAGAAACGCACATAAGCTGTGTTGCTTTTCATAGGCGTTAAGCGAAGGGCGACAACATAAAACTTGCAGCCATTGGATGCACTGAGATGTTTTTATATGGTGCAAAAATACATTGCTTAGTGACCCGGAACATCTAATCTGCTGCTATTTGCACATTCATGTTGCTTCATTGAACCTTGTTATTAAATAACCGTTTGTTAGTGCTATTTGTAGCACTGACCCTCTCGAGCCAGGGGCATAAATGGGGGGGGGGATTCAAAGTACCTGGGTTTTTGTGGGGGCCCGTGCCCACCAGGGAGGTGTAATCACTTCCCTAAGATGGTGCGAGCCGAAAGCACTCTTGGGCTTGCGGCAACGAGACCCTACCACAAGTCTTGACCATCGCAACCATCTTCCTGGCCGCTCGCTATAGCTGTGGGTGCCAGGAGGCCGCTCTAAAAAAACAGAGGGCCGGCCCTGATTCAGAGCGAGTGCTCTGTTAGAGCGTCCGGCTCTGAATCAGGCCCATTGTTCCACCTTCAGATGATTTTAATGTGCTTGGTTGTGTCCTCCTGCAGCTTGTACTAAATGCATTAATGCACCTTTCTGGCTCTGTGCTTTTCAGAAATGTCTTTAAATCAATACACAGGGTTGTTTCTTTGTGCTGCACATTACACCGTTCTGCCGCTCTCTTCATTCAGCTGAAACCAGAGAGTAGCTAAATCTCCTATACCAGGAGAGGGATCTAAACTGTAAAGGTGCATACACGCGTAACGATTTCGTAACCAACGATTTTCTGTCAGATTTTCCCTTGAAAAAGTGAACGATTTTTTGAAGTGTAATGAACGATTTTTACACCGATGAACGAAAAATGTTCCGTCCCTTAATGAAAATCGTTATGTTGGACAGTCTGAAATGGACGATGAACTACAAACGGGAGCGCGCTTGAACGATTATCGTTCATCGTTATAACTCAGCAACTGAACAATTTTTTGAACGATAATGACGTCGTTAACGACAAATCGTTAAAATAATTGTTACGTGTGTACGCACCTTATCTGATTATATGAATGCATTGATGAAATGCACAAAGTGATACTAAAACAAAAAAGCCATACATTTTTGTAAAACGCTCCTAGAATATCCTAGTTACATACTGTAAAATATAAAAAAAAATTATATAGAGAGATATATGAATTTATATGAGCATCTGTGCTTATAAATATTACTTTAGTGAAAATGCACTAGCATTGGAGAAATGATTTAAAATTCAATTTCGCTGACGCAAAGCTGTGTTATTTCATTAATTATCATGAATACAATATGTCTGCCTCTATCCGGTATGGCGCCCCATTTACTGGGAAGCAGCTGCTTGTTTTATATAGTCATAGCTGCGTATAACTAGTTATATTTTCCTAATATAAATAACAAAACTAAAAATTTTATTCAGATGCTAAACAAGAAGTGTGTTAAGCATGGTCAGTAGTGGTTGTTTTATTTAATCATAATGGTAACATTGCTGCTAATGATTATCTCGTACGGATTAATTCAGCGTAATTTTAACCAGGCATTTAAAGAATTGGCAAGTTTGACAATCGTTGATTGGCGCTACAATATGTTATCATACTGCTTACCCTGAGGAGTCAAAGTATGCCGTATCATCAAAATATTAATAATTGGTTCTTTTCCTAGCAATCGCCACTTTATATATCTGTTACTTTATAGGTGTAGTCACTTTACAGCTTCCTTTTCCCTCTCCTTCCTTTCTCTTCAGTGACAAAAGGAGAGACCAGCTGTTTAACAGTCCATTAAAATTTGTGCTATCACCAGGTGTAACGCGTTTCGCAGTGTTTATCAATAAAACATTTGATATATTTTGCAACAGAAAATTTGTGTCTTTTATGTATCAGACTTTTAACTCTGTTACTTCCCGATTTATCCCAATATGCACATCACAGCCTAATTTAGTCAGTATTATTGTACACCAAACAAATAATCATTATAAAAAAGAAACCTGTCGTCCATTGTTTAATAACACAAAGACAGAACGGTATTACAGGGCATTTAATGTGACAAAAAGTAATGTTGGGCAAAACATCCATTTGTATGGTCTGGTCTGATGGCTTTAGATTGGTATATGAGCCTTTCTCCCAGCATTATCTATTGGGTCGGATAATTTATCTGAGTCCTGCTACTAATAAATGACTGACAGATGAATGTATACCTGTTGCCTTCACATACCTCCTAACTTTGCAGTGGGTCAAATCTGAATACATAACAAAAGGCACGTTGCTACACCCCTAGGGTAGTGCTTCTAAAGTGCTACACAGTCTTTTTCAACGTAGGAGAAGATGAAGTTGATGAAGCCTTTTGTGATGAAAAGGGGGTGGAGAAATCACAAGATCAAAGCCCATAGTTCTGCAAATGTGACAGGAGCATCATCACAGTACAATTATCCTGCCCCCCCACCTTGCAGCAAGTAAGTACTCATAGGATAATTGCCTAGGGATGGACATCGGAAGCCTGGCATCGAATGGTTGCAGGGCTTCCGACATCAAATCCAGGATGTGATGGCAAACAGCCATTGCATTGCAACTATTCAATAGTATAACCAACTCGATTATCTTTGTGGTGCAAAAAGGGATGGGCCTATGTGGTAGGGGTGGAGCCTCGCGCCTCTCACTGTCCCGGTCTGTGGGGTGTGCCCAGCAATCTCCAAGATGCTAGGCTGCCCCTGGGCTCCAAGGCTCTTCCTACACTGAGAATAGATGCCGTGCGCATGTGCACAGCTTCTACTGCTGCTCACCCATGCAGAGCAGCGGAGTGCTCTCCCCACAGCCAGACATCTGATGGACATTGGAATGCTGCATACGATGGCTGGCAACCATTCGATGGAAAAAAGTACTTCCATCGTATCTGAAACATTGATGGTTGCTAACCATCGGTTTCCGATATCCATCCCTACAATTGCCTGCTTTATCGTAAGTCCAACGGGGGGCCTGTAATTGAAATACATAAAGGTGGATCTTGGAGGAATACAGAGTGGTGCTTGTTGGAGTACAGAAAGTTAAACATTACAGAAGTGATTACACTGGAGGGACAGCAGGTGGCGCTGTGTATATATAGTCTATACTGGGATAAGGTCTTCTCTGTTATAAACTTCTAGCTAGTTCTCCATGTTATAGGTGTGACTGTCATGGCCGCAGTAACGTTTATCCCAGAATGCTTTCCTGTGTGTTGATCTGTATTGCAGACCCTCCTGAATGAGATAATACATGTTTATATCTATAAAACACAGCAAATAGACATGTGAACATGGGCATATACATAGGAAGAAAATAAACAGCGCTAATATAGCACTAAGTATATAATCAGCCATTTATGTGTAATGAGAGGGGAGGCTGACATATATACAGTCATTGCTGTGTAGGGGCGAGTACATATAGGGGGATGGCCGCCATCCACCCACTGTTCTACAATGTGCCACAGCAGTGGGTGAGACTGGTCCTATGGAGGTCTGTGGACGAGTGCAGGGGATGCCCTGTTATGTGTAGGCAGGAAGAGCATAATGAGAATACCCAATGACCAGTTAGCCAGCGGCTTCCTGGTCTCGGCTTCTGGGTTACCATAGGTCATTGCATTAACAAAAATGGCTGGCGGCTCGTACGACCAGCAGATCTGCCGACATATTGTTGGTGATGTCGCATCTATACTTTCTTACAGGTGTGTGTGTGAGGGGGCGGGGGTGTTAGCAAAGTGGCCGCCTGAAGGTAAATATGGAGGAAAGGCTGTAAGCGCGCTGCTCTGTATGTGCCCTGATACATAGACCTCAGTGTGTTCTATTACATGAATTACGTCATTCTGACTATACCAGGATCACTGTGCTCTGTATGTGCCCTGATACATAGACCTCAGTGTGTTCTATCACATGAATTGTGTCATTCTGACTATACCAGGATCACTGTGCTCTATATGTGCCCTGATACATAGACCTCAGTGTGTTCTATCACATGAATTGTGTCATTCTGACTATACCAGGATCACTGTGCTCTGTATGTGCCCTGATACATAGACCTCAGTATGTTCTATCACATGAATTGTGTCATTCTGACTATACCAGGATCACTGTGCTCTGTATGTGCCCTGATACATAGACCTCAGTATGTTCTATCACATGAATTGTGTCATTCTGATTATACCAGGATCACTGTGCTCTGTATGTGCCCTGATACATAGACCTCAGTATGTTCTATCACATGAATTGTGTCATTCTGACTATACCAGGATCACTGTGCTCTGTATGTGCCCTGATACATAGACCTCAGTGTGTTCTATCACATGAATTGTGTCATTCTGACTATACCAGGATCACTGTGCTCTGTATGTGCCCTGATACATAGACCTCAGTATGTTCTATCACATGAATTGTGTCATTCTGACTATACCAGGATCACTGTGCTCTGTATGTGCCCTGATACATAGACCTCAGTGTGTTCTATCACATGAATTGTGTCATTCTGACTATACCAGGATCACTGTGCTCTGTATGTGCCCTGATACATAGACCTCAGTATGTTCTATCACATGAATTGTGTCATTCTGACTATACCAGGATCACTGTGCTCTGTATGTGCCCTGATACATAGACCTCAGTATGTTCTATCACATGAATTGTGTCATTCTGACTATACCAGGATCACTGTGCTCTGTATGTGCCCTGATACATAGACCTCAGTATGTTCTATCACATGAATTGTGTCATTCTGACTATACCAGGATCACTGTGCTCTGTATGTGCCCTGATACATAGACCTCAGTGTGTTCTATCACATGAATTGTGTCATTCTGACTATACCAGGATCACTGTGCTCTGTATGTGCCCTGATACATAGACCTCAGTGTGTTCTATCACATGAATTGTGTCATTCTGACTATACCAGGATCACTGTGCTCTGTATGTGCCCTAATACATAGACCTCAGTGTGTTCTATCACATGAATTGTGTCATTCTGACTATACCAAGATCACTGTGCTCTGTATGTGCCCTGATACATAGACCTCAGTATGTTCTATCACATGAATTGTGTCATTCTGACTATACCAGGATCACTGTGCTCTGTATGTGCCCTGATACATAGACCTCAGTATGTTCTATCACATGAATTGTGTCATTCTGACTATACCAGGATCACTGTGCTCTGCATGTGCCCTGATACATAGACCTCAGTATGTTCTATCACATGAATTGTGTCATTCTGACTATACCAGGATCACTGTGCTCTGTATGTGCCCTGATACATAGACCTCAGTGTGTTCTATAACATGAATTGTGTCATTCTGACTATACCAGGATCACTGTGCTCTCATGTAGAATGACACATGTGCCCTGATACATAGACCTCAGTGTGTTATATCACATGAATTGTGTCATTCTACATGAGATGATTCACACAACTAACCAAAAAGACTCAGGAGAACACGGACACATATTTAGGGCGCTCATGAACAGAATAAATCAGGCTACATCTGCAAATATAACTGTAAGTATATAATCAGCCATTTGGTGGCAGTGTATGTGGAATGAGAGGAGAGGCTGATACATATATACAGTCATTGCTGTGAGGGGCTAGTGTGCGAGTACATACAGGGATGGCCGCCATCCTCCCACTGTCCTGCAATGTGCCACAGCAGTGGGTGAGACAGGTTCTAGAGAGGTCTGTATAGGAGTGCAGGGGATGCCCTGTTACATGTCACAGTGTGCGGGTGGGTGGGTGAGGGCAGAGGCTGACGCGCTGGGGATCGGGATAAATGACTCAGGCGTAGCTGCTCGGCATCACAGTCACTAAGCACCTGGCCCCTATGATGTGTGAGGGCAGAGGCTGAAGCGCTGGGGATCGGGATAAATGACTCAGGCGTATCTGCTCGGCATCACAGTCACTAAGCACCTGGCCCCCATGATGTGTGAGGGGCTGACACGCTGGGGATCGGGATAAATGACTCAGCCGTAGCTGCTCGGTATCACAGTCACTAAGCACCTGGCCCCTATGATGTGTGAGGGGCTGACGCGCTAGGGATCGGGATAAATGACTCAGGTGTAGCTGCTCGGCATCACGGTCAATAAGCACCTGGCCCCTATGATGTGTGAGGGGCTGACGCGCTAGGGATCGGGATAAATGACTCAGGCGTAGCTGCTCGGCATCACGGTCACTAAGCACCTGGCCCCTATGATGTGTGAGGGGCTGACGCGCTGGGGATCAGGATAAATGACTCAGACGTAGCTGCTCGGCATCACAGTCACTAAGCACCTGGCCCCTATGATGTGTGAGGGGCAGACACGCTGGGGATCGGGATAAATGACTCAGACGTAGCTGCTCGGCATCACAGTCACTAAGCACCTGGCCCCTATGATGTGTGAGGGGCTGACGCGCTAGGGATCGGGATAAATGACTCAGGCGTAGCTGCTCGGCATCACAGTCACTAAGCACCTGGCCCCTATGATGTGTGAGGGGCTGACGCGCTGGGGATCGGGATAAATGACTCAGGCGTAGCTGCTCGGCATCACAGTCACTAAGCACCTGGCCCCTATGATGTGTGAGGGACTGACGCGCTAGGGATCGGGATAAATGACTCAGACGTAGCTGCTCGGCATCACAGTCACTAAGCACCTGCCCCCTATGATGTGTGAGGGGCTGACGCGCTGGGGATCGGGATAAATGACTCAGACGTAGCTGCCCGGCATCACAGTCACTAAGCACCTGGCCCCTATGATGTGTGAGGGACTGACGCGCTAGGGATCGGGATAAATGACTCAGACATAGGTGCTCGGCATCACAGTCACTAAGCACCTGGCCCCTATGATGTGTGAGGGACTGACGCGCTAGGGATCGGGATAAATGACTCAGACATAGCTGCTCGGCATCACAGTCACTAAGCACCTGGCCCCTATGATGTGTGAGGGGCTGACACGCTGGGGATCGGGATAAATGACTCAGACGTAGCTGCTCGGCATCACAGTCACTAAGCACCTGGCCCCTATGATGTGTGAGGGACTGACGCGTTAGTGATCGGGATAAATGACTCAGACGTAGCTGCTCGGCATCACGGTCACTAAGCACCTGGCCCCTATGATGTGTGAGGGCCTGAAACGCTAGGGATCGCGGTAACTGACTCAGGCGTAGCTGCTCAGCATCACAGTCACTAAGCACCTGGCACCTATGATGTGTGAGGGGCTGACACGCTAGGGATCGGGATAAATGACTCAGACGTAGCTGCTCGGCATCACAGTCACTAAGCACCTGGCCCCTGTGATGTGTGAGGGCAGAGGCTGACGCGCTAGGGATCGGGATAAATGACTCAGGCGTAGCTGCTCGGCATCACAGTCACTAAGCACCTGGCCTCTATGATGTGTGAGGGGCTGACGCGCTAGGGATCGGGATAAATGACTCAGACGTAGCTGCTCGGCATCACAGTCACTAAGCACCTGGCCCCTATGATGTGTGAGGGCAGAGGCTGACGCGCTAGGGATCGGGATAAATGACTCAGGCGTAGCTGCTCGGCATCACAGTCACTAAGCACCTGGCCTCTATGATGTGTGTGAGGGGCTGATGCGCTAGGGATCGGGATAAATGACTCAGACGTAGCTGCTCGGCATCCCAGTCACTAAGCACCTGGCCCCTATGATGTGTGAGGGGCTGACGCGCTGGGGATCGGGATAAATGACTCAGACGCAGCTGCTCGGCATCACGGTCACTAAGCACCTGCCCCCTATGATGTGTGAGGGGCTGACGCGCTGGGGATCGGGATAAATGACTCAGGCGTAGCTGCTCGGCATCACAGTCACTAAGCACCTGCCCCCTATGATGTGTGAGGGGCTGACGCGCTGGGGATCGGGATAAATGACTCAGACGTAGCTGCCCGGCATCACAGTCACTAAGCACCTGGCCCCTATGATGTGTGAGGGACTGACGCGCTAGGGATCGGGATAAATGACTCAGACATAGGTGCTCGGCATCACAGTCACTAAGCACCTGGCCCCTATGATGTGTGAGGGACTGACGCGCTAGGGATCGGGATAAATGACTCAGACATAGCTGCTCGGCATCACAGTCACTAAGCACCTGGCCCCTATGATGTGTGAGGGGCTGACACGCTGGGGATCGGGATAAATGACTCAGACGTAGCTGCTCGGCATCACAGTCACTAAGCACCTGGCCCCTATGATGTGTGAGGGACTGACGCGTTAGTGATCGGGATAAATGACTCAGACGTAGCTGCTCGGCATCACGGTCACTAAGCACCTGGCCCCTATGATGTGTGAGGGCCTGACACGCTAGGGATCGCGGTAACTGACTCAGGCGTAGCTGCTCAGCATCACAGTCACTAAGCACCTGGCACCTATGATGTGTGAGGGGCTGACACGCTAGGGATCGGGATAAATGACTCAGACGTAGCTGCTCGGCATCACAGTCACTAAGCACCTGGCCCCTGTGATGTGTGAGGGCAGAGGCTGACGCGCTAGGGATCGGGATAAATGACTCAGGCGTAGCTGCTCGGCATCACAGTCACTAAGCACCTGGCCTCTATGATGTGTGAGGGGCTGACGCGCTAGGGATCGGGATAAATGACTCAGACGTAGCTGCTCGGCATCACAGTCACTAAGCACCTGGCCCCTATGATGTGTGAGGGCAGAGGCTGACGCGCTAGGGATCGGGATAAATGACTCAGGCGTAGCTGCTCGGCATCACAGTCACTAAGCACCTGGCCTCTATGATGTGTGTGAGGGGCTGATGCGCTAGGGATCGGGATAAATGACTCAGACGTAGCTGCTCGGCATCCCAGTCACTAAGCACCTGGCCCCTATGATGTGTGAGGGGCTGACGCGCTGGGGATCGGGATAAATGACTCAGACGCAGCTGCTCGGCATCACGGTCACTAAGCACCTGCCCCCTATGATGTGTGAGGGGCTGACGCGCTGGGGATCGGGATAAATGACTCAGGCGTAGCTGCTCGGCATCACGGTCACTAAGCACCTGGCCCCTATGATGTGTGAGGGGCTGACACGCTGGGGATCGGGATAAATGACTCAGGCGTAGCTGCTCGGCATCACAGTCACTAAGCACCTGGCCCCTATGATGTGTGAGGGACTGACGCGCTAGGGATCGGGATAAATGACTCAGACGTAGCTGCTCGGCATCACAGTCACTAAGCACCTGCCCCCTATGATGTGTGAGGGGCTGACGCGCTGGGGATCGGGATAAATGACTCAGACGTAGCTGCCCGGCATCACAGTCACTAAGCACCTGGCCCCTATGATGTGTGAGGGACTGACGCGCTAGGGATCGGGATAAATGACTCAGACATAGGTGCTCGGCATCACAGTCACTAAGCACCTGGCCCCTATGATGTGTGAGGGACTGACGCGCTAGGGATCGGGATAAATGACTCAGACATAGCTGCTCGGCATCACAGTCACTAAGCACCTGGCCCCTATGATGTGTGAGGGACTGACGCGTTAGTGATCGGGATAAATGACTCAGACGTAGCTGCTCGGCATCACGGTCACTAAGCACCTGGCCCCTATGATGTGTGAGGGCCTGACACGCTAGGGATCGCGGTAATTGACTCAGGCGTAGCTGCTCAGCATCACAGTCACTAAGCACCTGGCACCTATGATGTGTGAGGGGCTGACACGCTAGGGATCGGGATAAATGACTCAGACGTAGCTGCTCGGCATCACAGTCACTAAGCACCTGGCCCCTGTGATGTGTGAGGGCAGAGGCTGACGCGCTAGGGATCGGGATAAATGACTCAGGCGTAGCTGCTCGGCATCACAGTCACTAAGCACCTGGCCTCTATGATGTGTGAGGGGCTGACGCGCTAGGGATCGGGATAAATGACTCAGGCGTAGCTGCTCGGCATCACAGTCACTAAGCACCTGGCCCCTATGATGTGTGAGGGCAGAGGCTGACGCGCTAGGGATCGGGATAAATGACTCAGGCGTAGCTGCTCGGCATCACAGTCACTAAGCACCTGGCCTCTATGATGTGTGTGAGGGGCTGATGCGCTAGGGATCGGGATAAATGACTCAGACGTAGCTGCTCGGCATCCCAGTCACTAAGCACCTGGCCCCTATGATGTGTGAGGGGCTGACGCGCTGGGGATCGGGATAAATGACTCAGACGTAGCTGCTCGGCATCACGGTCACTAAGCACCTGCCCCCTATGATGTGTGAGGGGCTGACACGCTGGGGATCGGGATAAATGACTCAGGCGTAGCTGCTCGGCATCACGGTCACTAAGCACCTGGCCCCTATGATGTGTGAGGGGCTGACACGCTGGGGATCGGGATAAATGACTCAGACGTAGCTGCTCGGCATCACAGTCACTAAGCACCTGGCCCCTAAGATGTGTGAGGGACTGACGCGCTAGGGATCGGGATAAATGACTCAGACGTAGCTGCTCGGCATCACAGTCACTAAGCACCTGCCCCCTATGATGTGTGAGGGGCTGACGCGCTGGGGATCGGGATAAATGACTCAGACGTAGCAGCCCGGCATCACAGTCACTAAGCACCTGGCCCCTATGATGTGTGAGGGACTCACGCGCTAGGGATCAGGATAAATGACTCAGAAGTAGCTGCTCGGCATCACAGTCACTAAGCACCTGGCCCCTATGATGTGTGAGGGACTGACGCGCTAGGGATCGGGATGAATTACTCAGATGTAGCTGCTCGGCATCACAGTCACAATGCACCTGGCCCCTATGATGTGTGAGGGGCTGACGCGCTGGGGATCGGGAAAAAAGACTCAGACGTAGCTGCTCGGCATCACAGTCACTAAGCACCTGGCCCCTATGATGTGTGAGGGACTGACGCGCTAGGGATCGGGATAAATGACTCAGACGTAGCTGCTCGGCATCACAGTCACTAAGCACCTGCCCCCTATGATGTGTGAGGGGCTGACGTGCTGGGGATCGGGATAAATGACTCAGACGTAGCTGCTCGGCATCACAGTTACTAAGCACCTGGCCCCTATGATGTGTGAGGGGCTGACGTACTAGGGACCGGGATAAATGACTCAGGCGTAGCTGCTCGGCATCACAGTCACTAAGCACCTGGCCCCTATGATGTGTGAAGGGCTGACGTGCTAGGGATCGGGATAAATTACTTAGACGTAGCTGCTCGGCATCACAGTAACTAAGCACCTGGCCCCTATGATGTGTGTGAGGGGCTGACACACTGGGGATCGGGATTATTGACTCAGACGTAACTGCTCGGCATCACAGTCACTAAGCAACTGGCCCCTATGATGTGTGAGGGGCTGACGCGCTAGGGATCGGGATAAATGACTCAGACGTAGCTGCTCGGTATCACAGTCACTAAGCACCTGGCCCCTATGATGTGTGAGGGGCTGACGCGCTGGGGATCGGGATAAATGACTCAGGCGTAGCTGCTCGGCATCACGGTCACAAACCACCTGGCCCCTATGATGTGTGTGAGGGACTGACGCGGTAGGGATCGGGATAAATGACTCAGGTGTAGCTGCTCGGCATCACGGTCACTAAGCACCTGGCCCCTATGATGTGTGAGGGACTGACGCGCTAGGGATCGGGATAAATGACTCAGACGTAGCTGCTCGGCATCACAATCACTAAGCACCTGGCCCCTATGATGTGTGAGGGGCTGACGCGCTGGGGATCGGGATAAATGACTCAGGCGTAGCTGCTCGGCATCACAGTCACTAAGCACCTGGCCCCTATGATGTGTGAGGGACTGACGCGCTAGGGATCGGGATAAATGACTCAGACGTAGCTGCTCGGCATCACAGTCACTAAGCACCTGCCCCCTATGATGTGTGAGGGGCTGACGCGCTGGGGATCGGGATAAATGACTCAGACGTAGCTGCCCGGCATCACAGTCACTAAGCACCTGGCCCCTATGATGTGTGAGGGACTGACGCGCTAGGGATCGGGATAAATGACTCAGACATAGGTGCTCGGCATCACAGTCACTAAGCACCTGGCCCCTATGATGTGTGAGGGACTGACGCGCTAGGGATCGGGATAAATGACTCAGACATAGCTGCTCGGCATCACAGTCACTAAGCACCTGGCCCCTATGATGTGTGAGGGGCTGACACGCTGGGGATCGGGATAAATGACTCAGACGTAGCTGCTCGGCATCACAGTCACTAAGCACCTGGCCCCTATGATGTGTGAGGGACTGACGCGTTAGTGATCGGGATAAATGACTCAGACGTAGCTGCTCGGCATCACGGTCACTAAGCACCTGGCCCCTATGATGTGTGAGGGCCTGAAACGCTAGGGATCGCGGTAACTGACTCAGGCGTAGCTGCTCAGCATCACAGTCACTAAGCACCTGGCACCTATGATGTGTGAGGGGCTGACACGCTAGGGATCGGGATAAATGACTCAGACGTAGCTGCTCGGCATCACAGTCACTAAGCACCTGGCCCCTGTGATGTGTGAGGGCAGAGGCTGACGCGCTAGGGATCGGGATAAATGACTCAGGCGTAGCTGCTCGGCATCACAGTCACTAAGCACCTGGCCTCTATGATGTGTGAGGGGCTGACGCGCTAGGGATCGGGATAAATGACTCAGACGTAGCTGCTCGGCATCACAGTCACTAAGCACCTGGCCCCTATGATGTGTGAGGGCAGAGGCTGACGCGCTAGGGATCGGGATAAATGACTCAGGCGTAGCTGCTCGGCATCACAGTCACTAAGCACCTGGCCTCTATGATGTGTGTGAGGGGCTGATGCGCTAGGGATCGGGATAAATGACTCAGACGTAGCTGCTCGGCATCCCAGTCACTAAGCACCTGGCCCCTATGATGTGTGAGGGGCTGACACGCTGGGGATCGGGATAAATGACTCAGACGCAGCTGCTCGGCATCACGGTCACTAAGCACCTGCCCCCTATGATGTGTGAGGGGCTGACGCGCTGGGGATCGGGATAAATGACTCAGGCGTAGCTGCTCGGCATCACAGTCACTAAGCACCTGCCCCCTATGATGTGTGAGGGGCTGACGCGCTGGGGATCGGGATAAATGACTCAGACGTAGCTGCCCGGCATCACAGTCACTAAGCACCTGGCCCCTATGATGTGTGAGGGACTGACGCGCTAGGGATCGGGATAAATGACTCAGACATAGGTGCTCGGCATCACAGTCACTAAGCACCTGGCCCCTATGATGTGTGAGGGACTGACGCGCTAGGGATCGGGATAAATGACTCAGACATAGCTGCTCGGCATCACAGTCACTAAGCACCTGGCCCCTATGATGTGTGAGGGGCTGACACGCTGGGGATCGGGATAAATGACTCAGACGTAGCTGCTCGGCATCACAGTCACTAAGCACCTGGCCCCTATGATGTGTGAGGGACTGACGCGTTAGTGATCGGGATAAATGACTCAGACGTAGCTGCTCGGCATCACGGTCACTAAGCACCTGGCCCCTATGATGTGTGAGGGCCTGACACGCTAGGGATCGCGGTAACTGACTCAGGCGTAGCTGCTCAGCATCACAGTCACTAAGCACCTGGCACCTATGATGTGTGAGGGGCTGACACGCTAGGGATCGGGATAAATGACTCAGACGTAGCTGCTCGGCATCACAGTCACTAAGCACCTGGCCCCTGTGATGTGTGAGGGCAGAGGCTGACGCGCTAGGGATCGGGATAAATGACTCAGGCGTAGCTGCTCGGCATCACAGTCACTAAGCACCTGGCCTCTATGATGTGTGAGGGGCTGACGCGCTAGGGATCGGGATAAATGACTCAGACGTAGCTGCTCGGCATCACAGTCACTAAGCACCTGGCCCCTATGATGTGTGAGGGCAGAGGCTGACGCGCTAGGGATCGGGATAAATGACTCAGGCGTAGCTGCTCGGCATCACAGTCACTAAGCACCTGGCCTCTATGATGTGTGTGAGGGGCTGATGCGCTAGGGATCGGGATAAATGACTCAGACGTAGCTGCTCGGCATCCCAGTCACTAAGCACCTGGCCCCTATGATGTGTGAGGGGCTGACGCGCTGGGGATCGGGATAAATGACTCAGACGCAGCTGCTCGGCATCACGGTCACTAAGCACCTGCCCCCTATGATGTGTGAGGGGCTGACGCGCTGGGGATCGGGATAAATGACTCAGGCGTAGCTGCTCGGCATCACGGTCACTAAGCACCTGGCCCCTATGATGTGTGAGGGGCTGACACGCTGGGGATCGGGATAAATGACTCAGGCGTAGCTGCTCGGCATCACAGTCACTAAGCACCTGGCCCCTATGATGTGTGAGGGACTGACGCGCTAGGGATCGGGATAAATGACTCAGACGTAGCTGCTCGGCATCACAGTCACTAAGCACCTGCCCCCTATGATGTGTGAGGGGCTGACGCGCTGGGGATCGGGATAAATGACTCAGACGTAGCTGCCCGGCATCACAGTCACTAAGCACCTGGCCCCTATGATGTGTGAGGGACTGACGCGCTAGGGATCGGGATAAATGACTCAGACATAGGTGCTCGGCATCACAGTCACTAAGCACCTGGCCCCTATGATGTGTGAGGGACTGACGCGCTAGGGATCGGGATAAATGACTCAGACATAGCTGCTCGGCATCACAGTCACTAAGCACCTGGCCCCTATGATGTGTGAGGGACTGACGCGTTAGTGATCGGGATAAATGACTCAGACGTAGCTGCTCGGCATCACGGTCACTAAGCACCTGGCCCCTATGATGTGTGAGGGCCTGACACGCTAGGGATCGCGGTAATTGACTCAGGCGTAGCTGCTCAGCATCACAGTCACTAAGCACCTGGCACCTATGATGTGTGAGGGGCTGACACGCTAGGGATCGGGATAAATGACTCAGACGTAGCTGCTCGGCATCACAGTCACTAAGCACCTGGCCCCTGTGATGTGTGAGGGCAGAGGCTGACGCGCTAGGGATCGGGATAAATGACTCAGGCGTAGCTGCTCGGCATCACAGTCACTAAGCACCTGGCCTCTATGATGTGTGAGGGGCTGACGCGCTAGGGATCGGGATAAATGACTCAGGCGTAGCTGCTCGGCATCACAGTCACTAAGCACCTGGCCCCTATGATGTGTGAGGGCAGAGGCTGACGCGCTAGGGATCGGGATAAATGACTCAGGCGTAGCTGCTCGGCATCACAGTCACTAAGCACCTGGCCTCTATGATGTGTGTGAGGGGCTGATGCGCTAGGGATCGGGATAAATGACTCAGACGTAGCTGCTCGGCATCCCAGTCACTAAGCACCTGGCCCCTATGATGTGTGAGGGGCTGACGCGCTGGGGATCGGGATAAATGACTCAGACGTAGCTGCTCGGCATCACGGTCACTAAGCACCTGCCCCCTATGATGTGTGAGGGGCTGACACGCTGGGGATCGGGATAAATGACTCAGGCGTAGCTGCTCGGCATCACGGTCACTAAGCACCTGGCCCCTATGATGTGTGAGGGGCTGACACGCTGGGGATCGGGATAAATGACTCAGACGTAGCTGCTCGGCATCACAGTCACTAAGCACCTGGCCCCTAAGATGTGTGAGGGACTGACGCGCTAGGGATCGGGATAAATGACTCAGACGTAGCTGCTCGGCATCACAGTCACTAAGCACCTGCCCCCTATGATGTGTGAGGGGCTGACGCGCTGGGGATCGGGATAAATGACTCAGACGTAGCAGCCCGGCATCACAGTCACTAAGCACCTGGCCCCTATGATGTGTGAGGGACTCACGCGCTAGGGATCAGGATAAATGACTCAGAAGTAGCTGCTCGGCATCACAGTCACTAAGCACCTGGCCCCTATGATGTGTGAGGGACTGACGCGCTAGGGATCGGGATGAATTACTCAGATGTAGCTGCTCGGCATCACAGTCACAATGCACCTGGCCCCTATGATGTGTGAGGGGCTGACGCGCTGGGGATCGGGAAAAAAGACTCAGACGTAGCTGCTCGGCATCACAGTCACTAAGCACCTGGCCCCTATGATGTGTGAGGGACTGACGCGCTAGGGATCGGGATAAATGACTCAGACGTAGCTGCTCGGCATCACAGTCACTAAGCACCTGCCCCCTATGATGTGTGAGGGGCTGACGTGCTGGGGATCGGGATAAATGACTCAGACGTAGCTGCTCGGCATCACAGTTACTAAGCACCTGGCCCCTATGATGTGTGAGGGGCTGACGTACTAGGGACCGGGATAAATGACTCAGGCGTAGCTGCTCGGCATCACAGTCACTAAGCACCTGGCCCCTATGATGTGTGAAGGGCTGACGTGCTAGGGATCGGGATAAATTACTTAGACGTAGCTGCTCGGCATCACAGTAACTAAGCACCTGGCCCCTATGATGTGTGTGAGGGGCTGACACACTGGGGATCGGGATTATTGACTCAGACGTAACTGCTCGGCATCACAGTCACTAAGCAACTGGCCCCTATGATGTGTGAGGGGCTGACGCGCTAGGGATCGGGATAAATGACTCAGACGTAGCTGCTCGGTATCACAGTCACTAAGCACCTGGCCCCTATGATGTGTGAGGGGCTGACGCGCTGGGGATCGGGATAAATGACTCAGGCGTAGCTGCTCGGCATCACGGTCACAAACCACCTGGCCCCTATGATGTGTGTGAGGGACTGACGCGGTAGGGATCGGGATAAATGACTCAGGTGTAGCTGCTCGGCATCACGGTCACTAAGCACCTGGCCCCTATGATGTGTGAGGGACTGACGCGCTAGGGATCGGGATAAATGACTCAGACGTAGCTGCTCGGCATCACAATCACTAAGCACCTGGCCCCTATGATGTGTGAGGGACTGACACGCTAGGGATCGGGATAAATGACTCAGACATAGCTGCTCGGCATCACAGTCACTAAGCACCTGGCCCCTATGATGTGTGTGAGGGGCTGACACACTGGGGATCGGGATTATAGACTCAGACGTAACTGCTCGGCATCACAGTCACTAAGCAACTGGCCCCTATGATGTGTGAGGGGCTGACGCGCTAGGGATCGGGATAAATGACTCAGACGTAGCTGCTCGGCATCACAGTCACTAAGCACCTGGCCCCTATGATGTGTGAGGGGCTGACACGCTGGGGATCGGGATAAATGACTCAGGCGTAGCTGCTCGGCATCACGGTCACAAACCACCTGGCCCCTATGATGTGTGTGAGGGACTGACGCGGTAGGGATCGGGATAAATGACTCAGCCGTAGCTGCTCGGCATCACGGTCACTAAGCACCTGGCCCCTATGATGTGTGAGGGACTGACGCGCTAGGGATCGGGATAAATGAGTCAGTCGTAGCTGCTCGGCATCACAATCACTAAGCACCTGGCCCCTATGATGTGTGAGGGACTGACACGCTAGGGATCGGGATAAATGACTCAGACGTAGCTGCTCGGCATCACAGTCACTAAGCACCTGGCCCCTATGATGTGTGAGGGGCTGACGCGCTGGGGATCAGGATAAATGACTCAGGCGTAGCTGCTCGGCATCACAGTCATTAATCACCTGGCCCCTATGATGTGTGAGGGGCTGACGCGCTGGGGATCGGGATAAATGACTCAGGCGTAGCTGCTCGGCATCACAGTCACTAAGCACCGGGCCCCTATGATGTGTGAGGGGCTGACGCGCTAGGGATCGGGATAAATGACCCAGACGTAGCTGCTCGGCATCACAGTCACTAAGCACCTGGCCCCTATGATGTGTGAGGGGCTGACGCGCTGGGGATCGGGATAAATGACTCAGGCGTAGCTGCTCGGCATCACAGTCACTAAGCACCTGGCCCCTATGATCTGTGTGAGGGACTGACGCGCTAGGGATCGGGATAAATGACTCAGGCGTAGCTGCTCGGCATCACAGTCACTAACCACCTGGCCCCTATGATGTGTGAGGGACTGACGCACTGGGGATCGGGATAAATGACTCAGACGTAGCTGCTCGGCATCACAGTCACTAAGCGCCGGGCCCCTATTATGTGTGAGGGGCTGACGCGCTGGGGATTGGGATAAATTACTTAGACGTAGCTGCTCGGCATCACAGTCACTAAGCACCTGGCCCCTATGATGTATGAGGGACTGACGTGCTGGGGATCGGGATAAATGACTCAGGCGTAGCTGCTCGGCATCACAGTCACTAAGCACCTGGCCCCTATGATGTGTGAGGGGCTGACACGCTGGGGATCGGGATAAATGACTCAGGCGTAGCACAGTCACTAAGCACCTGGCCCCTATTATGTGTGAGGGGCTGACGCGCTGGGGATTGGGATAAATTACTTAGACGTAGCTGCTCGGCATCACAGTCACTAAGCACCTGGCCCCTATGATGTATGAGGGGCTGACGTGCTGGGGATCGGGATAAATGACTCAGGCGTAGCTGCTCGGCATCACAGTCACTAAGCACCTGGCCCCTATGATGTGTAAGGGGCTGACGCGCTGGGGATCGGGATAAATGACTCAGGCGTAGCACAGTCACTAAGCACCTGGCCCCTATGATGTGTGAGGGGCTGACACACTAGGGATCGGGATAAATGACTCAGGCGTGGCTGCTCGGCATCACAGTCGCTAAGCACCTGGCCCTTATGATGTGTGAGGGGCTGACACGCTGGGGATCGAGATAAATGACTCAGGCGTAGCTGCTCGGCATCACAGTCACTAAGCACCTGGCCCTTATGATGTGTGAGGGCAGAGGCTTAAGCGCTAGGGATCGGGATAAATGACTCAGACGTAGCTGCTCGGCATCACAGTCACTAAGCACCTGGCCCCTATGATGTGTGAGGGGCTGACACGCTGGGGATCAGGATAAATGACTCAGGCGTAGCTGCCCGACATCACAGTCACTAAGCACCTGGCCCCTATGATGTGTGAGGGGCTGACGCGCTGGGGATCGGGATAAATGACTCAGGCGTAGCTTCCCGACATCACAGTCACTAAGCACCTGGCCCCTATGATGTGTGAGAGGCTGACGCGCTGGGGATCGGGATAAATGACTCAGGCGTAGCTGCCCGACATCACAGTCACTAAGCACCTGGCCCCTATGATGTGTGAGGGGCTGACGCGCTGGGGATCGGGATAATGACTCAGGCGTAGCTGCTCGGCATCACAGTCACTAAGCACCTGGCCCCTATGATGTGTGAGGGGCTGACGCGCTAGGGATCGGGATAAATGACTCAGGCGTAGCTGCTCGGCATCACAGTCACTAAGCACCTGGCCCCTATGATGTGTGAGGGGCTGACGCGCTGGGGATCGGGATAAATGACTCAGGCGTAGCTGCTCGGCATCACAGTCACTAAGCACCTGGCCCCTATGATGTGTGAGGGACTGACGTGCTAGGGATCGGGATAAATGAGTCAGACGTAGCTGCTCGGCATCACAATCACTAAGCACCTGGCCCCTATGATGTGTGAGGGACTGACACGCTAGGGATCGGGATAAATGACTCAGACGTAGCTGCTCGGCATCACAGTCACTAAGCACCTGGCCCCTATGATGTGTGAGGGGCTGACGCGCTGGGGATCAGGATAAATGACTCAGGCGTAGCTGCTCGGCATCACAGTCACTAATCACCTGGCCCCTATGATGTGTGAGGGGCTGACGCGCTGGGGATCGGGATAAATGACTCAGGCGTAGCTGCTCGGCATCACAGTCACTAAGCACCGGGCCCCTATGATGTGTGAGGGGCTGACGCGCTAGGGATCGGGATAAATGACCCAGACGTAGCTGCTCGGCATCACAGTCACTAAGCACCTGGCCCCTATGATCTGTGTGAGGGACTGACGCGCTAGGGATCGGGATAAATGACTCAGGCGTAGCTGCTCGGCATCACAGTCACTAACCACCTGGCCCCTATGATGTGTGAGGGACTGACGCACTGGGGATCGGGATAAATGACTCGGACGTAGCTGCTCGGCATCACAGTCACTAAGCGTCGGGCCCCTATTATGTGTGAGGGGCTGACGCGCTGGGGATTGGGATAAATTACTTAGACGTAGCTGCTCGGCATCACAGTCACTAAGCACCTGGCCCCTATGATGTATGAGGGACTGACGTGCTGGGGATCGGGATAAATGACTCAGGCGTAGCTGCTCGGCATCACAGTCACTAAGCACCTGGCCCCTATGATGTGTGAGGGGCTGACACGCTGGGGATCGGGATAAATGACTCAGGCGTAGCACAGTCACTAAGCACCTGGCCCCTATTATGTGTGAGGGGCTGACGCGCTGGGGATTGGGATAAATTACTTAGACGTAGCTGCTCGGCATCACAGTCACTAAGCACCTGGCCCCTATGATGTATGAGGGGCTGACGTGCTGGGGATCGGGATAAATGACTCAGGCGTAGCTGCTCGGCATCACAGTCACTAAGCACCTGGCCCCTATGATGTGTAAGGGGCTGACGCGCTGGGGATCGGGATAAATGACTCAGGCGTAGCACAGTCACTAAGCACCTGGCCCCTATGATGTGTGAGGGGCTGACACACTAGGGATCGGGATAAATGACTCAGGCGTGGCTGCTCGGAATCACAGTCGCTAAGCACCTGGCCCTTATGATGTGTGAGGGGCTGACACGCTGGGGATCGAGATAAATGACTCAGGCGTAGCTGCTCGGCATCACAGTCACTAAGCACCTGGCCCTTATGATGTGTGAGGGCAGAGGCTTAAGCGCTAGGGATCGGGATAAATGACTCAGACATAGCTGCTCGGCATCACAGTCACTAAGCACCTGGCCCCTATGATGTGTGAGGGGCTGACACGCTGGGGATCAGGATAAATGACTCAGGCGTAGCTGCCCGACATCACAGTCACTAAGCACCTGGCCCCTATGATGTGTGAGGGGCTGACGCGCTGGGGATCGGGATAAATGACTCAGGCGTAGCTTCCCGACATCACAGTCACTAAGCACCTGGCCCCTATGATGTGTGAGAGGCTGACGCGCTGGGGATCGGGATAAATGACTCAGGCGTAGCTGCCCGACATCACAGTCACTAAGCACCTGGCCCCTATGATGTGTGAGGGGCTGACGCGCTGGGGATCGGGATAAATGACTCAGGCGTAGCTGCCCGACATCACAGTCACTAAGCACCTGGCCCCTATGATGTGTGAGGGGCTGACGCGCTAGGGATCGGGATAAATGACTCAGGCGTAGCTGCTCGGCATCACAGTCACTAAGCACCTGGCCCCTATGATGTGTGAGGGGCTGACGCGCTGGGGATCGGGATAAATGACTCAGGCGTAGCTGCTCGGCATCACAGTCACTAAGCACCTGGCCCCTATGATGTGTGAGGGACTGACGCGCTAGGGATCGGGATAAATGACTCAGACGTAGCTGCTCGGCATCACAGTCACTAAGCACCTGCCCCCTATGATGTGTGAGGGGCTGACGCGCTGGGGATCGGGATAAATGACTCAAACGTAGCTGACCGGCATCACAGTCACTAAGCACCTGGCCCCTATGATGTGTGAGGGACTGACGCGCTAGGGATCGGGATAAATGACTCAGACGTAGCTGCTCGGCATCACAGTCACTAAGCACCTGGCCCCTATGATGTGTGAGGGGCTGACACGCTGGGGATCGGGATAAATGACTCAGACGTAGCTGCTCGGCATCACAGTCACTAAGCACCTGGCCCCTATGATGTGTGAGGGACTGACGCGCTAGTGATCGGGATAAATTACTCAGACGTAGCTGCTCGGCATCACGGTCACTAAGCACCTGGCCCCTATGATGTGTGAGGGCCTGACACGCTAGGGATCGGGATAAATGACTCAGACGTAGCTGCTCGGCATCACAGTCACTAAGCACCTGGCCCCTATGATGTGTGAGGGCAGAGGCTGACGCGCTAGGGATCGGGATAAATGACTCAGGCGTAGCTGCTCGGCATCACAGTCACTAAGCACCTGGCCTCTATGATGTGTGAGGGGCTGACGCGCTAGGGATCGGGATAAATGACTCAGGCGTAGCTGCTCGGCACCACAGTCACTAAGCACCTGGCCCCTATGATGTGTGAGGGGCTGACGCGCTGGGGATCGGGAAAAATGACTCAGGCGTAGCTGCTCGGCATCACAGTCACTAAGCACCTGGCCCCTATGATGTGTGAGGGGCTGACGCGCTGGGGATCGGGAAAAATGACTCAGGCGTAGCTGCCCGACATCACAGTCACTAAGCACCTGGCCCCTATGATGTGTGAGGGGCTGACGCGCTGGGGATCGAGATAAATGACTCAGGCGTTGCTGCTCGGCATCACAGTCACTAAGCACCTGGCCCCTATGATGTGTGAGGGACTGACGCGCTAGGGATCGGGATAAATGACTCAGACGTAGCTGCTCGGCATCACAGTCACTAAGCACCTGGCCCCTATGATGTGTGAGGGGCTGACGCGCTGGGGATCGGGATAAATGACTCAGGCGTAGCTGCTCGGCATCACAGTCACTAAGCACCTGGCCCCTATGATGTGTGAGGGACTGACGCGCTAGGGATCGGGATAAATGACTCAGACGTAGCTGCTCGGCATCACAGTCACTAAGCACCTGCCCCCTATGATGTGTGAGGGGCTGACGCGCTGGGGATCGGCATAAGAGACTCAGACGTAGCTGCCCGGCATCACAGTCACTAAGCACCTGGCCCCTATGATGTGTGAGGGGCTGACGCGCTGGGGATCGGGATAAATGACTCAGGCGTAGCTGCCCGACATCACAGTCACTAAGCACCTGGCCCCTATGATATGTGAGGGGCTGACGCGCTGGGGATCGGGATAAATGACTCAGGCGTAGCTGCCCGACATCACAGTCACTAAGCACCTGGCCCCTATGATGTGTGAGGGGCTGACGCGCTGGGGATCGGGATAAATGACTCAGGCGTAGCTGCCCGACATCACAGTCACTAAGCACCTGGCCCCTACGATGTGTGAGGGGCTGACGCGCTGGGGATCGGGATAAATGACTCAGGCGTAGCTGCCCGGCATCACAGTCACTAAGCACCGGGCCCCTATGATGTGTGAGGGGCTGACGCGCTGGGGATCGGGATAAATGACTCAGGCGTAGCTGCCCGACATCACAGTCACTAAGCACCTGGCCCCTATGATGTGTGAGGGGCTGACGCGCTGGGGATCGGGATAAATGACTCAGGCGTAGCTGCCCGGCATCACAGTCACTAAGCACCGGGCCCCTATGATGTGTGAGGGGCTGACGAGCTGGGGATCGCGATAAATGACTCAGGAGTAGCTGCTCGGCATCACAGTCACTAAGCACCTGGCCCCTATGATGTGTGAGGGGCTGACGCGCTGGGGATCGGGATAAATGACTCAGGCGTAGCTGCTCGGCATCACAGTCACTAAGCACCTGGCCCCTACGATGTGTGAGGGTCTGACGCGCTGGGGATCGGGATAAATGACTCAGACGTAGCTGCTCGGCATCACAGTCACTAAGCACCTGGCCCCTATGATGTGTGAGGGGCTGACGCGCTAGGGATCGGGATAAATGACTCAGACGTAGCTGCTCGGCATCACAGTCACTAAGCACCTGGCCCCTATGATGTGTGAGGGGCTCACGCGCTGGGGATCGGGATAAATGACTCAGACGTAGCTGCTCGGCATCACGGTCACTAAGCACCTGGCCCCTATGATGTGTGAGGGCCTGACACGCTAGGGATCGGGATAAATGACTCAGACGTAGCTGCTCGGCATCACAGTCACTAAGCACCTGGCCCCTATGATGTGTGAGGGCAGAGGCTGACGCGCTAGGGATCGGGATAAATGACTCAGGCGTAGCTGCTCGGCATCACAGTCACTAAGCACCTGGCCTCTATGATGTGTGAGGGGCTGACGCGCTAGGGATCGGGATAAATGACTCAGGCGTAGCTGCTCGGCACCACAGTCACTAAGCACCTGGCCCCTATGATGTGTGAGGGGCTGACGCGCTGGGGATCGGGAAAAATGACTCAGGCGTAGCTGCTCGGCATCACAGTCACTAAGCACCTGGCCCCTATGATGTGTGAGGGGCTGACGCGCTGGGGATCGGGAAAAATGACTCAGGCGTAGCTGCCCGACATCACAGTCACTAAGCACCTGGCCCCTATGATGTGTGAGGGGCTGACGCGCTGGGGATCGAGATAAATGACTCAGGCGTAGCTGCTCGGCATCACAGTCACTAAGCACCTGGCCCCTATGATGTGTGAGGGACTGACGCGCTAGGGATCGGGATAAATGACTCAGACGTAGCTGCTCGGCATCACAGTCACTAAGCACCTGGCCCCTATGATGTGTGAGGGGCTGACGCGCTGGGGATCGGGATAAATGACTCAGGCGTAGCTGCTCGGCATCACAGTCACTAAGCACCTGGCCCCTATGATGTGTGAGGGACTGACGCGCTAGGGATCGGGATAAATGACTCAGACGTAGCTGCTCGGCATCACAGTCACTAAGCACCTGCCCCCTATGATGTGTGAGGGGCTGACGCGCTGGGGATCGGCATAAGAGACTCAGACGTAGCTGCCCGGCATCACAGTCACTAAGCACCTGGCCCCTATGATGTGTGAGGGGCTGACGCGCTGGGGATCGGGATAAATGACTCAGGCGTAGCTGCCCGACATCACAGTCACTAAGCACCTGGCCCCTATGATATGTGAGGGGCTGACGCGCTGGGGATCGGGATAAATGACTCAGGCGTAGCTGCCCGACATCACAGTCACTAAGCACCTGGCCCCTATGATGTGTGAGGGGCTGACGCGCTGGGGATCGGGATAAATGACTCAGGCGTAGCTGCCCGACATCACAGTCACTAAGCACCTGGCCCCTACGATGTGTGAGGGGCTGACGCGCTGGGGATCGGGATAAATGACTCAGGCGTAGCTGCCCGGCATCACAGTCACTAAGCACCGGGCCCCTATGATGTGTGAGGGGCTGACGCGCTGGGGATCGGGATAAATGACTCAGGCGTAGCTGCCCGACATCACAGTCACTAAGCACCTGGCCCCTATGATGTGTGAGGGGCTGACGCGCTGGGGATCGGGATAAATGACTCAGGCGTAGCTGCCCGGCATCACAGTCACTAAGCACCGGGCCCCTATGATGTGTGAGGGGCTGACGAGCTGGGGATCGCGATAAATGACTCAGGCGTAGCTGCTCGGCATCACAGTCACTAAGCACCTGGCCCCTATGATGTGTGAGGGGCTGACGCGCTGGGGATCGGGATAAATGACTCAGGCGTAGCTGCTCGGCATCACAGTCACTAAGCACCTGGCCCCTACGATGTGTGAGGGTCTGACGCGCTGGGGATCGGGATAAATGACTCAGACGTAGCTGCTCGGCATCACAGTCACTAAGCACCTGGCCCCTATGATGTGTGAGGGGCTGACGCGCTAGGGATCGGGATAAATGACTCAGACGTAGCTGCTCGGCATCACAGTCACTAAGCACCTGGCCCCTATGATGTGTGAGGGGCTCACGCGCTGGGGATCGGGATAAATGACTCGGGCGTAGCTGCTCGGCATCACAGTCACTAAGCACCTGGCCCCTATGATGTGTGAGGGGCTGACGCGCTGGGGATCTGGATAAATTACTCAGGCGTAGCTGCTCGGCATCACAGTCACTAAGCACCTGGCCCCTATGATGTGTGAGGGGCTGACGCGCTGGGGATCGGAATAAATGACTCAGGCGTAGCTGCTCGGCATCACAGTCACTAAGCACCTGGCCCCTATAATGTGTGAGGGGCTGACGCGCTGGGGATCGGGAAAAATGACTCAGGCGTAGCTGCTCGGCATCACAGTCACTAAGCACCTGGCCCCTATGATGTGTGAGGGGCTGACGCGCTAGGGATCGGGATAAATGACTCAGACGTAGCTGCTCGGCATCACAGTCACTAAGCACCTTGCCCCTATGATGTGTGAGAGGCTGACGCGCTAGGGATCGGGATAAATGACTCAGACGTAGCTGCTCGGCATCACAGTCACTAAGCACCTGGCCCCTATGATGTGTGAGGGGCTGACGCGCTGGGGATCGGGATAAACGACTCAGGCGTAGCTGCTCGGCATCACAGTCACTAAGCACCTGGCCCCTATGATGTGTGAGGGACTGACGCGCTAGGGATCGGGATAAATGACTCAGACGTAGCTGCTCGCCATCACAGTCACTAAGCACCTGCCCCCTATGATGTGTGAGGGGCTGACGTGCTGGGGATCGGCATAAAAGACTCAGACGTAGCTGCCCGGCATCACAGTCACTAAGCACCTGGCCCCTATGATGTGTGAGGGGCTGACGCGCTGGGGATCGGGATAAATGACTCAGGCGTAGCTGCCCGACATCACAGTCACTAAGCACCTGGCCCCTATGATGTGTGAGGGGCTGACGCGCTGGGGATCGGGATAAATGACTCAGGCGTAGCTGCCCGACATCACAGTCACTAAGCACCTGGCCCCTATGATGTGTGAGGGGCTGACGCGCTAGGGATCGGGATAAATGACTCAGACGTAGCTGCTCGGCATCACAGTCACTAAGCACCTGGCCCCTATGATGTGTGAGGGGCTGACACGCTGGGGATCGGGATAAATGACTCAGGCGTAGCTGCTCGGCATCACAGTCACTAAGCACCTTGCCCCTATGATGTGTGAGAGGCTGACGCGCTGGGGATCGGGATAAACGACTCAGGCGTAGCTGCTCGGCATCACAGTCACTAAGCACCTGGCCCCTATGATGTGTGAGGGACTGACGCGCTAGGGATCGGGATAAATGACTCAGACGTAGCTGCTCGCCTTCACAGTCACTAAGCACCTGCCCCCTATGATGTGTGAGGGGCTGACGCGCTGGGGATCGGCATAAAAGACTCAGGCGTAGCTGCTCGGCATCACAGTCACTAAGCACCTGGCCCCTATGATGTGTGAGGGGCTGACGCGCTGGGGATCGGGATAAATGACTCAGGCGTAGCTGCCCAACATCACAGTCACTAAGCACCTGGCCCCTATGATGTGTGAGGGGCTGACGCGCTAGGGATCGGGATAAATGACTCAGACGTAGCTGCTCGGCATCACAGTCACTAAGCACCTGGCCCCTATGATGTGTGAGAGGCTGACGCGCTGGGGATCGGGATAAACGACTCAGGCGTAGCTGCTCGGCATCACAGTCACTAAGCACCTGGCCCCTATGATGTGTGAGGGACTGACGCGCTAGGGATCGGGATAAATGACTCAGGCGTAGCTGCTCGCCTTCACAGTCACTAAGCACCTGCCCCCTATGATGTGTGAGGGGCTGACGCGCTGGGGATCGGCATAAAAGACTCAGACGTAGCTGCCCGGCATCACAGTCACTAAGCACCTGGCCCCTATGATGTGTGAGGGGCTGACGCGCTGGGGATCGGGATAAATGACTCAGGCGTAGCTGCCCGACATCACAGTCACTAAGCACCTGGCCCCTATGATGTGTGAGAGGCTGACGCGCTGGGGATCGGGATAAACGACTCAGGCGTAGCTGCTCGGCATCACAGTCACTAAGCACCTGGCCCCTATGATGTGTGAGGGACTGACGCGCTAGGGATCGGGATAATTGACTCAGGCGTAGCTGCTCGCCTTCACAGTCACTAAGCACCTGCCCCCTATGATGTGTGAGGGGCTGACGCGCTGGGGATCGGCATAAAAGACTCAGACGTAGCTGCCCGGCATCACAGTCACTAAGCACCTGGCCCCTATGATGTGTGAGGGGCTGACGCGCTGGGGATCGGGATAAATGACTCAGGCGTAGCTGCTCGGCATCACAGTCACTAAGCACCTGGCCCCTATGATGTGTAAGGGGCTGACGCGCTGGGGATCGGGATAAATGACTCAGGCGTAGCACAGTCACTAAGCACCTGGCCCCTATGATGTGTGAGGGGCTGACACACTAGGGATCGGGATAAATGACTCAGGCGTGGCTGCTCGGCATCACAGTCGCTAAGCACCTGGCCCTTATGATGTGTGAGGGGCTGACACGCTGGGGATCGAGATAAATGACTCAGGCGTAGCTGCTCGGCATCACAGTCACTAAGCACCTGGCCCTTATGATGTGTGAGGGCAGAGGCTTAAGCGCTAGGGATCGGGATAAATGACTCAGACATAGCTGCTCGGCATCACAGTCACTAAGCACCTGGCCCCTATGATGTGTGAGGGGCTGACACGCTGGGGATCAGGATAAATGACTCAGGCGTAGCTGCCCGACATCACAGTCACTAAGCACCTGGCCCCTATGATGTGTGAGGGGCTGACGCGCTGGGGATCGGGATAAATGACTCAGGCGTAGCTTCCCGACATCACAGTCACTAAGCACCTGGCCCCTATGATGTGTGAGAGGCTGACGCGCTGGGGATCGGGATAAATGACTCAGGCGTAGCTGCCCGACATCACAGTCACTAAGCACCTGGCCCCTATGATGTGTGAGGGGCTGACGCGCTGGGGATCGGGATAAATGACTCAGGCGTAGCTGCCCGACATCACAGTCACTAAGCACCTGGCCCCTATGATGTGTGAGGGGCTGACGCGCTAGGGATCGGGATAAATGACTCAGGCGTAGCTGCTCGGCATCACAGTCACTAAGCACCTGGCCCCTATGATGTGTGAGGGGCTGACGCGCTGGGGATCGGGATAAATGACTCAGGCGTAGCTGCTCGGCATCACAGTCACTAAGCACCTGGCCCCTATGATGTGTGAGGGACTGACGCGCTAGGGATCGGGATAAATGACTCAGACGTAGCTGCTCGGCATCACAGTCACTAAGCACCTGCCCCCTATGATGTGTGAGGGGCTGACGCGCTGGGGATCGGGATAAATGACTCAAACGTAGCTGACCGGCATCACAGTCACTAAGCACCTGGCCCCTATGATGTGTGAGGGACTGACGCGCTAGGGATCGGGATAAATGACTCAGACGTAGCTGCTCGGCATCACAGTCACTAAGCACCTGGCCCCTATGATGTGTGAGGGGCTGACACGCTGGGGATCGGGATAAATGACTCAGACGTAGCTGCTCGGCATCACAGTCACTAAGCACCTGGCCCCTATGATGTGTGAGGGACTGACGCGCTAGTGATCGGGATAAATTACTCAGACGTAGCTGCTCGGCATCACGGTCACTAAGCACCTGGCCCCTATGATGTGTGAGGGCCTGACACGCTAGGGATCGGGATAAATGACTCAGACGTAGCTGCTCGGCATCACAGTCACTAAGCACCTGGCCCCTATGATGTGTGAGGGCAGAGGCTGACGCGCTAGGGATCGGGATAAATGACTCAGGCGTAGCTGCTCGGCATCACAGTCACTAAGCACCTGGCCTCTATGATGTGTGAGGGGCTGACGCGCTAGGGATCGGGATAAATGACTCAGGCGTAGCTGCTCGGCACCACAGTCACTAAGCACCTGGCCCCTATGATGTGTGAGGGGCTGACGCGCTGGGGATCGGGAAAAATGACTCAGGCGTAGCTGCTCGGCATCACAGTCACTAAGCACCTGGCCCCTATGATGTGTGAGGGGCTGACGCGCTGGGGATCGGGAAAAATGACTCAGGCGTAGCTGCCCGACATCACAGTCACTAAGCACCTGGCCCCTATGATGTGTGAGGGGCTGACGCGCTGGGGATCGAGATAAATGACTCAGGCGTAGCTGCTCGGCATCACAGTCACTAAGCACCTGGCCCCTATGATGTGTGAGGGACTGACGCGCTAGGGATCGGGATAAATGACTCAGACGTAGCTGCTCGGCATCACAGTCACTAAGCACCTGGCCCCTATGATGTGTGAGGGGCTGACGCGCTGGGGATCGGGATAAATGACTCAGGCGTAGCTGCTCGGCATCACAGTCACTAAGCACCTGGCCCCTATGATGTGTGAGGGACTGACGCGCTAGGGATCGGGATAAATGACTCAGACGTAGCTGCTCGGCATCACAGTCACTAAGCACCTGCCCCCTATGATGTGTGAGGGACTGACGCGCTGGGGATCGGCATAAGAGACTCAGACGTAGCTGCCCGGCATCACAGTCACTAAGCACCTGGCCCCTATGATGTGTGAGGGGCTGACGCGCTGGGGATCGGGATAAATGACTCAGGCGTAGCTGCCCGACATCACAGTCACTAAGCACCTGGCCCCTATGATATGTGAGGGGCTGACGCGCTGGGGATCGGGATAAATGACTCAGGCGTAGCTGCCCGACATCACAGTCACTAAGCACCTGGCCCCTATGATGTGTGAGGGGCTGACGCGCTGGGGATCGGGATAAATGACTCAGGCGTAGCTGCCCGACATCACAGTCACTAAGCACCTGGCCCCTACGATGTGTGAGGGGCTGACGCGCTGGGGATCGGGATAAATGACTCAGGCGTAGCTGCCCGGCATCACAGTCACTAAGCACCGGGCCCCTATGATGTGTGAGGGGCTGACGCGCTGGGGATCGGGATAAATGACTCAGGCGTAGCTGCCCGACATCACAGTCACTAAGCACCTGGCCCCTATGATGTGTGAGGGGCTGACGCGCTGGGGATCGGGATAAATGACTCAGGCGTAGCTGCCCGGCATCACAGTCACTAAGCACCGGGCCCCTATGATGTGTGAGGGGCTGACGAGCTGGGGATCGCGATAAATGACTCAGGAGTAGCTGCTCGGCATCACAGTCACTAAGCACCTGGCCCCTATGATGTGTGAGGGGCTGACGCGCTGGGGATCGGGATAAATGACTCAGGCGTAGCTGCTCGGCATCACAGTCACTAAGCACCTGGCCCCTACGATGTGTGAGGGTCTGACGCGCTGGGGATCGGGATAAATGACTCAGACGTAGCTGCTCGGCATCACAGTCACTAAGCACCTGGCCCCTATGATGTGTGAGGGGCTGACGCGCTAGGGATCGGGATAAATGACTCAGACGTAGCTGCTCGGCATCACAGTCACTAAGCACCTGGCCCCTATGATGTGTGAGGGGCTCACGCGCTGGGGATCGGGATAAATGACTCAGACGTAGCTGCTCGGCATCACGGTCACTAAGCACCTGGCCCCTATGATGTGTGAGGGCCTGACACGCTAGGGATCGGGATAAATGACTCAGACGTAGCTGCTCGGCATCACAGTCACTAAGCACCTGGCCCCTATGATGTGTGAGGGCAGAGGCTGACGCGCTAGGGATCGGGATAAATGACTCAGGCGTAGCTGCTCGGCATCACAGTCACTAAGCACCTGGCCTCTATGATGTGTGAGGGGCTGACGCGCTAGGGATCGGGATAAATGACTCAGGCGTAGCTGCTCGGCACCACAGTCACTAAGCACCTGGCCCCTATGATGTGTGAGGGGCTGACGCGCTGGGGATCGGGAAAAATGACTCAGGCGTAGCTGCTCGGCATCACAGTCACTAAGCACCTGGCCCCTATGATGTGTGAGGGGCTGACGCGCTGGGGATCGGGAAAAATGACTCAGGCGTAGCTGCCCGACATCACAGTCACTAAGCACCTGGCCCCTATGATGTGTGAGGGGCTCACGCGCTGGGGATCGGGATAAATGACTCGGGCGTAGCTGCTCGGCATCACAGTCACTAAGCACCTGGCCCCTATGATGTGTGAGGGGCTGACGCGCTGGGGATCTGGATAAATTACTCAGGCGTAGCTGCTCGGCATCACAGTCACTAAGCACCTGGCCCCTATGATGTGTGAGGGGCTGACGCGCTGGGGATCGGAATAAATGACTCAGGCGTAGCTGCTCGGCATCACAGTCACTAAGCACCTGGCCCCTATAATGTGTGAGGGGCTGACGCGCTGGGGATCGGGAAAAATGACTCAGGCGTAGCTGCTCGGCATCACAGTCACTAAGCACCTGGCCCCTATGATGTGTGAGGGGCTGACGCGCTAGGGATCGGGATAAATGACTCAGACGTAGCTGCTCGGCATCACAGTCACTAAGCACCTTGCCCCTATGATGTGTGAGAGGCTGACGCGCTAGGGATCGGGATAAATGACTCAGACGTAGCTGCTCGGCATCACAGTCACTAAGCACCTGGTCCCTATGATGTGTGAGGGGCTGACGCGCTGGGGATCGGGATAAACGACTCAGGCGTAGCTGCTCGGCATCACAGTCACTAAGCACCTGGCCCCTATGATGTGTGAGGGACTGACGCGCTAGGGATCGGGATAAATGACTCAGACGTAGCTGCTCGCCATCACAGTCACTAAGCACCTGCCCCCTATGATGTGTGAGGGGCTGACGTGCTGGGGATCGGCATAAAAGACTCAGACGTAGCTGCCCGGCATCACAGTCACTAAGCACCTGGCCCCTATGATGTGTGAGGGGCTGACGCGCTGGGGATCGGGATAAATGACTCAGGCGTAGCTGCCCGACATCACAGTCACTAAGCACCTGGCCCCTATGATGTGTGAGGGGCTGACGCGCTGGGGATCGGGATAAATGACTCAGGCGTAGCTGCCCGACATCACAGTCACTAAGCACCTGGCCCCTATGATGTGTGAGGGGCTGACGCGCTAGGGATCGGGATAAATGACTCAGACGTAGCTGCTCGGCATCACAGTCACTAAGCACCTGGCCCCTATGATGTGTGAGGGGCTGACACGCTGGGGATCGGGATAAATGACTCAGGCGTAGCTGCTCGGCATCACAGTCACTAAGCACCTTGCCCCTATGATGTGTGAGAGGCTGACGCGCTGGGGATCGGGATAAACGACTCAGGCGTAGCTGCTCGGCATCACAGTCACTAAGCACCTGGCCCCTATGATGTGTGAGGGACTGACGCGCTAGGGATCGGGATAAATGACTCAGACGTAGCTGCTCGCCTTCACAGTCACTAAGCACCTGCCCCCTATGATGTGTGAGGGGCTGACGCGCTGGGGATCGGCATAAAAGACTCAGGCGTAGCTGCTCGGCATCACAGTCACTAAGCACCTGGCCCCTATGATGTGTGAGGGGCTGACGCGCTGGGGATCGGGATAAATGACTCAGGCGTAGCTGCCCAACATCACAGTCACTAAGCACCTGGCCCCTATGATGTGTGAGGGGCTGACGCGCTAGGGATCGGGATAAATGACTCAGACGTAGCTGCTCGGCATCACAGTCACTAAGCACCTGGCCCCTATGATGTGTGAGAGGCTGACGCGCTGGGGATCGGGATAAACGACTCAGGCGTAGCTGCTCGGCATCACAGTCACTAAGCACCTGGCCCCTATGATGTGTGAGGGACTGACGCGCTAGGGATCGGGATAAATGACTCAGGCGTAGCTGCTCGCCTTCACAGTCACTAAGCACCTGCCCCCTATGATGTGTGAGGGGCTGACGCGCTGGGGATCGGCATAAAAGACTCAGACGTAGCTGCCCGGCATCACAGTCACTAAGCACCTGGCCCCTATGATGTGTGAGGGGCTGACGCGCTGGGGATCGGGATAAATGACTCAGGCGTAGCTGCCCGACATCACAGTCACTAAGCACCTGGCCCCTATGATGTGTGAGGGCAGAGGCTTAGGTGCTGGGGATCGGGGATCTGGCGTAGCACAGTCACTAAGCACCTGGCCCCTATGATGTGTGATTGGCTGTGACTGCCCTCCTTTTCCTCACCTATATATATATATATATATATATATATATAGAAGGGTACGGTCCAGCACTCTCTCTTAAAAATAATTGTTTGCTCCGGTGCCCTCAGCATACACTGAATTTCTAGACCACAAAAAAGGGATGCGGCACTCAGAGACTGAAAGCAAATTAAATGTATTAAATGGTGTCACATGAAACAAACCAACGTTTTGGAGCAATTGAGCCCCATTATCAAGGTGTATCACACCTTGATAAAGGGGCTCAATTGCTCCGAAACGTTTATATATAAACGTTCTATATATATATATATATATATTTATAAAGGGGCCTAGACCATGCAGTGCAGTATCCATGTTGTCTGCAGGCTATGCACTCTGTAATGGTTGGCAAGCCTCTGAGGTAACTGGCCACACCCCTTAAACATGGGCTCCTACCACTGCATTCCCCCTGTTGGCCCTTCATGCTCTCAGTCCGACGCTGGGCGTAAGGGGGGAGACAGTCAGTTACCTCAAACCAACTGTCACGCTGCGTGCCTCACTATTATTTATAGCTCCTGGGTTGCCATAGCAACATCCCTCCAAATCACCTCTTACCTGTGGCAGCTGCATTAAACCCCTTCACCCAGGGCCTGAATAACCACTTACCTGACCATTTTTTATTTATTTTTTACCAAAAACCGCTGTCATTTTTTTTTTTTAATTTAATAAAGTTTTAAATCCATTTTTAAAAATATATTTAAATATTCTGTGACTATAGGCCCCTATTATAAAATGACCACCCATCAGAAATAGCCCCCCCAGTGGAAAAAGATCCCCAGCATTATCCCCCCCAGCCCTCTAGTGGTATTAGACTTCTGTGCAGAGCCCTCATCCTTACCCCCAATGACAATGGGCCCCCACTGTTTACTGCCCCCCTCTCCATGTGTCACTATACATTCATTTTATTTTAATATGGTGTCTTATAAATCCGTGACCGTAATAAGTCCAGAAACAAAGTTATCGGACTAATTTATTGTGATACAGGTGTAAGGCACATGTGTGACTAGTGTGAGATACCTTTATGGATCACTAATGGTTTGCTTGCTCTTCTCTTTGTTGTAATCATACTTAGCCATTCTCCTCCTTTCATTGCTATGTGCACACCCAGCACCCACAATCTACATCCTCTTCCAAATTTTCTGCCATCCAGATAACGGCCTGTCCACCAAGACCTGGAGGAAATGGATGGCTGCTCTCCCCTGTCCCAGGAGCACTTTGTCCGGCATGCTCCATAAGATCGAGAGCCCCCCAAGTGACATTGACGATCCAGGAAATCATGATAAGCAGCATATTCCCAGGTGGATGAGGTCAGACGTTTGCTAAGTGTGTCTACTGTGACTGGGAATGACATCTACTGATGGCTGTACTGCTGGTATTCTACTGCTTAGGAATGCTCCAGGTATCTGCTGCAATAAAATCCTGAGGGTCTCCCGGACCACAAACCGCGTTCATTTCTCTATCAAAACTTCTTCAATCCACCTGAAATAATCTGAGTTTCCCTGGTCAATTGGAACAGTTACAAGGTCTGGTGTCTCGAATGGGTGGACAAGTCTGGAAACAGAAGGAAAAAATAAATATTCCAAATGTGATTTACATTGTATGATCTGGAGATCAGCACACACAACCAATTGGGAAGGGGGGCTTGCTAAACTGATTGGCCAGAAACGGGAAGCACTCAACTGAGGCAGTTTCTGATGGTTAAACTGCAGCCAGATATTGGGGTCTACTATGTAACTATAAATATGTGTCTATCTGCACTGAGGCAATTATTATGGTTTTTTTTTAATATAGCTTCCTTCCCATGTATGCAGGGATGGCGGTTCCGAGAACACGTCGTCCCTGCAAAATACAAGATGAGAAATGTGCGCAGTGACACATCGAGGAGGACAGAGGTTGTGGCCAGTACTGGGTGGGTGTGACCAGTGCCAAATGAGTATGTACATCCCCTACACCAGGGGTGGCCTACCAGTCCGAGTCAAAGAGCCCAAAACTATCTGTAGGTATGGTAAAGAGCCAATATCGTGCCAACATGCAAAAAGAGGTGTGGCCTTGTACCAGCTAGGCCATGCCCCTGTTATGATTTTTTTGTAGGAGCATGTAAAAGAGCATGCACACAATCACCCTGGAGGTAACTATTAAAGGGAAAGAAAAAGCCAGAACAATTAATAAAACATTAAAAAAAACAGATCCACATAAAATACACTGAAAAAGCCACATCCACAAATAATACACTGAAAAAGCCACATCCACATAAAATACACTGAAAAAGCCACATCCACAAATAATACACTGAAAAAGTCACATCCACAAATACACTGAAAAAGCCACATCCACATAAAATACACTGACAAAGCCACATCCACAAATACACTGAAAAAGCCACATCCACATAAAATACACTGAAAAAGCCACATCCACAAATACACTGAAAAAGCCACATACACATAAAATACACTGACAAAGCCACATCCACAAATACACTGAAAAAGCCACATCCACATAAAATACACATCCACAAATAATACACTGAAAAAGCCACATCCACATAAAATACACTGAAAAAGCCACATCCACAAATAATACACTGAAAAAGCCACATCCACATGAAATACACTGAAAAAGCCACACCCAGAAATACACTGAAAAAGCCACATCCACATAAAATACACTGACAAAGCCACATCCACAAATACACTGAAAAAGCCACATCCACATAAAATACACTGAAAAAGCCACATCCACAAATACACTGAAAAAGCCACATCCACATAAAATACACTGACAAAGCCACATCCACAAATACACTGACAAAGCCACATCCACATGAAATACACTGACAAAGCCACATCCACAAATACACTGACAAAGCCACATCCACATGAAATACACTGACAAAGCCACATCCACAAAAAAATACATTGAAAAAAAAAATCAGATTCACATAATACAATCCAGCTCCCCCATGTGTCACAACAGCAGCCTCTCCAAGTGTCCCAACAGCAGCCTCTCCAAGTGTCACAACAGCAGTCAGTGTCAGTCAGGGGAGCCGCATCAGGACAATGGAAGAGCCGCATCTGGCTCAAGTTCCAAAGGTTGGCCACCGCTGCCCTACACTATCTGCCCCCATGTCTCCCTAAAACCATAAAAGTAGAATAATTGCAATATTTTGTGAGGAAAATTGAAGTAAAATTGTAATACTAATGATTTTTGACCTACGCTGAGGTCAGCTGGGCGGCTAGTCGTCATCACGCTGTCATAATGATGGGCCTATTTTAATGCGGAGGCCTGCAGCTGTCGCCCCATCTGTCCCATTGTTACTCTGGCCTGGATGGGCATGTGGGAGGGGGATCTATCTCCTGCTCAAAACTTTTGAAGCCATCTACAACCTACAAGGCCAAGCTACAAGGTGCTTAGTACATAGGGGCAGATCGCAGTTCCCATTACGAATAATGGGGAGTGCTGTCTGAAGCGCTATTTGGCCTTATCTATGATACCTCTTGCATAGGGCTATTGTTGCTTTGCCAAGATACATATTGTGGGGCTTCATAAAAACATCTAATAACAGGAAACTGATCGCCTTATGTTCTTAGGGACCAAGCAAACCAATATATCAGTTGGTTTATATAAAACACATATATAACATCCGCATGTTGTATACCCTCCGGGAGGGGGCTGCCTGGCTGGTGGAGCAGGGAGGGTGGGGGCGGCTTAAGTGGCAGAGCGGAGGCGTGCCAGCGCGATTGTGTCATCGCTTTATAATGCTTATATTACAGGCATTGTAAAGTAGGGGGCAGGGCTACATTGACGTGATTCAGTGCGGATCGCCTCATCCCCCCCCTCCCAAACCGCCCACTTTCACGTGTGGGAGCTGGGGGTCGCATGGGGCTGGCGGGCTGCTGGCAATCCCTCCTGGACCCATGTGCCCATCTGCACGGCACGCCCTGAATCCATTATAGATACGCCCATGTTGTGTTCATAGCCTGTGGAGCAGTGGTCCCAACCTCATGACGATAATAGATGGTGGTGTTGTAAATGGAGCATGTGAGGCGTGTACCTAGATATGTATCCCCGGCCTTACACATGTCATGGTTAGAGGCTCTGTAATGTGAAATAAGTACTCAGGTAATGAGAAAATACCGAACGTATCCTGATAGTTCATATATCTTCGCTGTTCTTGTTTTCACTACCTGTACGAAAAAAAATGAAGATGTGCTTCACAGGAAAGACAAGGGATGGGACGGTCACATAAATAAATAGAAATCAAATGTGTGGGGTAAATACATCAGAGAACATTTAGTTTTCTATCTGATTAACGTATAGCTTCATACACGTAAAGATCTTCTGTCCAACCAGCCTACTAGTTGATTGGTTGGAATGAAAATCTGGTAAGGTATGATAGTAAATGACAATCAGCAATTTGCTCCCAAATGCCGGAAAATGGACAAAAACTGTTGTTTGAACAAATTGTTTAGATCAAACATTTAACAAACTTGTCTGACGCCATTTTCATCTGTTTTCTGGCATTTAGGAACAAATTGCTGATCATCAGTTACTCCCATACCTTACCAGATTTTCATTCCAACCAATCAACTAGTTGGATTGTTGGACAGAAAATCTTTACGTGTGTATGCAGCTTTAGGCCTGTGGCTGAGGGCACCAGAGACTCACAGGGAGCTTATATGAAGAACCAGGAACCATATTTAATGGGGGGATTTTAGGAAAATAGAGTTCTACATAATCTGGGTTGTGTCATCCCAAAAATCCAGCAGGTCCCCCCAAAAGCTCCAGTGGTCCAGTACAGCTCCTAGGGGCCAGCTTTCCTCCCTGCTCCTAGGGGCCAACTTTCCTCCCTGCTCCTAAGGACTAGCTTTCCTCCCTACTCTTAGGGGCCAGCTTTCCTCCCTGCTTCTAGGGGCCAGCTTTCCTCCCTGCTCCTAGGGGCCCACCTTCCTCCCTGCTCCTAGGGGCCAGCTTTCCTCCCTGCTCCTAGGGGGCAGCTTTCCTCCCTGCTCCTAAGGATTAGCTTTCCTCCCTGCTCCTAGGGGCCAGCTTTCCTCCCTGCTCCTAGGGGCCAGCTTTCCTCCCTGCTCCTAGGGGCCAGCTTTCCTCCCTGCTCCTAGGTGCCAGCTTTCCTCCCTGCTCCCAGTGGCCAGCTTTCCTCCCTGCTCCTAGGGGCCAGCTTTCCTCCCTGCTCCCAGTGGCCAGCTTTCCTCCCTGCTCCTAGGGGCCAGCTTTCCTCCCTGCTCCCAGGGGCCAGATTTCCTCCCTGCTCCTAGGGGACAGCTTCTCTTCCTGCTAACAGGGGCCAGCTTTCCTCCCTGCTCCTAGGGGCCAGCTTTCCTCCCTGCTCCTAGGGGGCAGCTTCTCTCCCTGCTCCTAGGGGCCAGCTTTCCTCCCTGCTCCTAGGGGACAGCTTCTCTTCCTGCTAACAGGGGCCAGCTTTACTCCCTGCTCCTAGGGGCCAGCTTTCCTCCCTGCTCCTAGGGGACAGCTTCTCTTCCTGCTAACAGGGGCCAGCTTTACTCCCTGCTCCTAGGGGCCAGCTTTACTCCCTGCTCCTAGGGGCCAGCTTTCCTCCCTGCTCCTAGGGGCCAGCTTTCCTCCCTGCTCCTATGGGCCAGCTTTCCTCCCTGCTCCTAGGGGGCAGCTTTCCTCCCTGCTCCTAAGGACTAGCTTTCCTCCCTGCTCCTAGGGGCCAGCTTTCCTCCCTGCTCCTAGGGGCCAGCTTTCCTCCCTGCTCCTAGGGGCCAGCATTCCTCCCTGCTCCCAGTGGCCAGCTTTCCTCCCTGCTCCTAGGGGGCAGCTTTCCTCCCTGCTCCTAGGGGCCAGCTTTCCTCCCTGCTCCTAGGGGTAGCTTTCCTCTCTGCTCCCAGGGGCCAGCTTTCCTCCCTGCTCCTAGGGGCCAGCTTTCCTCCCTGCTCCTAGAGGCCAGCTTTCCTCCCTGCTCCTAGGGGGCAGCTTCTCTTCCTGTTAACAGGGGCCAGCTTTCCTCCCTGCTCCTAGGGGCCAGCTTTCCTCCCTGCTCCTAGGGCCAGCTTTCCTCCCTGCTCCGAGGGGCCAGATTTCCTCCCTGCTCCTAGGGCCAGCTTTCCTCCCTGCTCCTAGGGGCCAGCTTTACTCCCTGCTCCTAGGGCCAGCTTTCCTCCCTGCTCCTAGGGGCCAGCTTTACTCCCTGCTCCTAGGGACCAGCTTTCCTCCCTGCTCCTAAGGACCAGCTTTCCTCCCTGCTTCTAGGGGCCAACTTTCCTCCCTGCTCCTAGGGACCAGCTTTCCTCCCTGCTCCTAGGGGCCAGCTTTACTACCTGCTCCTAGGGGCCAGCTTTCCTCCTGCTCCTAGGGGCCAGTTTTACTCCCTGCTCCTAGGGACCAGTTTTACTCCCTGCTCCTAGGGCCAGCTTTCCTCCCTGCTCCCAGGGGCCAGCTTTCCTCCCTGCTCCTAGGGGCAGCTTCTCTCCCTGCTAACAGGGGCCAGCTTTCCTGCCTGCTCCTAGGGCCAGCTTTCCTCCATGCTCACAGGGGCCAGCTTTCCTCCCTCCAATAGACGCAGCTGCGGAAAATGGATAAATAACCCTCATTGCAGCTACGTATAAATATATATTTTTCAGCAATTTTATGATACTATCCATACGATTCCTTTTTAAAAATGTTTTAATTAAAATAAAGTGTTAATATATCATTCAGAATAAACTTTATAAGCAGCTTAACTCTATCCCAGTCAGGTGACAGTCTAAACACTCTGCCAGAACTAATTATACGCCAAGGTTACATTACCCTTCTAAGATTAGTTTCAACTAGAATAGCTAAGAGAAAAAAATAACATGTTGTGTCTTTACATGACACAGAAGTCCTCTGATTCAGAGGTGAGCACGGTGTTAACGCCGCTCGCAGTCGGCCCTCAATCCACACACGTATTTCTACATAACAAGTCTGCAAAACTGTCAGTCCCCCCGTGTCTGCTATGTTACGATAGCTCCTCCCCCCTAACATGGCTGTCTGCTGCAGAGAGGCGACAGACAGCTTGGTCATGTATAACCACTGCAATTACTTCATTTATGTCATAAACCTCGGTAACACGCAATCTGTGATCTACACTAATGGCGTACCGAGGCTGTACTTGATTTTAAGGGCGAAATTAAACACTTACTAAAAGTACCTCTGAAGATTCCTCTATTTCTCCTTTCCAAATATATCTGTAGGATAAGCATAAATAAGAATGGTACATGAGATAATGAGTTGTGATACCATAGGAAAATATACAGTATATCTATTGTATAACTTTGTTAAATGCCTAAAATGAAAGTGTTGCTAGGAGGAGCTGTCCGTACACGTGAGGATTGTAACTCATCAGTTTAAGTAATAGGATGAAACTGACCGGCTGCCTAATTGTGAGTTACACCCTAATCAAACTCCAGCCCGACCGGATCCGATTTCATTGTGTCAGGCAATAACCCCCTGACTTCTAAGGTTTATCATAAGACCCAGGTGTACAGCAGCGGGTGCCAGTGCTGCAGATGATAGTGCATTGCGAAACGCGTAGCAGAATATGTAAGTTAGAACCAATCTAAGAATTTATACTCTTACTTTATTTTTATACTTTTTTTCAACATTTTATTGCTTGTATTTATATTTACACTTAATCCGCCCCTGCTCAGGCAAGTGGTTTATATCCTGGAATACAAGCTACAGCCAGTTGCCCTGCCCTTCCCCCTATACCCGTCACTCCATGTCCGTGGATGCACTGCCATGTTTGTTATCATGCTTTTTACTTATGAGATGATTAACTGCTGTGTATAGTCAGGGCAGTAACTAGGGTAGTGTGACCAGTGCCATGGCACAGGGCACCGCAGGGCAGGGGGCGCTGTTTGGGCCTATTTATCCACAGCATCTCCTGGCCTCCCCTATCTCTTCCCTGGCCCTTCCCCATGAGGCCATGGCCCTCTCTAAGGTGCACTATATTATGTCCCTATTTATCCCCATCATCTTCTGGCCTCCCCTATCTCTTCCCTGGCCCTTCCCCATGAGGTCATGGCCCTCTCTCAGGTGCACTATATTATGTCCCTATTTATCCCCAGCATCTCCTGGCCTCCCCTATCTCTTCCCTGGCCCTTCCCCATGAGGCCATGGCCCTCTCTCAGGTGCACTATATTATGTCCCTATTTATCCCCAGCATCTCCTGGCCTCCCCTATCTCTTCCCTGGCCCTTCCCCATGAGGCCATGGCCCTCTCTCAGGTGCACAATATTATGTCCCTATTTATCCCCAGCATCTCCTGGACTCACCTATCTCTTCCCTGGCCCTTCCCCATGAGGCCATGGCCCTCTCTCAGGTGCACTATATTATGTCCCTATTTATCCCCAGCATCTCCTGGCCTCCCCTATCTCTTCCCTGGCCCTTCCCCATGAGGCCATGGCCCTCTCTCAGGTGCACTATATTATGTCCCTATTTATCCCCAGCATCTCCTGGCCTCCCCTATCTCTTCCCTGGCCCTTCCCCATGAGGCCATGGCCCTCTCTCAGGTGTACTATATTATGTCTCTATTTAAAAATTGGAAGGGAGGGGGGGCGATAATGATTTCTCTGGCACAGGGCACTAAAAAGTCTAGTTACGGCTCTGTGTATTGTACTGTATTTATATGACTGTACTTACAGGGATGAGCTTTTAGGCATAATATTCACGCTGGCAGCCAGTTTCTTTTCCAGAATGCCCCTAAGGGAATCAGACTGTGTTTTAGACAAATAATATCTATGCATTTTTTTGGATAGGTTCATAATTTATTTCTCTATTTAAGACTCACTACTTGTCCATACCATGCATTATACAGCCTTGTGTAGCAGAATCTGTGCCACAGCTTTACTTCCTACAATACAGGGAACCTCATTTGCCTCTTAATTACAGAAACTAAAGTGGTAGCCTCCATTTTGTTGTTTTGGGGCCTGAATCAGAGATGGACGATATTTCACAGCCACAAATAAGTGTGTGTGTTATACCGTCTAAGAAGATGTGAAGGCATCAGAAAGTGTCTATAGGAAATAGACACCTCCTGCATTATATTTGCGATCCGAATGCTGCAGAACTGCCGACTACGCCAAGCTGCGCATACGTGGAGATAAGCCTGTTTCCAGACGAATCTCTCGCACCAGTGATAGGGCTGATAATGATGACGGCTGTGATACCTAGGGGTAGATTTACTAAGCATCTAAAACATACAAGCATTGATGTCGCCCATAGCAACGAATGAGATTCTGTCTATCATTTTCTAGAATGTAATAGAGAAATTATAGCTATAAACTGTTTTGTCGCTATGGGCAACACCCCCACTCTTAATTTTTAGAAATTTTAGTGAATCTACTCCCTAGTGTACGGATAGGGGCACTATAGTCGCATACAAGTCAAATCTGAATTTAGGGCCTGATTCAGAGCCGGACGCTCTGACAGAGCGCTCGCTCTGAATCAGGGCCAGGCATTTTTTTTTTTTAGAACAGCCTCCTGGCCGCTCGCATAGCTGTGGGTGACCACCCACAGCTATAGCGAGCGGCCATGATGATGGTCGCGATGATTAAGACCATCGCGACCATCGTGCTTGTGACGAGACCCTTGTGGTAGGGTCTCGTTGCTGCAAGCCCCAGAGAGCTTTCGGCTCTAACAGAGCCGAAAGCTCTCCCACTGACATCACTTGTGATGTCAGTGGGGCCGGCCCCAGACGGTAGGTGTTCCCATGGGAACGCCTCCGTTTGGGCAGCCACGCCCCTGGCCCACCCACCAAAGGGGGCATGCTGTCACTCAACATCGACAGCACACCCCCTTTGGTACGAGACCCGGATCGACGTAGTGCCGTCGCTATCCGGGTTGTGCGCATGCGCACTGGCCTACCATCGACCCGGTTGCGAGCGCACAGCGCTTGCCACCGGGTCTGAATCAGGCCCTTAATTCCATGCATTCAATGTGGGTGTAACTACGTCTATCTTGCATTCAACTCCACATCCGCCATAGTGTTGTTACTTATATATAAATACGGCCCCAACACCTCATTGAGGTCTTATTGCACCTGGCAATTTCTCTTGCTACTTGTTCATTGGGGCAATTGACGAAAGCCAGAGAATGAGCCCCTGAGATGTAGCTTCCGGTGACCGCGGAATGAATCTGACAGAAAATGCTTCTTAATACCGGGTACATTAAGCACGATCCAATCACTACCTGCAAAATAAACAAATCATATACAGATTATTGCTAGAGCGTGCGTGAAATAATACATGTATTTCCCGTGTCTGGCATATTGCGCCCATGGAATATATATCGAGCCTTCTCAGCTACAAGATTAAGAGCTTTCATAAAGTTTGGGGCCCTTTGTGCTCGGGGCATGATTAAGAGATGGGCGCTAATAGCAACGCCGCAGCGTCATTGTACGCAGCGGCTGTGCGAAAATCCAAAAAAGCCACAGGAGGCGTCTTGGCCCACTGGCGGCCTCTGTAATCCACTGCTGCGCCCAAATAGATAGAACAGAATGTATTAACATCTCATCTGCCGGAGTGAATCAGCCCCTCGTTTCACAGCTTTCCCATGTCAGGGACTCTCTATAGATCAAGGGTAGGAAACGTCCGGCACTGTGGGGGGGGGGGTCGTGGAGCAGCTGAAGTGGGCAGTGCTGGGGGCGTGGTGATGCAATTGCATCATATAGGCCCCGCCCCTGCATTGTAAAGTGGGGGACAGCCAAGATGACGCAATTCACCGCAAATCACCTAATCGTCTGCCTACAACGCCCAATGTACTCTGGAAATGGCTGGCTATGGCCTGAGTAGTGGCCGGCACCAGGAGACTTGGCTTTTTCTCTGGGCGGCTGGGAGCACCACCCAATTTTTGGAAGCTGTGTGTGCTGGGCTGCTGACAGAGGTGGAGGGAGGCATCATCAGACAAGCCCGGGCCCGGGGATTGCTGGAGGGAGGAGTTTTACAATGGTACTAGATATATTATACTATACAAACAAACATACAAAACAGACTGAGAAAAATATCCTCTTGTACAGAGTATATAATAAAACTCCCCCCCAAAAAATAAAAAATAAAAAACAAAGACATAAACAGCCTAAACAGTAAACCACAAGCATGTAGCCTGTAATGCGGTGGTATAGACACCCTTATCTACTCCATGCCATGTTCCCAACAATATCTGGTTCTTTTTGGAGATGCCTTTCAGCCCCAGAGGCCTATTCATTAAACCTAAAAATTCTCTGGAGATAATTAGCTTTAGAACTCATGGAGTTCTAGCTAATTATAGGTGGAATTCATCATTCCTCCTCTCCATAAGGATCTATTCCGAAAAGCTGTCACTTTTGTGATGACAGCTTTTCGGGAAATAGATACTTTCCCTGCCTACACTACCTTATCGTGTCTGGAAACAGTGCTGTGCATGCGCTGTTACATCTGTAAAACCAGCGCATGCGCAGCAGTGCCTACAGATGCGGTAAGTTTCGTACCCCCCCCTCCGCTCACCTCCCCCCCACCGACTTACCTGTCCGCGCAGCAGCCTCAGGCTCCGGAGGCTGGTCGGACATGTGTGCTCCCCAGCAGACCACATGACAGATTAGAAAAGAAAAAAAATTTTTTTTTTTTCGTCTAAACTTTCTTGTGCTCTGCTGGGGAGCACACATGTCCGACCAGCCTCCGGAGCCTGAGGACGGAGCAGAGCGCCGGAGGGACTCGTCGGGGGACCTGCACACGCGGATACAGGTAAGTTTCACCTGCTATTCACCACCTCACAGTGGCGAATAGTAACTGCATCAAATTCCGAAAATTTATAATTTTCGGAATTTGATGAATACCACAATTTCCACATCCCCATACTAATGTACTAATGTACCCATACTAATGTACTAATATACCCATACTAATGTACTAATGTACTAATATACTAATGTACTAATGTATGGGGAGTGTGGAAATTAACGCAGGGGAACTTAGCAAGGAGATATCTGTGATATCTCCTGTGCGAAGTGGCTACATGAATACCAAAATAACGTTATTTAAGGAAAATGTCCTTAAAAACGTTATTTTAGTGTTGATGAATAGGCCCCCCAGGGTCTTTACGACATATTTGGTGGGACTGTCCTCGATTATCTAAATTCTGGTCTGAGGTTATTTCCATTTCGCCAAAAATCCTAGGCTACCCCGTTCCTACTGATCCCGCATTTTGGCAGCTTAACCACTCACATACCTCACTAGGGCCCTATAAAGAATCCTTGCTACGCCATCTTAGTAATGCTGCTAGGGCAGTTATTCCAGTACTTTGGAATTCTCAAATCCCCCCCTTCCTGTAAAGATTGGTTTCAGAGGATTGCTTACAATATGTCCATGGAAGACCTCCTAAGCTCTTCTACTGACAAACCGTCTCTTTTCACCGATATTTGGTTCCCATGGCTGGAATATAAATCCACCACGGAATATAAAAATGATGTGCCTTCAACCCACCATCCCAGATAATGTTTTGGTTTCCTTCTAACCTGATGCCATCAGCTTGACCCTGTATACTGTCCCCCCAGTTCTTTTTTGTCTGTATATATTTGATGTTTTACTATACGAATTTTATTGTATTTGATTCCAATTTATGTATACCTTTGCTACATTATCTGTCTGGATACAGATACGTGTGTACTATCATGCTTCTGTATACTTGTTTCTTTGGAATCCTTAATAAAAACAGAATACACAAAAAAAAAAGAATGTAGTCTGATTCCAGCTGTTTTTGAATATCTACTATTTTTTACTTTGTATATACATTTTTGTTTGTGATTTACATGCTTACAGTACATTAGAATAAAACAACTATTATACTTTATTCTATGTGGCCTCTATGATAAGACCCTTACATATGCACTTATCTTCTTGCTAGCACTATAGAAGCTGGGTACGCCCACCTATGATTTATTTGCGATAGACGATAGAATTTCTGGGAACACAATAAAGAAACCATTATGACTTTGTGTGAGTACGGTAAGTAATTTCACCACACTCCCATAGGGTGAAAATCACTACCTTATCGATAATTACACTACAGGGGTGATCGCCCATTTGGTAAATATACGATACGATTATTTGTGTTCCTTTTGTGTGTAAGTACGGTACGCATTACGTATATTTATCTATGATCAACTTATCAGCTAGGCGGGGATCTTTCAGTCCCAAGCTGAATTACTTATTGCGAGACTAATTCTTTTGTTGGCAGATATATATACTATACGAGCGTCCTTTCTCTTTTATGTTTACTTCGACTATCTGGGACTGAGAAGCAACTTGGAAGAAAATAGTTATTGCAAATTGTTTATCACACATTAAAAGAGAAACACACTTCATTGACTTATGAGAAGTTGGACATTTCTCCAGGAGTGCATGTAAGGACAATGGCCCTCATTCAGAGCCGTACACTCTGAGCAGAGCGCACGCTCTGAATGAGGGCCGTCCTCCATAACTATGGAGCGTCCTCCTGGACGCTCGTATAGCTGTGGGTCACCACCCACAGCCTATACGAGCGTGCAGTTTGATGGCCGCGATGGTCTTGACCATCGCGACCATCGAAACTGCGAGCCGGAGCCTGCGGTTGAGGTTTTCAACTGCAAGGCCCGGAGTGATTTTGGCTCTATCAGAGCCAAAATCACTCCCACTGACATCACTAGTGATGTCAGTGGGCCGGCTTCTGACGGTAGGCGTTCCCTTAGGAACGCCCCCGTCAGAGAGGCACGCCCCCGGCACGCCCACCAAAGGGGGCGTGCTGTCAATCAACATCGACAGCACGCCCCCTTTGATCAGACACAACGAGCGAAGGAAAGTCCTTCGCTCGTCGCGTCTGGCGCATGCGCACGACGGAGCAGAACATCGACCCACTTGCGAGCGGACAGCCGCTCGCGAGTGGGTCTGAATCAGGCCCAATGTTTTCCCTTTTATAATTTCGACTTATATAAGTGGGGTTGGTGACCTGTATTCTACATTGTCCCCCTGCAACTTCTGGTGTGCGCATTCTGTATATATTACCTGTTTGCCACTGTATATCACTACAGTAGATAAATATCAGTTGTAGCATAACTCCAAATCTATATACAAGCCCGTAAGCTATGCTCCAGGCAGCTCGGACTAATTCAACGGCATTTGGCGTATTTAGATTGTAGCCGTCTCTGTCAAATCCTGTCGTACTTGGATTCAGCTTCACGAGTAATATACACATATTTTTCATGGGATACTGTTGTATTTACCCACATTGGAAACTCAGGACCTGTAGTAACCATCCAAGCTCTTGGTATACAGACCTTGGCTAATGTGCAAAGATTAATGGTGCATACACACGGTCATATTTTTCTTCAGATCTGAACGATAACGATTTAAAAAATCGTTCATATCTGAAGGAAAATCTGACATATCTGAACGATGCACGTTCCCGATGGTCAGATAACGATATCTGACATCTGATGTGTTTGCAGTCAGATTTGGACGATTCCATTCATTTTAATGCAGTCACAAATCGTTCATAGTTCAAATCGTTCATCAAATCGTTGAGATCGTTCATTCAATCATTCAATCGTTCATCTGACACGTCTGACAGTGTGTATGCTCCATAACATATATACTTAATGTGTTTTTTTATAACCTATATTTATTGACATTGCCAATGCAGTCCATGAAACGTTTTAGACCCCTCCGAATAACATACGAATTGAGAAGCCCCCAAATTCTACATTACATCCACATCCTTTTTTTTTTCTATCATTTTGTACAACATTTAAAGGAAAATGACTGATTAATGACTTCATCCAACGTATTACAAAAAGTGAATCTGCCCAAAAAAATAATAAATAAATAACTTGACAAGTTCAAATTCCTGTACATAAAATAAGTAGTTTTATATCTAGTAACACTGAGTGTAATGCAGAAAGCACATACAGAGGTAACATCTAAGCTGTGAGAGGTAAAGCACCTAGTAGCAGGAATGCACTCAGAGGGGTGCCCGGCGTTGCCAGCCCTGTGACATTTCTCTACACATCTATTTAACCCTCCAGTGCCAGGGGCCCCTATCCACGGATGAGCGAGTCTAGCAGGACAAAAAATATCCAGCCTGGACTGGAAAATATATTGCCCACATCACAGCAACTCACCAGCGCCAATGTCATCCAGCCTGGACGGAGCCAGCTCTGAGTTGATGCTTGGATCCGTTGGCACCAGCAACCCATGGTCACGTCCTGGCAAGTTATGCCCCTGGTTCCCTCATGACAGTGGATAGTGGAGGGAAAGGGGAGGAGGGAGGTGGGTCCAGCCTGGTGTGCCAGCGTACTCATTAGCTGTAACTCCTGCCATGTGAGCGGAGCTGCCCAGCTCTACCCACCCTCTCCGGCTTCTGGCAAATCATCTCCTTATTTCCATGCCCAAAGACCAGCCCATCTCCTCCACTCGCTGTGTGCAGGTCATGTCAGTGTGAGACACCAGTGTTCCTATATTCCACATCAGCCTGTAACTCTCCAGCATCAAACCAGTGATAGTGCACATTTCCAGCTCAGGTCACTGGTGATGTGGGAGGGTTAAGCTGCAGCAGGGTGAAACATGACTCTGCTCCTGATACTGCTGCACTAAATATACTTTCCAGCCCTCCCTGCATAGAGAGCGATAGGGAAACACATACAGTAAGTTCTACAGCATAGAAGGTAGTGTCTAAGAAAAATCAAAATGTTTCTGTATTGTCTTAATGGAGATGTACTTAAAGATAAAGTGGAGAGAGATAAAGCACCAACCAATCAGCTCCTAACTGCCATTTTTCAAACTTATAGCCTGTAAAGTGACAGTTAGGAGCTGATTGGTTGGTACTTTATCTCTCTCCACAGCTTAGTACATCTCCCCCAATGTATTTTAGTGAAAAATAAAATGTGTTTAATTCTCTGCAGTGACAAAAGATGTGAGGTGTTAACTACACCGGAACTGGAAGGGCGAGCTACGGGCCTGATACAGAGAGGGTCACGATGCCGTTGTTTACGCATTTGAGCGATTATCGGGGGTCTGTGTCGCCATGCATTAAGTTTCCATTACTAATGTCGCACGCAGTGAGGATTCATGCGCAAAGTGATTGACAGGCAGGGACCGTTTGCGGGCGGCAACGGGGAGTTGCAAGTCAAACGCACAGGTGTCTCGCCACCGTTTTCGGCCGTGTCTATGCCTGCAACTGCGAAAAAAAAACGCCGGCATCTTAGTTCCCACGCCCATTCTGCGCAGCCATAAGTGGTGTCTCAATACAAATCTAGACAGCTGCTACATTTGCATTTTTTGCGCACAGGAGATGCGTGCAAATTCGCAGCGACATCAGCGCCCATCTCTGAATCAGACTCTTAGGGGTAAATTTACTAAGAATCGAGTTTGGGAGAGTTTGATTTTTTTTTAACTCGTTTAGCTTCACCGACACTCAGGTGATTTGAGGCTCCTGAAACTCTCAAATTTACCAAGAAGTGAGTTTAGCTGAGAGCGAGATGGCCGATGGTGAAGCAGAACGAGATATCTCCCCCGAGTAGCAGGTTTTGCAGGAGATGACTCACCCGAGATTGTTACAATACAATAAGAGACAAAATTCAGATTTCACCTAAATCTCACCGAGAGCAAATCTGGCTACGGGTGTCATCGATTAAAGTCCGAATAGCCGAGTTCCTGGTAGCAGAATTAGCAAGTCTGTAGGGAAATGCCGACTTAAGATAGGTAAATCCGCAGCTTCGGAAGCAGATGGTTCATCGGAAGTGAGCGGACCATGGGCCTGATTCAGAGCTGAACACTCTGACCAGAGCGCTCGCTCTGAATCAGGGCCCTCCTACCTTTTTTTGGAGCGTCCTCATGGACGCTCGCATAGCTGTGGGTTACCACCCACAGCTTATGCGAGCGTCCATGATGATGGTCGCGATGGTCTTGACCATCGCGACCATCGGGCTTGCGACGGAGACCCTGCGGTAGGGACTCGCTGCCGCAATCCCTGGAGTGATTTTGGCTCTATCAGAGCCAAAATCACTCCCACTGACATCACTAGTGATGTCAGTGGGGCCGGCTTCAGACGGTAGGCGTTCCCATGGCAACGCCTCCGTCTGGCAGGCACGCCCCCGGCATGCCCACCAAAGGAGGCGTGTTGTCAATCAACATCGACAGCACGCCTCCTTTGGTGCGAGACCCGGAGCAACAGCTTGGCTGTCGCAGTCCGGGTCTCGCGCATGCGCACGACGGAGCTCCATCCGTCGTGCGCATGCGCAGTGGGGCAACATTGACCCGTTTGCGAGCGTGCTTTGCACGCGAACGGGTCTGAATGATCTCCCATGGCTTTGGTTAACCGATTTCTGCAACTAGATCAAATAACTCACTTTGTTAAAACACTAGAGCAATGTTGTGGCATCTTATTACTCGTGTATGTTCTATGGCCATTCGTATGCAATACTAATTTAGCAGGTGTAATATTTGTTATGGGAAGTGCTGGGATTGGCTCGCCAACAGCGCAGTACGCAGTGGTTTCGCACTCTCCTATGGAAAGGGCTGTGCAGATCAGGATCACAATTGTGTTCTCTCTGCAAAACTCTCCCGAGCAAGCAGCCTGCACATATCAGTGAGATATGTCTAAGCTGCTTGTGTTCTAGGCTGTTAAAAAAGGGGATAAATGTTAGAAAAAAAAAGACATAGGGTCACCCCCCTAAAGCTTAACCAGCCCCGGACTTGCCAGCTAGTCCTGGTTCCTAAAATTACGGGGAACAAAATGAGTAGGGTTCCACCGTAATTTAGAAATCAACACCAGACTGCAGAGCCAGTCCTGGATTTAATTATAGGGGAGAAAAATGCGTAGGGGTTCCCCTATAATTAAAACCAGGACCGGACCCAGAACAGCCGGGCTGTAATGCTACAGCCTGGAGACCCTATTACTGGGGCTCTGTGGCCAAAGCATTATCAGTCCAAGCTACTCAGGCCAAGCCGGGGATCTCAGGGGAAGTGGGGACCCCCCCAAGAAGGGGTCGTCCCCCCAAAACCACAGGCTTGGACTGAAGCCCGGGGAACTTCCCCGCACCCCTGGGCTGTGGGTATGGGGGTAATAAAGTTATAAATATAAGTAAACTATTGTATTTTACAGTGGGACTACAGGTGCCAGCATGCCTGCCCTTTGGTACTTGTGGAACTACTACCACTGTAAAATAAATTATTAAATAAAGACACCACACACACACCTTGCCTAGTAAAACTTTATTCCATACACCTACCCACATACTTACCTGCTTCCAGATGTTTCTTTCCCCTTCTCCAAGTAGAATCCATGGAAGGAGCTGAAAAACAAAGTCTAAACTCACCTAGATCCTGGCGCTGCTCTCCGTAGCATCTAGGGTCTTGTTAAAACAATAAAACGACTTACCCGAACCATGGCGGACATGTGTAAGTATATGCTGTTGCATATATACTTACTCGTCCCGAAATGACAGGTGACCGAAGTCAGCTGTAATTTCTCACAGGCCGCGAGCCAATCACCGGCCACTTTACATATAGCGGCCGCTCATTGGATGGGGCCCATCTGGAAGCAGGTATCTATGTGTGAGTGGGTAGGTGTATGCAATTTTTTTCCCCCTATAATTAAATCCAGGACTGGCCCTGCAGCCTGGTGTTGGTTTCTAAATTACGGTGGAACCCTACTCATTTTGTTCCCTGTAATTTTAAGAACCAGGACAGGCTGACAAGTCCGGGGCTGGTTAGGCTTTTTGGGGGGACCTCATGTCATTTTTTTATTTAAATTAACTTTTTTTTTTCTATTTACAGTCAGAAACATACATGGATCAAAGTGATCTGTGTATGTTTCTGCCAAACTCGCAGATCACAGGCAGGTGAATTTTTTCCCCGAGTTTTTACAGGAGAGTTCTCCCTTCTCAAGAGAGTTTAGAAACTCTCTGCTTAGTAAATTCCAGAATCCTATCTTCACCAGTGAAAAGGTTCTCGAGTTTTGCCGATGGTGAATTGCAGAGAGTTTGCTAACTCTCCAGTATTTTCCCGTAGCAAAGGAGATCTCTCTCCCGAGTTTGACATTAGTAAATTTACGAGTGGAAAAAAAATGCCCAAACTCTTCAGTGTATGCTAACTCTCCCAGACTCGATTCTTAGTCAACTTACCCCTTAGTATCTGTGCAAGCTTGATTCCTAAAGGACCTTGGACGGAGCACAGCTGATAGTACGAGATAGGAAATCACCTGTATAAGTCCCTTAAGTGGAACTTATCAGTGTTATCAGGTTACTATCAGGATGGACCTTGGACCTTCAGCTATAGGGCTGATTCAGTGACGGTGGTAAATACCATCGCAGTTGCCTTCCTGTACGCATCGGATGTAAAAAGAAGATGCAAATATCGCAGGTGCCGGGACTTGTATTGAGTGTAGAAAGATACAACCATCGGACGTAGATCGGTCGATCATTGAGCTTCTAAGTGACCCTATGGCTGCACACAATGGCCATCAGAAGTAAGACGCTGGAGCATTCTCTACTGTGTACGGGATCGCAATTGAAGCCTGAGACAGGCCCTTGACACGGTCACTACACCTCGTTACTGCCCACATACGGCCCCTGCCAGTAACATATGCAGTGTGACTTATAGCATACCCCCCAACTTTAATAAACTGATGCCAAAGAGGGGTTGTGGCTTTGAGACAGGAGGCGTGGCCTCATGGGAAACATGGAATCCACAAGCCACGCCTCCAGTTCTCATCATGCTGGGGGCATGCCCATTGCTCCAGGACAAGCCCCCAGTCCCTCTCTCCAGTGAATGTGCATAGCATCCCAACCTCTGCCCTCAATACGAGACACTGCGGCCCACGGGTGGAACAGCGGGACAATGCCCAAAAAGCAGGACTGTCCCTCCAAAATTGAGATGGTTGGGAGCAGTGGTGTAACTAGGGCAGGGCGAGCGGGGTGTGTGCCCTGGGCGCCATTGGACCGGCGGCGTGGGGGGGGCGCCGCCGGCCATAGTACCGGCCCGCCCGCCATAGTTAGCCAGTATAACGCCGACTGCAATGACTGCGGTCAGCGCTACACATTTACACAGGACCGGCGCTAGGCTTCCAGCGCCGGTCCTGTGCTGCACACCTGAGCCCGTTCCCTCCCCCTGAGCGCTTGCCCAATAGCGCTAGGAGGCGGGCTCAGGCTGTGCATAACATACGCATCGCCGCCAGCGCTGGCGGCGATGCGTGTGTTAAACAGCAGCCAATGAGAGTCAGATAGACTGTCATTGACTGCTGCAGCACCCACTGCAAGAGGCGGACTTCCGTCCGGCTCCTGCAGTGGGTAATGGGACAGACATCATGACGTCTGTCTCATAATGCTGAGAGCGCCAGCCCGGGAGGACTGGCGGGCGGGAGCGGCGTCGCAGACCGGAGCAGCAGCAGCGTGGATTCAGGTAAGTATATTTTTATTAGGGATGTGCAGGCTCGGATAGGTTCGAGTTTGCACGTTGAGTGGAGATTTTTCCCTCCAAAAAAATGGAACTCAGAAAGAGGCAAAACGTCATCTTGCATGGACTTTTGGAATGATGATGTTCGTCCATGCAAGATGACGTTTTGCCTCTTTCTGAGTTCCGTTTTTTTTGGAGGGAAAAATCCGAACTCAACGTGCAACCTCGAACCTATCCGAGCCTGCACATCCCTAATTTTTATATATATATTTTTTTTTAACCAATCTGCACAACGGGGGAGGGGGGTGGCTACTACTGGGGGGACCTCTACTGGGGGTGGGGGCACAACGGGGGAGGGGTGGCTACTACTGGGGGCACCATTATTGGGAGGACCTCTACTGGGGGGGGCTACTACTGGGGGCACTTAATCGGGAGGGGGAACCTCTACTGGGGACTACTACTTGGGGGTGAACTACCACTGGGGGCATTATAAAAGGGGCCTACTACTAGAGGCACTGCACTCGGGGGACCACTACTGGGGGCAATAATAGGAAGGGCCACTACAGGGGGCACTGGATAGGGGGGATCACTACTGGGTGCCTGCATAAGGGGACCACTACTGGGAAAACTGCATGGGGGGGAACGACTGCTGGGGGCACTATATAAAGGACACTGCATAGGGCGGGGGGGACTACTACTGGGGGCACCATATAAAGAGCACTGCATAAGGGGATACCGCTACTGGGCGCACTGCATTGTGGGGACTGCTACTGGGGGCACTGCATAAGGGGGAACACTACATGGGGCACTGCATTTGGGGGGCCACTACTGGGGGTACTGAGTAAGGGGAACTAATTGGGGGCTGTATAAGGGGGACCACTACTGGGGATACTGAATAAGGGGCACTACTATGGGCCTGCATAAGAGGGACCACAACTGCATATTGGGGGTACTGTATAAGGGGTACTACTGGGGTTAAGGTGCATATGGATAGGAATGTTCAATGTGAAAATAAAGGGGTGTGTCATGTTGACACGCCCCATTTTTAAGTGACCACGCCCATTTTTTTTGCCGCGCGCGCCTTCGGGCCACGATGATGCTTTTGAATGTGAATTGCATCATCAAATCCCTAGATAGCCCACTTGCGGGAGTCTTTTGCCCTCTTTTAGGAGTGCGGGAGAGTCCTCTGAAATTCAGGCGTCTCTAAAAATGAGGCCAATTATCAACAAGCAGCTTTAGGAAGCATGGGTTCCTAAATAGTTCAATAGTGAGTGTCCAGGCTGAGCAGAACGAGGATTCAGAGGATGTAGAGTAGCAGGAACTCACAGGAGAATGATGTTTTCAGCTTGTGCCTACTCTGCAGCCAGATACGGAACCTCAGCCAGATGATTTGTGTAGTATGCACAAACATATGTCTGTAAATTTGCAACTGCAGCCTTAATAAAGAAAGGCTGCATTCATCCGTACGAGTACACTGGAACATTCAGGGCCTTGCACCACAAGTACCATTTTTTTCTATATGCAGAGTTTTCCATTGCCTCACATGCTGCAAATAGGAAGCCGTCTGCCTGAAGTCCATCAGTAAGAAATGAAGCACAGTCTAGGGGCTACTCTCATACCCAGGATCCACAGGAAAAACCTCTTTGTTGTTATAACTTATAAGTATTGCTCGACACATATGACCCAGTTACCCTACCCACTCGTGTGCACTAGTCCTGGCACAGAATCTTACTTTTCTACCCTACCAAATGCTTTCCAGAGGTTAATACTGCAAGATCTCTACGACATGGAAGCAAAGTTGGCAACAATCAAAAAATATTAAAACTGGGGATGGCCATCTACCATCGAGGGTTAATCTCCGATGGTAGATGGTTTTGCCATCGATGGCGGTGATCCAGTGGATCTCCGCCATCGATGGTAGAGAGCTCCCTGATGTTTCTTTTTATCTTCTACTTGGTGCCGGAACACGGAGCTTAGCTACACCCCTAGATGCGACTCGTGTTTTCCCTGTCAATGGTTTCATACCATCGAGGTTAACCATCAATGGTAATTATTGACGGTTAAACCACCGATGGCCATTCTTAATTATAGCTGAAAGTAGAAGCAACAGATGTACAGGAAGGTGTACGTGGGGGGGGCGGGTGAATCAGGAAATATGAGTAAGGGAGAGGTCACAACACTATATAATATGATATAATTGATGCAGCACCAGAGTGATGTGAGCAGAGGATATATGCTCTAGTTTTTCTCTTTTTACTAGCATATAAAAATGTGATTTCGTATCAGGGATGGTCATCGACCATCCATAATTACCAACCATCGAAGGTTAACTCCTGATGGCCTATGGTTTTCCGATGGTTGTCTGCCATCTATGGCACAGAGCCCCACAATGTTTTTTTTTTCTCTCCCTGGCGCCGGGACACGGAGCACAGCTTCGTCCGTATCCCCTCCGCGATGCCCCGTCCCCAAATCTGTTTGGCCCGCCACCCAGTGAGTAATAGGGACGGGCAAAACCATTGATGGTTACCCCATCGATGACCATCCTTACTTCGCATTTGTCGATGACCTCTGCATTGTTGTTCTCCCCTCTTTTTTGTCCCATTACTCTCTATTCTTTCTGTACCCCATCATTTGAAACTTCATTCAATAAAAATCATTGATAACATAAAAGTCTTTATACTGCCCGTCATCTGTTTGCATCCCTGCATAAGAGTAGCCTGTATAAAGGCTGGTGTATATATATATATATATATATAATATAATACATTTATCAGTTTCTTTTCCATAAGAAAACATTTCCTGGCCATAGCGACAAATGACGGTTTGAGGATTACCGCATTACAAATGGATCCCATTTCCCATATGTATCAAAAAGCGTCACAGCCTTGACCCGATAGGCAACGCCACCACAGACGGTCTTGGATCCCTCTCCGTCCCCCCGTGGCTTGTGCATGACAGGAATATTATCATGGCCACCCCCAATCATTTTTTAAAAAATATAGCATTCATTATCCGGTGCGAACACAATATATATTTATTTATTTATTTATTTTAGTTGTTCATAAATCACATTTGTACATGTTACAGGTTCCCCCTATGGCTCTCTAGCTGTAGAACTACAAATCTCAGCATGCCTGTAATAAGCAGATAACATGAGGGGGGTCACATATTATCAGGTATGTAGGGAGCAAGAACCACCACAGGTTAGCATTATTACATGCCAGTGGTGGGCTGGCCGCAGGCATTCTGGGAGTTGTGGGGTCTTTTCCGCCATCCAGTCGGAATGAGGAGACTACAACTCCCAGAATCCCCCGTGTCACACAGCGCGGAGTGAGCGTGGTCTCGTCAGTCACAGTCTCGCGAGAGCAGCAGGCTACTGTCGGCAAGATGGCGGCGGCCATAGAGGAGATGCTGGCTGCTCTGCCAGGACTTGCGGAGCCCATTGAGGAGCTGCGGTCGCTGAAGACTGCGGCACTGGCGCTGCCCCTGAGCGCCCTGAGGGAGAGGGCCCCGCAGCTGCGCCTGGGGCCCCTCTTCTCTCTGATGGCCGTGGCTGACAGGTGAGAGTCTGACACATGACAGCTGTATGCAGTGTGTGTGATAATGGGCTCATGTGGCTGCACCGTGTCATTGCAGGGAACAGGCTGCTCTGTGTGTGGCCATATTGGAGCGATTCCTCCAGGCTCTGGAACCAATTCATGTCGCCAGAACTTACAACGAGGAGCTCCGGAGGGGGCTGTATCATACTGATGATGCCGTGAGGCTCCTGGCTATATCACAGGTGTGTATGGGTGGGGACCTGGGGACAGGTGTGTATGGGTGGGGCTGGGAACCAAGTGTGTGCGTCCAGGGATAAGTGTGTGCATATGGGGGACTGAGGTGTATATGAGAGGGGACCGAGTGACAGGTGTATGTGGCTGGGGACAGGTGCGTCGGTCCAGGGAGCGGGGGACAGGTGCGTGCGTCGGTCCAGGGAGCGGGGGACAGGTGCGTGCGTCCGTCCAGGGACCGGGGGACAGGTGCATCCAGGGACCGGGGGATAGGAGGTGCATCCAGGTACTGGAGACAAGTGCGTGCGTCCGGGGGACACGTGCGTGCTTCCAGGGACCGGGGGACAGGTGCGGGGGACAGGTTCGCAAACTCGGTCCTCCAAACAGTGCATAATTTGCAGGTCTCCTCATAGAATCACAAGTGCAATAATTAGCTCCACCTGTGGATCTTCTAAAATGTATCAGTGAGTAATGACTACACCTGTGCACCTGTGAGGTGATCTGGAAAAAGTGAACTGTGTGGGGTCCTGAAGACAGAGTTTGAGAACCATTGGTTTAGGAGACAGGTACGTGCGTCTGGGGGACAGGTGCGTGCGTCTGGGGACCAGGGGGACAGGTGCGTGCGTCTGGGGACCAGGGGGACAGGTGTGTGCGTGCATCTGGGCACTGGAAGACAGGTGTGGGTTGTGGACTGGGGAACAGATGTGGACCATAACAGAGATGTTTGGCTGGGGACCAATGGGCAGGGGTACAGTCTGGGGGCCGGAGGGCAGGTGTGTGTGGCTGGGCAGCACGGAATGGACTCGGGAACCCATTTATATCACCAGTATTTATATTTCTACTTCAGGGTCCATAGGGTATCCACAGGATACCTTGGGGTATAGGTGTGACGTCAGTCATCGGGCACCATAGAGTTAAGCTTTCAGCCTCCCAGGATGCACTAGGGTCCCCCTCCTATACCCCGCCCCCGAGCCAAGGCACCTCCGTTTAGTTTGGTGCCCGGCCGGAGTCGGGTGCACCTGTTGGAGTGGGGGCTAAGAAGAGCCCCTGAAGTTTTCCTGCATGCAGCTGTGGCTGCACATCTGGATGTACAGCATGGACAGTCAGTCCTGACGTCCATGCTGTCTTCCCTACACCCCCGCCGGTACCGATCCGGGGATGCTGGTGAGCATCTGGGGTCACAGCTAGCGGTGACCCCAGATGTTCCGGACCATGGCCGGAATCAAGGGGGACAGCAAGGTAAGCAGCGGGGTCCCGCGGTGGGTCCCCGCTGTTACATGGTCCAGAGTCCCCAGGCAGGGGGCTCCCTGGGGACTGGCTGCAGTGTGGAGCCAGGTATATAACCTGCGCTTCCACTACCCCCCTGGGACAGCGGACCGCAGCAGAGCGGTAGCGCTGCGGCGTCCCGGGGGTTAAATGCATGCCAGGGGAGCGCGCCTTCCCTGTCTCACAGCCGGCGCCTCCCCCGCTGCACACATTTCTCTCTGCAACACGCCGACTGGCCCTGTGGCAGCGCTCCTCCCCCAGGCCAGCCTCCTCTCTGCTCCTCGGCGGCCATCTTCCAGAACGCATGGTGAACGCTGCTGGAAGCCTGGAAGGAGGCATCGTGGTCTGGGTCCCCCCCGCATACCTCTCCTCCGCTGTGGTCAGGTCTGTGTATGCAGCGCTGTGTCCTACCAGACTCTGTGTCTGTGTAGTTGATTTGTCAGCGCTGGTTAGTGCAGGAATTGATTTTCTTTGCATTGTATGTGACTGTGCTAGCGCTGCTGCCTGTATCTTCTGTTCTGACTGTCAGCTTTATTACTGTCCCTGTTCTTTCTGCTAAGCCCTTGCGGTGCGGTGCTGCAGGGTGGTCTCTCGCCTTTTTCAAAAACAATTGGTGAGAGGGGTCACACACTTTGTACCATCATGTCTGAAAGTGATTTTCCTCTCCGGCTACAGTGTACTACGTGTAAAGTACCTTTAGTGGAGGGGGAGGGTAGCGCGGAGGGCCTCTGCCGGCAGTGTTTGTCTAAGGCGCGGCCTATTACGGTTACAGCACCGGTACAGGAGCCGCCCTGGGCTTGTTTCGCTCAGGCGCTTACAACCTTAGTGGGCCAGTTAGCTCCGCAGTCCGCGTTTACGCAGATGGGTTTCTCCCAGCAATCAGTGGTGTCGTCACCCATGCAGGGTTTCCCAAGACAGTTGGTGGTACCCCGCAGTCTCCCTATTTCCCCTCTCCCGGTTTCTCAGGAGCCGGCGTGGGTTAACTCCCTGACGAGTTCTGTACAGCACTTGTCGGATGTGTTGCAGGGGGAGGCTGTGATGCGGCCACATAAACAGCCGGTGGCGTCTCTGTCGGCTCCTTATGAGGATGACGAAGGGACATCTGATGATGGGGAGATTCTGGATCCTTACGATCAGGAACCTCTCCATACTAAGGACGCTGACGCTAGGTCCAAGGTGTATATTCCTGGACTTATTCGGGCAGTCCGCACAGCCTTGGTGATTGAGGACGAAGTTCCCCCAGCTGCTAAATCCAAGTATGCCTTTTTTAAGGATGTGAAGGGCGACGCCACAGTCTTTCTTCTTTCGGGTCAGTTAGTGGACCATTTAGAGGAGGCGTGGATACCAGCCGCAGAGGCGCCTGGCGGTGGCTTATCCGTTCGCGGATAATTATTTTGCTAAGTGGGAATCCCCTCCACAGGTGGATTCTCATGTGACACGTCTTGTCCGTAGTACCACATTGCCGATGCCATCCATGTCCTCCCTTAAGGATGCTACAGACCGCAAGGTGGAGATCTGCCTGAAGTCCGCTTATTCCCTTGCGGGGGGGGGGCAGCACGGCCGGCTATGGCCATTTGCTGGGTTGCCAGAGTGATGGAGCGCTGGGCGGATTCATTGGAGGCGTCCTTTGATTCCGACTGTCCAGCCGAACAGACGGAGTTGATTGGTAATCTCCGTGATTCGGCCACTTATATCAACAAGGCGGCCTTAGACATTAGTACCCTGGTGTCTCGAATTTCTTCAGCAGCGGTGGCTGCTCGTCGCACCTTGTGGTTGCGATCCTGGAAGGCGGACGCTGATTCCAAAAAGGGTTTGGAGGCGTTGCCCTTTAACGGAGAAGTTCTCTTCGGTCCAGATCTGGACAAGATTGTGGCCACGCTGACGGCAGCCAAATCGGCATGTCTCCCGTCGGCCGCTGTTCCTTCTGGTTCAGGACCATCGTCCTTTCGGTCTTATAGGGCCCAGGGCAGGCCCAAACCACAGTCTTTTCCCCGACAGACTGGTCCCAAGAAATCGGCCAAGCCCCGGAAGCAGGCATGGAGTACCAGACGTCCGGCCCCTAAGCCTGATGACAAGCCTGCAGCCTGACGGTCCAGGCCTCCCTTTGGGGGATCCCAAAGTGGGAGGCCGCCTGCTGCAGTTCGCCCGGTGTTGGTCGGTCACCACGACAGACACTTGGGTTCTCGAGGTGGTCTCCCATGGGTACGCCAGCTCTTTCCGGCACAGACCCCCGGCTCGATTTTTCACCACGGGTCTACCATCAGACCGGAACAAGGCCACGGAGCTGCGGAAGGTCTTGCACACTATGCTCCAGGCTGGAGTTATAGTGCCTGTTCCATTCTCCCAGAGGGGCCAGGGTTTCTATTCCAATTTTTTTTTTGGTGCAGAAACCCAATGGGTCGTATCGTCCGATTCTCAACCTCAAAGCTCTCAACAAGTCTTTGCGGGTGCCGAAGTTTCGGATGGAGACCCTACGGTCCATCATTCTGGCGCTGGAACCTGGGGACTACATGGTGTCATTGGACATACAGGATGCTTACCTGCATGTCCCTATTCTTTTGCGCCATCAACAGTTCCTCAGGTTTGCAATCCGCAGCGACCACTTTCAGTTTCGGGCGTTACCTTTTTGCCTGGCGACAGCACCGCGTGTGTTCACCAAGGTGATGGCGGTCATGGCGGCTTCTCTGCGGCTGCAGGGAGTCCGCATGTTGCCGTACTTGGACGACCTTTTATTAGTGGCAGGATCTCCGGAGCTCCTTCTGCGCCACTTGGACCTGACCATTGCGCTACTGCAACGGCACGGCTGGTTAATAAACTGGCAGAAGTCCACTCTAATCCCGTCTCGGCGGATTCTGCACCTCGGAGCCTTATTAGACTCGGGACAGCAAAGGATCTTTGTGACGGGGGAAAAGATCTCTGCTTTACAGTCGAGGGTGCGCAGTTGTCTGCACAGCCGCTGGGTGTCTCTACACTCGGCGATGAGGTTACTGGGCTCCATGGTGTCGGTGTTCGACATGGTGGAATATGCCCAGTTTCACTCCAGACCTCTGCAGCACCTGATCCTGTCCAAGTGGAACGGGCTGCCTCAGTCTCTAAAGTCCCAGACGATAGTGCTCACCCCGGAGGTTCGCCTGTCCCTTGCCTGGTGGTTGCAGACGACCCATCTCAGCAAGGGACGTCCGTTCTGGGTACCAAATTGGGTCCTGTTGACAACGGACGCCAGTCTTCGGGGCTGGGGAGCAGTTTCGGGTCCACACTTGTTCCAGGGCAGGTGGACACCGACAGAAGCGGAGCTTCCAATAAACATCTTGGAACTCCGTGCGGTCTTCAATGCCCTCCAGCAGGCACATCGGGTTCTCCAGGGTCGCCCGGTGCAGGTCCAGTCGGACAACGCTACCACCGTGGCCTACATAAACAGGCAAGGAGGAACCCGAAGTCGGGCGGCTCTCATAGAGGTGTCTCGGATCCTGGTATGGGCGGAGCGCAATCTTCTGGCCATATCAGCTGTCTTCATCCTGGGAGTGCTAAATTGGGAGGCGGACTTTCTAAGTCGCCAGGACGTTCATCCGGGGGAATGGTCCCTGCACCCGGACGTTTTTCATCTGCTGGTGGACAAGTGGGGTCTTCCAGAGATCGACCTCATGGCGTCCCGGCACAACAACAAGTTGCCGGTGTATGGGTCTCGCACAAGAGATGAAGAGGCGTCTCTGGTGGATGCTCTGTCCGTCCGGTGGACGTTCCGGTTCGCATACCTGTTTCCTCCGGTTTCCCTTCTTCCACGGGTAATCCGGAAATTCAAACAGGAAGGAGGGACGCTCCTATTGATAGCTCCCGCGTGTCCCAGACGGCACTGGTTCTCAGACCTTCAGGGTCTATCCGTGGACAGTCCCCTGCGGTTGCCGCTACGACCGGACCTTCTGTCGCAGGGTCCTTGTCTTCACCCGGACCTGACTCGGCTGTCTTTGACGGCGTGGCTGTTGAGACAGCCATGTTGAGGTCCAGGGGGTTTTCCAGCTCTGTAGTGCTTACCATGTTACGAGCTCGGAAACCGTCTTCCGCGAGGATATACCATCGCGTGTGGCATACGTTCTTCCAGTGGTGTTGACCGAGAGGTTATGCACCGCGGGAGTTTCGTCTGTCTAGGATACTCGCCTTCCTACAATAGGGACTAGATCATGGGCTTCGCCTTGCTTCTTTGAAGGTACAGGTTTCGGCCCTGTCTGTCTGGTTTCACAGTAGGATTGCTACAATCCCGGATGTGCGCACCTTTATGCAAGGTGTTCTCCGCATTCAGCCGCCCTTTGTTCCACCTGTGGCGCCTTGGGATTTGGCTGTGGTCCTGAGGGCTCTCCAGGGACCGCCGTTTGAACCACTGGGCTCAGTGGATCTTAAATGGCTAACAGCTAAGACTGTTTTCCTTCTGGCCATAGCTTCGGCCAGACGTGTTTCTGATTTAGGGGCTCTTTCTTGTAGACCCCCTTTCTTGATTTTTCATGGGAACAGGGCAGTGCTCCGCACTCGGCCTGAATTTCTTCCCAAAGTTGTTTCCCAGTTTCATGTTAACGAGGAAATAGTTGTTCCGGCCTTTAACTCACCTGGTCTTTCAGTGGGTGAGGCCACTTTGGATGTTGTGCGGGCCTTAAGGACTTATGTTGACCGCACTTCTTCGTTTAGGAAGTCGAACGCCTTGTTTGTCCTCTATGGCTTCGTAAAAAGGGTTGGCCTGCTTCAAAGCAAACTTTGGCAGCCTGGATCCGTATGGCTATTTCTGAAGCTTATCTTCATGAAGGTCTGCCGGTTCCTCCTTCTTTGAAGGCTCATTCCACTAGGTCTGTGGGTCTTTCGTGGGCAGCTCGACGTGGTGCCTCTGCAGTCCAGATCTGCAAGGCTGCTACGTGGTCCTCTGTCCATACCTTCGTGAGGTTTTACAGGTTTGACACCTTCGCCTCTCAGGATGCTTCCTTCGGGCGGCGGATTCTCCTTTCAGCACAGGAGCGTCCCCACCCTTAAAGGATACTGCTTTGGGACATCCCCAAGGTATCCTGTGGATACCCTATGGACCCTGAAGTAGAAAATATGAGATATGGTAAGAACTTACCCTTGTTATCTCTATTTCTACGAAGTCCATAGGGTTCCACAGGACTCCCGCCCTGTCGCACCTGTGCTGCAGATGGGCTTTGGTCTGGTCACCGGTTTTTCCGTCTCCCTCTGGTGAGAATGTGATTCTTGTATGTGTCCAGATCTTTGTTCTCTCTCTTCCTTCTCCTCCTCCGGCCTATGGCTTAGTAACTAACTGAGGTGCCTTGGCTCGGGGGCGGGGTATAGGAGGGGGACCCTAGTGCATCCTGGGAGGCTGAAAGCTTAACTCTATGGTGCCCGATGACTGACGTCACACCTATACCCCAAGGTATCCTGTGGAACCCTATGGACTTCGTAGAAATAGAGATAACAAGGGTAAGTTCTTACCATATCTCGTATTTTAAGAACTTGGGAGGGGGCTGTATCATAGTAACAATTCTGAGAAGCTCCTGGATATATAACGGCTATTGCATGGTGTTGGGGGGGGGGCTCGGGGCAGTGAATGATGCCCCTGGCTGTATTGCAGTATGGGTGTGGGAATGAGTGACCGGTGCGGATTGGGGAGTTAGTGATGCGCCTCCTGACTGGGTTGTGAGCGGTGTTTTGGCTTAGGGAGTAGGTGATGCCTGTGGCTATAACACGCGTTTGAGATTGAATGAATGTTTCGTGAAGGTTTGGTAAAGGTCCTGGGTGTATAACGTGTATATTTGGCTCTGAAACCACATTGCCTAACAAATGGAAGTATTTGGTACTTCTGTGGGCTGCAGAAAGCACAGGTGGCTGGATATAAATACAGCTGTATATTGACTGGTTTTTGCTGTTTTTATACTTGGTTATTTTTCATCTATTAATTCCGTATGTAAATATCTGTATCACTCTGGTATTTTTGTTATTATTGTTACTCCAGAAATACATTTTTTAGCAATGTCTGTGAATCCCAGAAGCCGTTTCCAGGCTTTACATCTTTCCAGAATCCAGCCATATGGAGTTTGTCATTTCTTTTCATTTATTTAATTTAGACAAACTCATTGTTGCATGTAAGCACAAAAACAGGGATATTAACCGCGAAAGCCGGAAATTCTATTACTAAATCCTGATCTCTGAATATCGTCTATCTACAGCAATTTGCAGTACTTTTTTGAAATAACATATTTATAATTTATATAGGACTCAAGGTTCCTGTAATTACTGTGTTTATCTCATGCCTTTTTGTAAGAACTAATGCTGAGGCCTTCTCCTTGTAGGTTGGGAGAATTGTGGAATGTTCTGAGGCAGTAACAGAGATAATGAACAGCTTGGACCTGCTCAGGCAGATCATCCTGTGTATTGGAGGGGAGAAGATTTCTGTGGCTAAGGAGGTGCGCTAACTCATGTAATATTGCAGTCCTGGACGCGTGAGCGGTATCACTGCCACTGTTGAGAATCCGCTGAGAGTGATGGGTTATGTCTCTATAACAGGGGTGGGGAACCTTTTTTTCTGTCGTGGGCCATTCTGATGTATATAACATTATTCGCAGGCCACGCCCCCTCCATGTGACATCACATGGGGCGGGGCTACAATCACCAGTGATTACAATAATGCCCGGAGTATCCTGGGGATGCTTCGGGGAGCTGTAAGGGCAGCAGTGTGACTGTCTGAAGCGTCCTAAGGATTCTCCAGGCGGCACTGCTGCATAGGTTCTGGCTGCAGGGTACCATTCTAGGCACACGGCTAGCCAGATGAGGCTGGCAGAGAAAAGCTCAGAGGACCAGACCAAATGATTCCGCGGGCATTATATGGCCCCCGGGCCTGAGGTTCCCCATCCCGGCTCTATAGACTAGCACTGGAGAGGCTTTGCTAACTGTAAGGTGGAAATATGGAGCCTCTAGATTAGAACAATATATGTGAAATATGTAGATGCTGGCATTGGGAAGGGATGTAGTTTATAGGGTTAGGTACCCCCCGGGAGGGTTGGGTTTAGGGTGTGGTAAGGAGGGGTTAGGGTTAGGCACCCCCCGGGAGGGTTGGGTTTAGGGTGTGGTAAGGAGGGGTTAGGGTTAGGCACCCCTGGGGGAGGTTAGGGATAGGCACCACAAGGGGAGGGATAGGAGGGGGGGAGGGATAGGGTACTTACCTGCCCTGTAGGGATCTTCTCACTCCGGACTGCCGGCGTCAGGATATGAACCGGCGGCTATTCAGCCACCAGGACTTCATACCCATTCTATCAGGAAAGGGTGAATGGAGCCTAATTGACAGTAATAATAATAATTTTATTTATATAGCGCTTTTCTCCTAAAGGACTCAAAGTGCTTTACATTTACAGTACAAAATACAAAATAAGCTTAAACAAGGGACATTAGTGAAATGCTTGGGTGAATAGGTGAGTCTTGAGTCTATTTTTGAAGGATTCTAGAGTGGAGGCCTCTCGAACTGTGCGGGGAAGTGAGTTCCAAAAGGTTGGAGCCACAAAACTGAAAGCTCGACCCCCAGACGAATTCCGTGAGATTCTAGGTACTGTTAATAGTCCTTCGTCAATGGATCGCAGTAATCGAGTGGGACAGTAAGGAATCAGAAGCTGTTTCAGGTACCTTGGGCCATGGTCATGAAGGGCTTTGTAAGTTATTAATCCAATCTTGATAGCAATTCGCCATCTGACAGGCAGCCAGAATATATATCAGCCGTACAACTTATAGGGTCAATATTGCTCTTAATGTACATGAGTTGTTAAGAGCAGACAATGGGGTATATGTAATAGGCTTCGGACTTCAATCATCGGGGAGTCCCGATGTTTTAAAGTAGCACTCGTTTAAAAGGCAAAATAAACCTGGGTTGATTTTAATATATTCACTTGTCCACTTTTATACTGTATTTGCATATATACCTGTGCACCATCTTTTCTTTGAGAGAGAGAGAGATTAAATAGGGTTTGCATAGTCAAATTAATAAAAATGATCAGAGTAACTTTTTTGTCATTTTTTTTATTTTCAGACTGTAGATTTTAAAATAATTTTTATTCATTTTGTCTTTAGGCCATTAAATCTCTCTCAAAAATCGCCCATACCACGTCCGGCTTAGATGTGCTGTTCGGGAGTAATTTGCTGTCAGACCTTAAGTCTGTTATGATGGTCAGCGATGTTGTGCGATACCGAGTATATGAGGTAAGGGTGAGCGACGATTCTATGTTTATGAAGCCATTATGGTGACCTGTGACCCCCCGATTCCTGCATTTCTGATAGTTTATAAAGTAAATTACTGTATGCGATGTGTGCTGTGGGGTTTCCTATATCCGAGAGAGAAAATCACATTATAAACGCCTTCATCCCAGTACAGCAATCCTGTAGTATAGAACATTCCATAGTCTCCTTTATATTGCATTGACGGGAGGTAGTGTGTGTGTGTGTGTGTGTGTGGAACCAGAACATCCCTGGGGCCAGATAATAGCCCAGATCATTATGTGCCATGGTGGAAAAATGCCATCAGCCTGCGAGTGGGGGCATCCTCCAACCATACTAACAGGCCGCAGCGCCACAAACGGTCCAGTTGTTCAGCCCCAATGACTGAGGCGTTTGGTGAATGGAATCGCCCACCTACAGGTTAGAGCTGCTTCCATAAAATAGGTGACAATGACTCCCCAGTCCTGTCAAAACCCTTATATCCCTCCTTTTCCAAATACCAGGAACATCTTCTGTGTTACCTGTCACAGTGATGTCACTGGTTCCTAGTAAATGCTTAGGCCGCATTATTATGAGTATTGATACAGACCACAAAATGGCTGCTTCCTGTGTGAGGAAACTTGCTATATCTGCTTATATTGGCCTGCTATTTCTTACAGTTATTAGTCGAGATCTCGTCTGCGTCTGCGGAGTCTTTAGACTTCTGTGTGAGGAGCGGGATTTTACCTCAGTTACTTGAAGAACTGACTGGGGACGATGTGTTACTCAGGTGAGAGGGATTGCCATATTAGTCGGCTAAATGTTATTTAAAATCCTGGCTTTGCTAGACATCCACTTATATAATATTATTATTACTGAACGTTTGCCCTGATTATAAGCATCTATTTCCCAATAGGCAACGGCATCTGTAGATGGCGTTGCTTCGTAGAAGTCCATTTTCTTTTCAGCTCTTATCGGAAGAGTCGTCCTATGCTTAATTGATTATACATACGATGTTACTAAATGCCAGTATGCATGTGATCATTGGCGCGATGCATCACTTCCAAAATGTGAAGCGTGATGCATCCCGCCCTTTATATGTTTTAGAGGCCACTTATGGCGTTACCCAGTGCCACGGGGGGGAATGTAACCCGTTGTGAGGACTGCCATGGAGCACCCTGAAGTATAAGGCTTCCATCTATAATAGTTTGTGCCTTTATTTGAATGCAGGCACTTAGTAGTATTGTTCATCGTGCAACAATACAAAACCCATTGTCTTTGCGTCTCTCCTGTAGAGTGACCTGCACGGAGATGGTCACCGTGTTGGCTGGCACCCTTCACGGGCGCCAGTACCTGGCACAGCAAGGAATCATTGATAAAATATCCAATATGATCCTGGGGGCAGATTCTGACCCATTCTCCAGCTTCTATTTACCAGGTAACTTCCTCGGCTGTAACGTAAATCTGTTCTCTCTAGTTGGTCATACTGTTACTATTAGTTATCTGTGTTTTTAATAGGATTAATAAAATTCTTTGGCAATTTGGCCATTATGGACAGTCCCCAGCAAATCTGCGAGCAGTACCCTGCGTTCCTGGAGAAAGTGCTTGATATGGCCGAGGGCAGTGAGAATACTCTGATCGGGGTGGCTGTGGACACACTTGGAGTCCTGGGCTCTAACATTGAAGGAAAACAAGTTCTACAGAAGACGGGTAAGTTCTACATCCTGACTATAATTCCATGTGCCACATAAGTAAGACTGTGCTTCTCTTTTATTATAGTTCTGGGGGGTGATGCTGGTTGCACTGGGGGGGGGGGGGGGGGGGTGATGCTGGGGGGGGGTACTGGTTTGCAATATGGGGGGGAATGCTGGTTTGTACTGGTGAGACGCTAGTTAGTGCTTCTCCCTGATTTGCATTCCTATCATCTCTAATATGTTCATAACTAACCCAACTATCACATGTCAACCAATCGTAAATTCCACAGGGAGACTGTTCCATCACCGTACTCAGTGAATCCCAACATTAGTTCCCCATTTCCTCTAGAATAGAATTCAAATGAATCACCCTTACCTACTCTACTACTCACACTGGTACACCCTCACACCTCCCCTACTCACACTGGTACACCCTCACACCTCCCATACTCCCACCTATACTACTCACACTGGTACACCCTCACACCTCCCATACTCCCACCTATACTACTCACACTGGTACACCCTCACACCTCCCCTACTCCTACCTATACTACTCACACTGGTACACCCTCACACCTACCCTACTCCTACCTATACTACTCACACTGGTATACCCTCACACCTATCCTACTCCCAACTGTACTACTCACACTGGTACACCCTCACACCTCCCCTACTCCCACCTCTACTACTCACACTGGTACACCCTCACACCTCCACTACTCCCACCTATACTACTCACACTGGTACACCCTCACACCTCCCCTACTCCCACCTCTACTACTCACACTGGTACACCCTCACACCTACCCTACTTCTACCTATACTACTCACACTGGTACACCCTCACACCTATACTACTCACACTGGTACACCCTCACACCTCCCCTACTCCCACCTATACTACTCACACTGGTATACCCTCACACCTCCCCTACTCCCACCTATACTACTCACACTGGTACACCCTCACACCTCCCCTGCTCACACTGGTACACCCTCACACCTCCCCTACTCCCACCTATACTACTCACACTGGTACACCCTCACACCTCCCCTACTCCCACCTATACTACTCACACTGGTACACCCTCACACCTCCCCTACTCCCACCTAAACTACTCACACAGGTACACCCTCACACCTCCCCTACTCACACTGGTACACCCTCACACCTCCCCTACTCCCACCTATACTACTCACACTGGTACACCCTCACACCTCTCCTACTCCCACCTATACTACTCACACTGGTACACCCTCACACCTCCCATACTCCCACCTATACTACTCACACTGGTACATCCTCACACCTCCCCTACTCCCACCTATAATACTCACACTGGTGCACCCTCACACCTACCCTACTCCCACCTATAATACTCACACTGGTACACCCTCACACCTACCCTACTCCTACCTATACTACTCACACTGGTACACCCTCACACCTCCCCTACTCCTACCTATACTACTCACACTGGTACACCCTCACACCTCCCCTACTCCCACCTATACTACTCACACTGGTACACCCTCACACCTCCCCTACTCCCACCTAAACTACTCACACTGGTACACCCTCACACCTCCCCTACTCACACTGGTACACCCTCACACCTCCCCTACTCCCACCTATACTACTCACACTGGTACACCCTCACATCTCTCCTACTCCCACCTATACTACTCACACTGGTACACCCTCACACCTCCCATACGCCCACCTATACTACTCACACTGGTACACCCTCACACCTCCCCTACTCCTACCTATACTACTCACACTGGTACACCCTCACACCTCCCCTACTCACACTGGTACACCCTCACACCTCCCCTACTCCCACCTATACTACTCACACTGGTACACCCTCACACCTCTCCTACTCCCACCTATACTACTCACACTGGTACACCCTCACACATCCCCTACTCCTACCCATTCTACTCACACTGGTGCACCCTCACACCTACCCTACTCCCACCTATACTACTCACACTGGTACACCCTCACACCTCCCCTACTCCCACCTATACTACTCACACTGGTACACCCTCACACCTACCCTACTCCTACCTATACTACTCACACTGGTACACCCTCACACCTCCCCTACTCCCACCTATACTACTCACACTGGTACACCCCCACACCTCCCCTACTCCTACCTATACTACTCACACTGGTACACCCTCACACCTCCCCTACTCCCACCTATACTACTCACACTGGTACACAATCACACCTCCCCTACTCCCACCTATACTACTCACACTGGTACACCCCCACACCTCCCCTACTCCCACCTATACTACTCACACTGGTACACCCTCACACCTACCCTACTCCTACCTATACTACTCACACTGGTACACCCTCACACCTCCCCTACTCCTACCTATACTACTCACACTGGTACACCCTCACACCTCCCCTACTCCCACCTATACTACTCACACTGGTACACCCTCACACCTCCCCTACTCCCACCTATACTACTCACACTGGTGCACCCTCACACCTACCCTACTCCCACCTATACTGCTCCCACTGGTGCACCCTCACACCTCCCCTACTCCCACCTGTACTACTCACACTGGTACACCCTCACACTGGTACACCCTCACACCTCCCCTACTCCCACCTGTACTACTGACACTGGTACACTCTCACACCTACCCTACTCCTACCTATACTACTCACACTGGTACACCCTCACACCTCCCCCTACTCCCACCTATACTACTCACACTGGTACACCCTCACACCTCCCCTGCTCCCACCTATACTACTCACACTGGTACACCCTCACACCTCCCCTACTCCCACCTACACTACTCACACTGGTACACCCTCACACCTCCCCTGCTCCCACCTATACTACTCACACTGGTACACCCTCACACCTCCCCTACTCCCACCTATACTACTCACACTGGTGCACCCTCACACCTCCCCTACTCCCACCTATAATACTCACACTGGTGCACCCTCACACCTACCTTACTCCCACCTGTACTACTCACACTGGTACACCCTCACACCTAACCTACTCCCACCTATACTACTCACATTGGTACACCCTCACACCTCCCCTACTCCTACCTATACTACTCACACTGGTACACCCTCACACCTCCCCTACTCCCACCTATACTACTCACACTGGTACATCCTCACACCTCCCCTACTCACACTGGTACACCCTCACACCTCCCCTACTCCCACCTATACTACTCACACTGGTACACCCTCACACCTCCCCTACTCCCACCTATACTACTCACACTGGTACACCCTCACACCTCTCCTACTCCCACCTACACTACTCACACTGGTACTCCCTCACACCTCCCCTACTCCTACCTATACTACTCACACTGGTACACCATCACACCTCCCCTACTCCCACCTATACTACTCACACTGGTACACCATCACACCTCCCCTACTCCCACCTATACTACTCACACTGGTACACCCTCACACCTCCCATACTCCACCTATACTACTCACACTGGTACACCCTCATAACTGTCCTTATTGTCTTTCTTACCCAGAATGTTTGTTCTGAGGATTATTGTGATTATGGCTGTAATTAGTAACACTGCTCTCTTCCTGTAGGAATCAGATTTAATAAAATATGTAGGCGCATCGGACACCATGCCAAAAATTCCCCCACGGAGCTGAGAGTCCGATGCTTAGATTCCATCTCCTCTCTTATGTTCCTGCCGGTAAGTGTCGTCTTTATAAACCCATGTTCCATAAAATGTATGTATCGCAATAGTTCCAATATGAGGAGTGAAGGCACCCACCGGACTTCACCCCAGTGACTGGCCCTGAACTGTGGTGAGAGTGCAGAACCTTTGGACTTACATTTGGGGCAGCTCCATTTAGTTGGCGCTTCTGACACCCATCAATAATTTATACCGGTTAAAAATTGGGAGATGGCACATGCACTTTATGCACACTTATAGCGAGGAACACATATTTGCACCTATTGAAGTCTGGTGAGTGCCTTTCCAAACCTTTTGAGCTGCACCCCAGTGGCTGGACCTGAACTGTGATACAGTGTCCTAATCAGTGAGCACGTAGCCTGTCGGGGGGGGGGGGGGGGCTACTGGTGTATGGACCACCTGCACTTTCTAAGAGTGCTTTTTCTCCATATAGAGTTTGTGCACTTTCAGTCGGTAAAGCTACAAGTGCGGGATGGACGGCCTCATACCCGCTTTTGGTTTAGTTGCAGGCGGTTGGAAAAAAGCTTTTGCCGTTGATTGATGAGCAGCAAATTACTTTATGCTCCTTGATATTGAACCCCAAACAATAGCTTTCTCATTCGCAAGCCATGGATGGTGAGTTTGGGTATTGACAGTACTCACAGTCTGATCTCCTTCCCCAGAAGTTCTGTGATGAAATTGAGCATAGGTCTTGATACCCAAGTAAGCCGGATTGTAATGCAATAAGGCCTACAGTATATTTATGCATTAGTCCCCTACGGCTCACCCACCCAGACATTTTGCTTCCAGTTTAAACGGGCACTTTGACATAAATCACATACGTTTATGCTTATTTTCTTTACGAAAGGATCATGCAGGGGTTTGAATTCTTCCCCTCCAAACTGCATTATAGTAAATTCTGTGTCGTGGGGGGTGATACACACTTGCTGCTGCTGTCGCACTCTCTGACGCTGATGCACTCGCTCGCTATAAGTAAAATCAGCTAATTTGTAGAAATTACAGCGTTGTATTGCATTTTACTGAATAATATCCTATGTTAAACCTCCTTCATCAGCCAGATGAGCACACCGATGATCTTTTAGCGATGACTGAATCCTGGTTTAAATGCCTATCCCAGCAGCCGATGGAACTGTTCCAGAGTATTGTGACGCAACCATTCCCCGAGCTGCACTGCGGGGCGCTGAAAGTCTTCACAGTAAGTTCACACAGTGATTTCTACGCTTTAAACTCTCTCCTGGAATTTTAGATGTTTCATACAAAAGATCTATAACATATCTATGTAAATATAAAAACAGGCTAAAGGAAACAAAGTGTCTGCTATAAGCTTTTACACCAAAGTCTTGGGTCTGACCCGGGATTTGGAACACGTTTCCAACCCGGATCAGACCCGGGACAGACCCCATTTTACACCACGGTGCCGACCCAGCTGTGCCGGGGCCGGCACCGTTCACAACGCTCTCCGGCGCAGTTAAACAGAGCTTCTTCCCCTCCGACCCTCTTATCTCACTCCGCAGGGTCCGGAGGCATGGAGGGCAGGTGTGGTGGGCTGCTCCTTCCTGGTCGGCCCGGCAGTGGACACTTGGAGATTGTCATCTCCAAGCACCACTGAAGCCGGCCAGTCGGGCGGCATGCGGTGCGACCTGGGTCATCGTGCTCAACCCTGCAAGCCAGCCGGGTCGGATCCCCGGGTCACTGGACCCGGGTTGATTCATTTACACTGACAAAAATCCCGGGTTGATGCGCGTTCACGTGCATCAACCCGGGATTTTTAAGTCTGTGTAAAAGGGGTATAATATTCTTCATATTCTGGTGTGTTTACCAAAACATAATTTTACAATTCTACAAGGGATCAGAAAAAAAATGATGTAAAAGTCTGAAGCGACCAATTTTCTATAAAATAGGGATAAATGCTGTTATGCTCAAATAAATAATTCAACTCCTCTGAGCGGATTTACAAGTCCTACATGTGGTTTGTACAGTGTTTCCCATTACTAAAGCAAGAATTACTTAGCACTAATTATTTTTTGCCCTTTGAGTTCTGGAACGTAAAGTGCAAATTGGCTTCACTTCACGTGCGCGCCGATCCCACGCATGCACAGAACATCTAGGCTGGCGTAGCAGATGGACCAGCATTGTCGGACCACACCCGGCTTTGGGCCCTTGGAACAGCTGCTTGCCGTCCTACAAAGCACCTTGACTGCACAACTTCCTGTTCGTGTGTGTGGTTCCCTTCTATGCGTGGCTTACAACCCCATCATTTAAGCAGGGTTGGTTTACAATTAAGTGTCATGTTCCAGGGCACTTGGAGGTCCGCGCTACTTCATAGAACCTTTAAAGCTCAACTTTTCTGGGCTCCGATGTACAGGAGTCAATTCACTTAGGGGGTCATTCAGACCCACTCGCAAGCGGCAGTACGCTCGCAAGTGGGTCGATGTTCCCCACTGCGCATGCACACGACGGAGGGAGCTCCGTCGTGCGCATGCGCGAGACCCGGACTGCGACAGCCAAGCTGTCGCTCCGGGTCTCACACCAAAGGGGGCGTGCTGTCGATGGTGACTGACAGTACGCCCCCTTTGGTGGGCGTGCCGGGGGCGTGGCGGCCAGACGGAGGCGTTCCCATGGGAACGCCTACCGTCTGAAGCCGGCCCCACTGACATCACTAGTGATGTCAGTGGAAGTGATTTTGGCTCTGATAGTCCGATGGTCGAGATGGTCAAGACCATCGCGACCATCTTTTTGGACGCTCGTATATGCTGTGGGTGGTGACCCACAGCTATACAAGCGTCCAGGAGGACGCTCCATTTTAATGGAGGAGGGCCCTGATTCAGAGCAAGCGCTCTGGTCAGAGCGTCCGGCTCTGAATCAGGGCCTTAGACGCAACTCGTAGGGCTGTGTACAAAAATCCACAAGTCTGGGGAACAAGGGGGTGTGAATTGCGGGGCTGTTGGTGATGTTTCCACGTCCTTAGCAACTCGCATCTGATAGAATCTACCCCATAGGGGTTAAATCAGTTAGATGCGAGGGGGGCAAGTTGCCAATGTAGCAACATGGAAACTTTGCCAATGGCACCGCAATTCACTCCTCTTGCGGCCGGATCTTGCCTCGGAATCCTGCAAGGGGATTAATTGAAAGTGTTTTGAAGCAGGCAGTCTCACAGTGCTGCCTCCAAACCTGAGCGACTCTCTGTTCTCGGTACCTCAACCTTCTCGTCTGTCTCCCCGTGTGGCACTGTCCTCCAGGTTGACCCCCTTCACCGCCAGTGGGCTGGTTAATGGGAGCTTCTGTGCCGCCTCTGCTCTATCACACTAGTACGACAGCACCAGATTTTGCCGAGGTAGAAGTCTCCAGGTGAGTGACTCCCCTATTCTAGTTCTGGTGAGCGTGCAGGTGAGCCAAGTGTTACAATACTCCCTGTATTGGGACCAGCACTGAGTGCAGTCTGCAATCTCCTCTGAGAACCACGTATTCAGTACTGGCCTCCCGCTGGTCTGAATAAAATGTTACGCCCTGCGAGTAGCTTTGCAGACATTGCTCGCCACAAGCGTAATCACTCCAGTCCCAGCAAATGAGTGAGGATGGAGCTTTAGTCAAATATTTTCCGGGACCATAAACCAAATTGTTCTTTTCGGACCATTTTAAACCTCAAGACCCATAACCTTGGACAAATTCAAGATGGAATAGTTGAGATTGTGTTCAACTACCTCAACGGGCTGGCACTTTGCCGTATGGAAATACACAAATGTGATGATGGTCAGCAGCCCTCGGGAGCTTTCATTCTTCACCTATTTTATGGTCTGCAGTCCCTGGCAGGGGCCAATGGTCCAATTCATGTCATACTTCTCTAGCGGGAGAAACCCATACGAATATTTTAATCCTCAGGAGTCAGAATTGAGACCAGCAGCTTCATGCGCTGGGCATAACAAAATGTTCCAACATTTTCTGGAGCATTCATACCAGGATGAAAAAGCGAGAGGCCAATTATTTCAGCAGATAACCTGCATCCAGGAGAGAGGTCCCTCAACCCAGGCACCTTTTCAGCAGATTGTGGTCAGATTGGGTTACTCCGATAGTGATTTTGCTCAAGTAGCAGGGATCCACGGGTGTTCTGGTAGATGCCATGACGGTGCCTTGGAATGTTCATCCGATTTACGTGTTCCTGCTGATGGCAATGCTGCCGTGGGTTCTCGAAAAGCTAAAAAGAGGATAAATCCTGGTGCTGCTGGTGGCACCAGACTTCCCACGATGGTCGTGATACAGACGTTCTTAGCTTGTCTGTCGGCCCATCGTAGCATCTTTCTCCAAGGATAGATCTGCTAATTGGGATGGGTGGACACACGATTTGTTGGTTGTCCTCAAGCACAGTAGTTTTTATGTAACTCTTACTTTTCTACAGCACTGTACACACACACACACACACTGTGACCTTCCACTATTAAGTGTCTGGCCATCAGTGGCTTGTACGTGATATCAAGGCAATCATTGGATTTTATTAGAGTTTCCAGCAAATCTCTCTCTGTTTTGTTTTTTGCTGAACATCCTCCAACACTGCCCATTGTTTCTGATTTATCATTTCTGATTTATCTAATTCTCCTAGGCCATCGCAAACCAGCCCTGGGCACAGAAGATGATGATTGACAGTCCGGGATTTATAGAATATGTCGTAGACCGAACCGTCGACTCGGACAAAGACTCAAAGGATGCCAAATTTGAATTGGTAAAAGCACTTGTGAGCTCGAAAACTTCAGCTGACGTGCTTGGAAATCGCCATTACCTGAGGTTGCGCGCCTATCTTCGGGAAGGGCCCTACTATGTAAAAGCGGTATCTACTGTGGCCGTAGAGGGATCTGAATAGGCGAAGAATAGAACATTTCTTTCTGAACTGTATTGAAATTTGAAACCAACGGGAACCAAAACCATAACGACCAATAAAATGCTAGTTTTAGAGAACCCCTCAAATACATTATTTTGTGTCCACCTCATAGTTCCTGTTTTTTAGGAAATATCCATATTTGGTGGCAGGAGATGTGCGTTGCTGTTCTGCTAGCGCTGTATCCCAATTACAATCTTCCCTGATACATACAGTATGACTAACTTAGTATTTACCCTAGAGGAGCAGTGTGATAGGCAATAGTTCCCAGGCCAGTGATGGACTTTTACATTCGCTGTGACGTCACTGGTTCCTAGGGCAGAGAGAGGCTGCTGTCTCCATAATGTTACTGGTTCCTAGGGCAGAGAGAGGCTGCTTTCTCCATAATGTTACTGGTTCCTAGGGCAGAGAGAGGCTGCTTTCTCCATATTGTCAGTGGTTCCTAGGGCAGAGAGAGGCTGCTTTCTCCATATTGTCACCGGTTCCTAGGGCAGAGAGAGGCTGCTTTCTCCATAATGTCACTGGTTCCTAGAGTTAGGGATAGGCTGCTTTCTCCATATTGTCACTGGTTCCTAGGGCAGAGAGAGGCTGCTTTTTCCATAATGTCACTGGTTCCTAGGGCAGAGAGAGGCTGCTTTCCCCATAATATCATTGATTACTAGGGCAGAGAGAGGCTGCTTTCTCCATATTGTCACCGGTTCCTAGGGTTAGGGATAGGCTGCTTTCTCCATAATGTCACTGGTTTCTAGGGCAGAGAGAAGCTGCTTTCTCCATAATGTCACTGGTTTCTAGGGCAGAGAGAGGCTGCTTTCTCCATAACGTCACTGGTTCCTAGGGCAGGGTTAGGCTGCATTTTCCATGGCATCATTGGTTCCTAGAGCAGGGTTAGGCTTCTGCATTTTTGGTAATGTTACTGGTTCCTAGTGCAAAGATAGGATGCTTTCTCCATAACATCACTGGTTCCTAGGGCAAGGATAGGATGCTTTCTCTGTGGCATCACTGGTTCCTAGGGCAAGGATAGGATGCTTTCTCTGTGGCATCACTGGTTCCTAGTGCAAAGATAGGATGCTTTCTCTATAACGTCACTGGTTCCTAGGGCAAGGATAGGATGCTTTCTCTGTGGCATCACTGGTTCCTAGGGCAAGGATAGGATGCTTTCTCTGTGGCATCACTGGTTCCTAGGGCAAGGATAGGATGCTTTCTCTGTGGCATCACTGGTTCCTAGGGCAAGGATAGGATGCTTTCCCTGTGACATCACTGGTTCCTAGGCCAAGGATAGGATGCTTTCTCTGTGACATCACTGGTTCCTAGGGCAAGGATAGGATGCTTTCTCTGTGGCATCACTGGTTCCTAGGGCAAGGATAGGATGCTTTCTCTGTGACATCACTGGTTCCTAGAGCAAGGATAGGATGCTTTCTCTGTGACATCACTGGTTCCTAGGGCAAGGATAGGATGCTTTCTCTGTGGCATCACTGGTTCCTAGGGCAAGGATAGGATGCTTTCTCTGTGGCATCACTGGTTCCTAGGGCAAGGATAGGATGCTTTCTCTGTGGCATTACTGGTTCCTAGGCCAAGGATAGGATGCTTTCTCTGTGACATCACTGGTTCCTAGGGCAAGGATAGGATGCTTTCTCTGTGGCATCACTGGTTCCTAGAGCAAGGATAGGATGCTTTCTCTGTGACATTACTGGTTCCTAGGGCAAGGATAGGATGCTTTCTCTGTGACATCACTGGTTTCTAGGGCAAGGATAGGATGGTTTCTCTGTGGCATCACTGGTTCCTAGGGCAAGGATAGGATGCTTTCTCTGTGGCATCACTGGTTCCTAGGGCAAGGATAGGATACTTTCTCTGTGGCATCACTGGTTCCTAGAGCAAGGATAGGCTTCTGCATTCTTGGTGATGTCACTGGTTCCTAGAGCAAGGATAGGCTTCTGCATTCTTGGTGATGTCACTGGTTCCTAGAGCAAGGATAGGCTTCTGCATTCTTGGTGATGTCACTGGTTCCTAGAGCAAGAATAGGCTTCTGGATTCTTGGTGATGTCACTGGTTTCTAGGAAGGGATGGATGGATGGATAGGTTGTTGCTTGAGCAGTGATTAAAAAGTTCTAGTGCACCAATTAAAGGAAATATTTAAAAAAAAAAAAAAAAATGCTTCCACTAAATCAAAATGTATTTTATTACAATAATAAAATGAATATAGTAGTAAATTGCACTTCTATTTTGTGTAGTTGCACTTAAGGCTGTCCCCCCCCCCCCCCCACTATGTGCTGCAGCCTCCATTACCCATTCATTTAAAAATCCTTTACCCACCTTGCTGATACAGATGCCTGGCATACTCCCTCTTACACTGCTCCCCCTGCAGTTCACCCTCATGCTGCACCTTCCCAGTCACACCCCTGGCACCCTCCTTTTCTTTCTCTTCCTTTGCAGTTGACCCTATGGGCTAGATTTAAGAAGCAGGGGGACTTCAGCTGAACATTTAAAGCGGCAATAACATTGTGTGAAATCAGTGTAAAGCACGTCGGGGCTTTACAGTTAATATTAGGGCTACTTTATATTTTCAGATGAAACCCGCTGAGAAGCTTCGTAACATGTAGCCCTATTTGCCCATTCTGTCTTCCACACCTCGATGGTGCTGTCATTTATCGCACCCCAGTGCCACTTTTCCAATTTATTGATTACTTGGCTGGCTGGTTCACTTATCTCATCGCCTACTCTCATGCAGTACTAGGTGATTTCAGCATTCTCCCCATCTATGCTGCCACTAAGCTGCTTTTGCTGATTCTTCTTACTTTGGTCATTCCCAGTGGATTTAATTTCCCATCCACTGTGATCTGGTGTCCTGCCATCTCTCCATCCTTCCTGCTCTCCGACCACAACCTACTTTCCTTCCGCTTCACCTGAGAGAGAGAGAGATCTATTACACACACACACACACACACACGTCTAAGGTGAATGTTATAGTTCAGTAAAGAACAATCCCTCTGTGTGGCAACAATCTTCCAGAAGCACAATCGTACATGTGCAAGATAGTCTATAAATTAAAGACAGTTGCACCTTTTTTTTTTTCTACTTCAGGGTCCATAGGGTATCCACAGGATACCTTGGGGTATAGGTGTGACGTCAGTCGCAGGGCACCAAAGAGTTAAGCTTTCAGCCTCCCAGGATGCACTAGGTCCCCCTCCTATACCCCGCCCCCGGGCCAAGGCACCTCAGTTTAGTTTGGTGCCCGGCCGGAGTCGGGTGCACCTGTTGGAGTGGGGGCTAGAAGAGCCCCTGAAGCTTATTCTTCATGCAGCTGTGGCTGCACAACTGGATGAACAGCATGGACAGTCAGTCATGACGTCCATGCTGTCTTCCCTACACCCCGCCGGTACCAGAACGCCGGTACTGATCCGGGGATGCTGGTGGGCGTCTGGGGTCACAGCTAGCGGTGACCCCAGATGCTCCGGACCATGGCCGGATTCAAGGGGGACAGAGGTAAGCAGCGGGGTCCCGCGGTGGGTCCCCGCTGATCACATGGTCCTAAGTCCCCAGGCAGGGGGCTCCCTGGGGACTGGCTGCAGCGTGGAGCCAGGCGACCAACCTGCGCTTCCACTACCCCCTGGGACAGCGGACCGCAGCAGAGCGGTAGCGCTGCGGAGTCCCAGGGGTTAAATGCATGCCAGGGGAGCGCGCCTTCCCTGTCTCACAGCCGGCGCCTCCCCCGCTGCACACAGCCCTCTCTGCATGCTGCCGACTGGTCCTGTGGCAGCGCTCCTCCCCCAGGCCAGCCTCCTCTCTGCTCCTCGGCGGCCATCTTCTCCAGAACGCATGGTGAACGCTGCTGGAAGCGCTGGACGGAAGCATCGTGGTCTGGGTCCCCCCGCATACCTCTCCTCCGCTGTGGTCAGGTCTGTGTATGCAGCGCTGTGTCCTACCAGGCCCTGTGTCTGTGTAGTTGAGTGATCAGCGCTGTTAGTGCAGGAATTGTTATTTTTCTGCATTGTATGTGACTGTGCTAGCGCTGCTGCCTGTAATCTTTTCTTCTCTAAACTGTCAGCTTTATTACTGTCCCTGTTCTTTCTGCTAAAGCCCTTGCGGTGCGGTGCTGCAGGGTGGTCTCTCGCCTATTTAATACTTAATTGGTGAGAGAGGTCACATACGTGGTGCCATCATGTCTGAAAGTGATTTTCCCCTCCGGCTACAGTGTACCACGTGCAAAGTACCGTTAGCGGAGGGGGAGGGTAGCGCGGAGGGCCTTTGCCGGCAGTGTTTGTCCATGGCGCGGCCTATTACGGTTACAGCACCGGTACAGGAGCCGCCCTGGGCTTGTTTCGCTCAGGCGTTAACAGCTTTAGTGGGCCAGTTAGCTCCGCAGCCCGCGTTTACTCCGATGGGTTTGTCCCAGCAGTCTGTGGTGTCGTCACCCATGCAGGGGTTCCCACGACAATTGGTGGTACCCCACAGTCTCCCTATTTCCCCGCTCCCGGGTTCTCAGGAGCCGGCGTGGGTTAACTCCCTGACGAGTTCTGTACAGCACTTGTCGGATGTGTTGCAAGGGGAGTCTGTGATGCGGTCTCATAAAAGGCCGGTGGCGTCTCTGTCCGCTCCTTATGAGGATGACGAAGGGACGTCTGATGATGGGGAGATTCTAGATCCTTACGATCAGGAACCTCTCCATACTAAGGACGCTGATGCTAAGTCCAAAGTATATATTCCTGGACTTATTCGGGCGGTCCGCACAGCCTTGGTGATTGAGGACGAAGTTCCCCCAGCGGCTAAATCTAAGTATGCCTTTTTCAAAGATGTGAAGGGCGATGCCACAGTCTTTCCTCTTTCGGGTCAGTTGGTGGACCATTTAGAGGAGGCGTGGAAACAACCTGGCAAAAGATACCAGCCGCAGAGACGCCTGGCGGTGGCTTATCCGTTCGCGGATAATTATTTTGCGAAGTGGGAATCCCCTCCACAGGTGGATTCTCACGTGACCCGTCTTGTCCGTAGTGCCACATTGCCGATGCCATCCATGTCCTCCCTTAAGGATGCTACGGACCGCAAGGTAGAAATCTGCCTGAAGTCCGCTTATTCCCTTGCAGGGGGGGCAGCACGGCCGGCTATGGCCATTTGCTGGGTTGCCAGAGCGATGGAGCGCTGGGCGGATTCATTAGAGGCTTCTTTTGAATCCGACTGTCCGGCCGATCAGGCGGAGTTGATTGGCAATCTCCGTGATTCGGCCACCTACATCAACGAGGCGGCTCTAGACATTAGTACTCTGGTGTCTAGAATTTCTTCAGCAGCGGTAGCTGCTCGTCGCACTTTGTGGCTGCGATCCTGGAAGGCGGACGCAGATTCCAAGAAAGGTCTGGAAGCGTTGCCGTTTACCGGAGAAGTTCTCTTCGGTCCGGATCTGGATAAGATTGTGGCCACGCTGGCGGCAGCCAAATCTGCCTGTCTCCCGTCGGCCGCTGCTCCTTCTGGTTCGGGACCATCGTCCTTTCGGTCATCTAGGGCCCAGGGCAGGCCCAAACCACAGTCGTTTCCTCGACAGGCTGGCCCTAAGAAATCGGTCAAGCCCCGGAAGCAGGCATGGAGTACCAGACGTCCGGCCCCCAAGCCAGATGACAAGCCTGCGGCCTGACGGTCCGGGCCTCCCTTTGGGGGATCCCAGGGTGGGAGGCCGCCTGCTACAGTTCGCCCAGTGTTGGTCGACCACTATGACAGACACTTGGGTTCTGGAGGTGGTTTCCCACGGATACGCCCTCTCCTTCCGGCACAGACCCCCGGCTCGCTTCTTCACCACGGGTCTCCCATCAGACCGGAACAAGGCTACGGAGCTGCGGAAGGTATTGCACACTATGCTCCAGGCTGGAGTTATAGTGGCGGTTCCATTCTCCCAGAGGGGCCAGGGTTTCTATTCAAATCTATTTTTGGTACAGAAACCCAATGGGTCATATCGTCCGATTCTCAACCTCAAAGCACTCAACAAGTCTTTGCGGGTCCCGAAGTTTCGGATGGAGACCCTACGGTCCATCATTCTGGCGCTGGAACCTGGGGACTACTTGGTGTCATTGGACATACAGGACGCTTACCTGCATGTCCCTATTCTTTGGCGCCATCAACAGTTCCTCAGGTTTGCAATCAGCAGCGACCACTTCCAGTTTCGGGCGTTACCTTTTGGCCTGGCAACAGCACCACGTGTTTTCACCAAGGTGATGGCGGTCATGGCGGCTTCTCTGCGGCTGCAGGGAGTCCGCATGTTGCCGTATTTGGACGACCTGTTATTGGTGGCAGGATCTCCAGAGCTCCTGTTACGCCACTTGGACCTGACCATTGCACTGCTGCAACGGCACGGCTGGCTAATCAACTGGCAGAAGTCCACTCTAATCCCGTCTCGGAGGATTCTGCATCTTGGAGCCTTATTGGACTCGGGACAGCAAAGGATCTTCGTGACGGAGGACAAGATCTCTGCTTTACAGTCAAGGGTGCGCAGTTGTCTGCACAGCCGCCGGGTGTCCTTACACTCGGCGATGAGGTTACTGGGCTCCATGGTGTCGGTGTTCGACATGGTGGAATACGCCCAGTTTCACTCCAGACCTCTGCAGCACCTGATCCTGTCCAAGTGGAACGGGCTGACTCAGTCTCTAAAGTCCCAGACGATTGTGCTCATCCAGGAGGTTCGCCTGTCCCTTACGTGGTGGTTACAGACGACCCACCTCAACAAGGGACGTCCGTTCTGGGTTCCAAATTGGGTCCTGTTGACAACGGACGCCAGTCTTCGGGGCTGGGGAGCAGTTTCGGGTCCACACTTGTTCCAGGGCAGGTGGACGCCGACAGAAGCGGAGCTTCCAATAAATATCTTGGAACTCCGTGCGGTCTTCAATGCTCTCCAGCAGGCACAGCGGTTTCTCCAGGGTCGCCCGGTGCAGGTTCAGTCGGACAACGCTACCACCGTGGCCTACATAAACAGGCAAGGAGGAACTTGCAGTCGGGCGGCTCTCGTAGAGGTCTCTCGGATCCTGGTTTGGGCGGAGCGCAATCTTCCGGCCATATCAGCGGTCTTCATCCCGGGAGTGCTCAATTGGGAGGCGGACTTTCTAAGTCGCCAGGACGTTCATCCGGGGGAATGGTCCCTGCACCCGGACGTTTTTCAACTACTGGTGGACAGGTGGGGTCTTCCAGAAATCGACCTCATGGCATCCCGGCACAACAACAAGTTGCCGGTGTACGGGTCTCGCACAAGAGACGAAGGGGCGTCTCTGGTGGATGCTCTGTCCGTCCGGTGGACGTCCCGGTTCGCATACCTGTTCCCTCCGGTCTCCCTTCTTCCACGGGTAATCCGGAAATTCAAACAGGAAGGAGGGACGCTCCTGTTGATAGCTCCCGCGTGGCCCAGACGGCACTGGTTCTCAGACCTTCAGGGTCTGTCCGTGGACATTCCTCTGCGGTTGCCGCTACGACCGGACCTTCTGTCTCAGGGTCCTTGCCTTCACCCGGACCTGACTCGGCTGTCTTTGACGGCGTGGCTGTTGAGACGGCCATGCTGAGGTCCCGGGGGTTTTCCAGCTCTGTGGTGCGTACCATGTTACGAGCTCGGAAACCGTCTTCCGCGAGGATATACCATCGCGTGTGGCATACGTTCTTCCAGTGGTGTCGACCGACAGGTTATGCACCGCGGGAGTTTCGTCTGTCTCGGATTCTCGCCTTCCTGCAAGCGGGACTAGATCATGGGCTTCGCCTTGCTTCTTTGAAGGTACAAGTTTCGGCCCTATCTGTCTGGTTTCACCGTAGGATTGCTACAATCCCGGATGTGCGCACCTTTATGCAGGGTGTTCTCCGCATTCAGCCGCCCTTTGTTCCACCTGTGGCGCCTTGGGATTTGGCTGTGGTCCTGAGGGCTCTCCAAGGACCGCCGTTTGAACCACTGGGCTCAGTGGATCTTAAATGGCTAACAGCTAAGACTGTTTTCCTTCTGGCCATTGCTTCGGCCAGACGTGTTTCTGAGTTAGGGGCTCTTTCTTGTAGACCCCCTTTCTTGTTTTTTTATGGGAACAGGGCAGTGCTCCGCACTCGGCCCGAGTTTCTTCCCAAAGTTGTTTCCCAGTTTCATATTAACGAGGAAATAGTTGTTCCGGCCTTTAACTCACCGGGTCTTTCCGTGGGTGAGGCCTCTTTGGATGTTGTGCGGGCCTTAAGGACTTATGTTGACCGCACTTCTTCGTTTAGGAAGTCGGACGCTTTGTTTGTCCTCTTTGGCTTCCGTAAAAAGGGTTGGCCTGCTTCAAAGCAAACTTTGGCAGCCTGGATCCGTATGGCTATTTCTGAAGCTTATCTTCATGAAGGCCTACCGGTCCCTCCTTCTCTGAAGGCTCATTCCACTAGGTCTGTGGGTCCTTCGTGGGCAGCTCGACGTGGTGCCTCGGCAGTTCAGATCTGCAAGGCTGCTACGTGGTCTTCTGTCCATACCTTCGTGAGGTATTACAGGTTTGACACCTTCGCCTCTCAGGATGCTTCCTTCGGGCGGCGGATTCTCCTTTCTGCACAGGAGCGTCCCCACCCTTAAAGGATACTGCTTTGGGACATCCCCAAGGTATCCTGTGGATACCCTATGGACCCTGAAGTAGAAAATATGAGATATGGTAAGAACTTACCCTTGTTATCTCTATTTCTACGAAGTCCATAGGGTTCCACAGGACTCCCGCCCTGTCGCACCTGTGCTGCAGATGGGCTTTGCTCTGGTCACCAGTTTTCCGTCTCCCTCTGGTGAGAATGTGATTCTTGTATGTGTCCAGATCTTTGTTCTCTCTCTTCCTTCTCCTCCTCCGGCCTATGGCTTGGTAACTAACTGAGGTGCCTTGGCCCGGGGGCGGGGTATAGGAGGGGGACCTAGTGCATCCTGGGAGGCTGAAAGCTTAACTCTTTGGTGCCCTGCGACTGACGTCACACCTATACCCCAAGGTATCCTGTGGAACCCTATGGACTTCGTAGAAATAGAGATAACAAGGGTAAGTTCTTACCATATCTCATATTTTTCCCCACCGTCTCGTACCAAATAAATGATCAAAGATTGCTTATCTGAGATTTGTATTTCTTAAGATGGGTAAACGCTATATAATGTATCGTACGATCTATCGTTCTGACGCGGATCAGAATGATATATCATACACATCGTTTAGTGCAGAGGTTCCCAAACTCTGCCATTACAGTCCACATTTTAAACATATATCCATCCTTGAGGATGTATTTATACAAGACTGAATATGTCCATCATACATATCGCCCCCCTCAGCGGCAGGTTCCCATGGTAGGAAAGGAGGTTCTTATTTAACAGAGCAACTATGAACTGCACAGAATGATGTCACAGCAGCTCAAATGGCTGCAGACTCCTCCCAGATCCCTGACTTCATACACTGTCTGTGATGGTGGAGCAGGTAATACTTTGTGTTAGAACAGTGGGGGTGTCCACCCTCCTAGGCTTTAATTCTTACATCCTCAGCAGAGGGATGGCGAAGGGCCTGTGCGTTCTGTGCTCATGCATGGAAGTCTGCATGTGACTGGTAGTGATATATAGTTCTGTAATCATGCTGCTTTTTTCTCATACTTCCCACACTCCTGATGTCTAACAGGCAGCACAGAACAGAACCACTTTTTTCTACTTCAGGGTCCATAGGGGGTCCACAGGGTTGACCTTGGGGTATAGGTTGGGAACCAAATCCGGGCACCACGCAGTTAAAGCTTTTAGCTCCCAGGATGCACTTGGGTCCACTCTCCCTATAACCCCACCCCCAAGCCAGAGGCACCTCAGTTTAAGTTGGTGCCCGGCCGGAATCGGGTCACCGTTTAGTGCAGTGGGGAGCTGATTAGCAGCCCCTAAGCTTTATTTTTTCTAAAGGACAGAGTTTTTTATTTTTCCTTTGGATTCTTCAGAGCGGCAGCGTCAGACTGTCCATAGGACGTCTAAGCTGCCGCTCCGTCACCCCGCTGGCGCTGAGACGCCAGTACAGATCTGGGGATCTCAGCGGGACCCCAGAGTCTGTACTAGCCGGACTCTGCGGGCGCCCAGGACTGCTGCCGGATCCACGGGGAGCAGGTAAGGCGCGGGTCACCGCTTGCGGTGATCCGCGCATTTGAAATGCAGTCCTGTGCCTCCGGTCTCTGGGGACAGACCGGAGGCGCCGGCAGTGGCGGCGGGCCCCCCCATACCCCGTGTGTCCACTAGACCACCAGGGACTTAGTGTTCGGTGCAGGGAGCCGGCGTCCCGGGGGTTAATAGCCGGCCAGGGGAGACAGCCTTCCCTGTTACAGCGGCTCCTCCCCTCAGTTCAGCGCGCCTTTCAGTATCTATAGTCTGGCGTCGCTGAGCTGCTTCCTCCGCGGGCCACGCTTCTTCTGAGGTCTCCAGCTGCCATTTTCTCTGTGGTGCAGCAGAAATCTCTGGAGATGGCAGTGAGTCCAGTCCCCCTGCGTACCTCACCATCAGGTCAGTGTACACAGCGCTGTAGCCTTCCCAGACACTGAATCTGGGCAGTTGAATGCAGTGTAATAGTGCAGTATATTATATGACATGTTTATGTATATATGTGTATATCTGCATTGTATGTGACTTATGCTAGTGCTGACTGTACTTTATTCTCTCACCTGTCAGTGTATATCTATCCCTTTCCTTATCTGCCCTAATACAGCTGTACTTGGGGTGGTTCTGAGACCTTAAATTTATATACTTGTTAATATTTGTGAGGTTTGTCACATACTGTTGCGTGCTGCACGTTGCCATATTTTGAGTGGAACTGTGTGTTGCATACGCTGAAAATGGGTCCCTGCAGCTAATTTTTAGTTTCAGTCAGGACCAGTATAGCGCTGCTTGATCACAAGGCTTGGTCAGATATGTCTGACCAGGAGATAGAGCGTTATACTGCACCCATTTTTACTATCCTGCAAGCCATGTGCTGCAGTTGTTAGTGCGGAGGATTTAACTCTTAAAGGGTTCTGTATGTGGCGTCATCGGGTGCCGGCCCCTTTCACGACCCCCTTGGGCGGTTTGTTTTCTCGGGATCCTCTTAATTGCGGATCGCCGGGCGGGCCCCATTGTTGTACCTCCCTTGGGTTACTTCACCATACTGCCCTTTTTCATCTCAGGGTATCTCGCAGTTTCTTGCACTCTTCGCCTGTGACACAGACTACCGCTCCCTACAGGGGTTTTTCGAGTATATGAATTCCCCCTGGTGCCACAATAGTCTGTCATGCCCCTTGCAGGGATTACCACAACAGCCACCCTGGGTGGATGTAGTTTTTCTATGAAACGCAAATTGGCGTGGTTGACGCCCTGTGCTTACTTCCCACTTGGCTCTACCGTGAACTGGATACTGTTTTGGGCTCTTTCCCTCTTACACGGGGGGAAGCCTATCTCAAGTATTATTATCCCTGTTTTAGGGCTGGTAGCAGGTCCATTCTGCACCTGTATCATACACCCTCAGTATTACGTGCCTTTTGGGTCCCTGTTGCTGACTAGCGGGTGGATCGCATGGCGGGACTCTGGCTGTTGCCAGATATGAGGTATTACAACAGTGTTTGGTCTCCTGTCCCAAATTCCCTGAGGGTCATCATGAGCCCCTCCTGGGGTGGATGGGCGTGTTACTCGTCGGATTACAGACGTTGCTACGCATCCCATTCCTGCGTGGTCGGATTCTTCTGATCCGTAGGTGGTAACTCTGCCTGAAATCAGTATACTCGCTTTCAGGGGTTGTTACCCATCCTACCATGGCTATAGCATGGTTGGTTAATACTATTGCATATTGAGCTGATGCATTTGTAATGTTTTTTCCCCTCCAACACGTCTGGGGTTCAAATGTATTTGGTCGCTCACGTAATATATGCAGTTGTCATAGGTGGACATGCCTATATTGGATACCAGCTCCTAACTTTCAGAGTTCCGGCTGCGACGGTATCCTCCGTAATACCCTATGGCTGCGCTCTGGGAATGCAGAAGTGCAGATACCATCTATAGGGTATATCTTGTTGGGTCCTGACCTTGACAGTGGCAGTACAAATTTCCCGCCGTCAGCTATGCTCACTACGGGGCCTCAGACTATTAAGTCTTTTTGTCCTCTGGGTCAGCCTAAAGGTCTGTTTCTTCATAGACTGTCGGCCTTTACAAGGGCCGACATATCCAGTTCCGAGCAGGCCTGGACTGCCAGCCGATCCTGCTTCTGAACCTACGGATATATCGTCAGCCTGACGAGACAGGCCTACCACTGGGAGATGGCGATTTCTCAGTTTGCCCGGTACTAGTGTCTAGTTGCCGCGGCTACGTGGGTAGGAGGGTACGCACTCTCTTTGCTCAGGCGGCCTATTTCCATGTGATGGTACGCAGGCCCTTATTCGGAACAGGGCCTTACAAATCCAGAAAGCTATACAGTTGTTGCGGTAAGCGGAGCTAATTGGGCCATCCCCACTTTCTCAGCGAGGGACTGGTTGTTCTGCTTTCTTTCTGGTGCGGTGGCTGAATGGTCCTCGTTGGCCTATTCTCTGTCTCAATTCCCCGAACCAGTTCCTAAAGCTACCTGGGCTCAGGAAGCAATCCCTATGCTCCATCATACTATGTTTGGAACCTGGGGACTTTATGGTATCACTGGATATACAGGATGCGTGCCTACGGGTACTTACAGAGGCCTTACCTCAGCATGGACTGAGGTTTGCTGTATCACAGCACTTACGATTTTTCGGGCTCTGCCTGTTGGGACTGCTCTCAGCCCCACAGGGGTTTACCAGCGTTTTGGATTTTCTGACAGTTCTTCTGTTCAGTATATCCCAATGCTCCTGTACCTGGATGGCCTCCTGCTCTTAGCAGGATCACCGGGGTACTTTACAGCCGGGTCTGACTGACTGACAGGGGGGTTGACTGCAGACGTTTAATCAATGGGGAAAAAGTCCTCCCTGCATCCCTCTCTGGGTATTCTTCACCTAGGAGCCCTGCTGGATTCTCAGAATCTGAGAATTCTTCTGGCATAAGACGGCATCTCCACTCTTCCATTAGGAGTACATGGATGTCTGCGCAGTCAACATATGTCTTTACACTCTGGGATGCATGGTCCACTATTCAGTGTCTGCCTTTGGAAGGGTGGAATGGGCTTAGTTCCATTCCAGGCCTTTCCATAATTGGCTTATCTCCAGATGGAACAAGTTTTTTCTGTCTGATCACTGTTCAAACGATGATGCTCTCCCCGGAGGCAAGTCGGTCCCTTTTCGGGTGACTATGGCCATCTCGTCCAGGGTATTCTTTGCTAAGGACAGTGTCTGGTTCGCATCCATTTCAGTGCAGTTGGATGTCTGTCGATTCCACCCTGTCAATTAACTGGTTGGAACTTTAGCCTGTCTTGGGCCTTCACTCTGGCATAACCCTTGTTTCCCGGTGAACCTGAAAAAGTTCAGTCCGACAGGGTCAGAACAGTGGCTTCCTTTTTAGCAATACTGTTCGTTGGGTGGCAATGTCAGGTATGTCATACATTCGGACATTGTCTGAGGGTCTCCTCCCGACCATCTCGACAGTGTTCATTTCAGGTGCTCTCCATTGGTAAGCGGGAGTCCTCAGCCGTCACGACGTGCATCCAGGGGACTAGTCTCTTCCCCAAGAGAGGTTTCATCTCCTGGTGAGCAGGGGGGGGGGGTCCTCCTGAGGTGACCCTCATGGCCTTCTGACTCTATCACACTATGGTGTTACAGTCCAACTCTGGGGATTCTGAAGCAACCTTCAGTGACTCTTTGTCGGTGAAGTAGTTCTTCCAATTTGCGTACCTGTGTTCTCCGGTCTCCATTCTTCCTCGAGGGAAGTGTTTCAATCGAGACGGAGATGCTTTCCTGCTGGTGGCTCCTGATTGCCCCAGATGTCAGGGGTACTTGGTTTTTCGGAGTCTCTCCATCGATACTCCATTCCTGATGCTTCACTGCCCAGACCTGTTGTCTCAGGGTCCTGGGGTTTGTCTTGGACCTGGGTCGTTTGTCTTTGACTGCGTCCCTACAGTGGTCTTACGGCTTCCCTGGCGTTGTCATCGTTGGAATGATTAGAGCACATGGATCAGTTTTTGCTGGGACCTACCACAAACTGTGGCAGCCATAATTCTTATGGTATTATACCTGTCGATATGATCCTCTGGTGTCCAGGATTTCCAGATATTCTGGCATTCCTTCCGGCTGGCTTGGGTTTCACCCTCGGCCTGGCCTTCCTGACAGTGCGGATCTCTACACTGTCAGTATGATTAAGATATGGAATTGCTCCGCTCTGGTATCCAGTTCATCCTTTGGAGTGTTTTCTGGATTATGCCTCCATTTGTCCTCCCTAGGGACTCCTTGGGAGTTAGTAGTGGTTCTTCGTTGACTCCGGGGAAAGTTAATGGAACCGCTGGTTGTGATTGCCATTACATGGTCTATTGCTTTGGCTTTCTCTCTTTCTCTCAGGGAGTTTATATCACCCAGGTGAGTGTCGGAATTGGGAGCGTTCTCATGTGGCTCCCTCTTCTGGAGGGCATCTTGTCAGGGTGTGAGTTGCTCTCACCCTGTGTTTCTTCTTAGTGATTTTTAGGTTCCATATTATTCTGGAACTTATGGTGAGGCCATTCAGTCCACGGTCTTATCGGCTGGTGTGGCCTCATTGACTGTGGTCCGGCCTCTGTGGATTTATGTGATCCGTTCAAGTTCCTGACGGAAATCGGACTCCTTATTGGTGGTCTGAGATTTCTGGTTTTAACAGGAAAGGATGGCCGGCCTATGGCCAAATGTTGGCTGGACGGCCTCGTATGTCTTCTTCAGGGGCCTACCCATGGGTAGGCCTTTCTGTTGTTGATGCTTGTTTTTTCTCGGGCCATGTAACCCTCGTGGGTGGCTCGCTGTGGCGCCTTGGCTGTTTTGCCTTGCTAGATGGCCACGTGGTCTTCTGCCCACACCTTTTTAAGGTTCTAGGCATTGGTTTCCTTTGCCTCTCCGGATGCTTCCTTTTTGGCGGCGGATTCTCCTCTCAGCACAGGAGCGTCCCCTCCCTTGGTTGAACTGCTTTGGGACATCCCCAAGGTCAACCCTGTGGACCCCCTATGGACCCTTAAGTAGAAAACAAGAGATATGGTAAGAACTTACCTTTGTTATCTCTGTTTCTACGAAGTCCATAGGGTCCACAGGGCGCCCGCCCTGACGCACCTGGCTTCAAATGGGCTGTGTGGCTGGTCACCGGTTTTCCGTCTCCCATTTCTGTGAGTATGGTTATCGAGTGTTCCAGTTTTCTCTCTCTTTTTTTTTTTTTTTTCTCCTCCTCCGGCCTTTGGCTACTTACAAACTGAGGTGCCTCTGGCTTGGGGGTGGGGTTATAGGGAGAGTGCACCCAAGTGCATCCTGGGAGCTAAAAGCTTTAACTGCGTGGTGCCCGGATTTGGTTCCCAACCTATACCCCATGGTCAGCCCTGTGGACCCTATGGACTTCGTAGAAACAGAGATAACAAAGGTAAGTTCTTACCATATCTCTTGTTGTCCCCATAGCGTCCCTGTAAAAGTGGACAGCCCAAGACAGCACCAAGAGAGATGTCTTCTGGAAAAGGACTATAAATTCTGAGAGTGCGAATAAGCTGCAGAAACCCATATACAACATTTACCTTTATTTTAGTGTCAGTAGTCTCACGATGGTCTCTCGGGTTTCTGTACTGATTGAGTTGTTATCTAGACTTATGTCTGTAAGCGCACTGTCTGTGCTGGATGCCAGGCTTCCTGCAATGGCCCGGCCACCTTCCTCCCCTATATCATTGCTGTCCAAGTCGATGGAGACCAGCCTCTGGTTCACCTGTATTACATCCGCAATGAGCCCGGCACCTGCGTCGCCCAGGTGGTTTTCATCCAGCAGTAGGTGGGTGAGGTTTGCGTTCATCTTTACTGCATCACACAGCTCCGGCCAGGCGTCGCAGGCCTCCCCACAGCTGTGGGCCAGGCCCAGGTGTTTTAGAGGTGGATTAAGCTGGAGAAAGGCTGCAACGCTACGAAGTCCTTCACTGCCCAGCTGGTTTCCCCCTATGTCCAGCTCCGATAACTGGGAGCAAGAGGCATCATGCGAGGCGTGACCGTCCTTTCTCAGGAGCTCCGAGAGCCCTCTCATCAGTGTTCTTACGCCTTCATCGCCTAACTGGTTCCCGTATAATCTGCAAGGGAAGAAGCAAACGCAATGTATATTTTATGTGGATAGGTCCGGAAAGAATTAAAAGCAAAGTCATGATTTACTTTTTAATTGTTGCTCTTTCATTTCCCAAACGGCTGGTGGCCACACTCAATCTGATCATTTCCGGAACGCATTGGGGCCCATTTGGCCGTCATCCGATTGCTTATACTACGAGTCCAATAATTATCCAATCATACAATAAAAACAATAGTTCTCAGTGCGCTGGAACCTGGAGCAGCCAAAGAAAAAACACCGGGTGTTATCTTACCCGGAAAACCTAAAGTAACATCAAAATATACAAACGTAAATTCCGCGCTCCTCCTTTGGGAAGATTTGGATATTCCAATGATATCCGGCAGTAAATAGGGTCTTTCAAAACCCTCAATATTGTCTCACAATGTTGTGTATAAAGAATGGGAAACAAACACCAATAATATGTATCAATAAATAAGTTATAGCAGCGATTTTACTAGGAACAGGGTATAGGTGAACTCAGGAACGCTCACAGGTATACTTAACTTGTAAGTAGTCTTTTGTCGACACATAAAGGTATCTCTCTCAGTGGCAATTTTGCACCTTCTCAGATTCACCTTCCAACTACGCAATTCATTTCTAGATCCCAAATAATGATGTATTAAACCTATCCCATACATTAAGTGCAATTCAGCAGTTTACAGAATGTCTCCTTAATGCCCAGCAATAAAGTTAATAACTTCACCTTCAAAGAAATGAAAGTTCCCCGAATAGGTATACCATCGGGAAGCCGGCTGCCTTAATACCGGCAGCCGGCTTCCCGACTGTCATATCCCGGCGAGGGTGAAATGCCCGTGTCTATATCTAGACGCCTGTCATTTCCCCGACGCTGGGAGACAGGCGCCCGGCATCCCGATCGAAGGGATGCTGGGCGCCGTGAGCGGACAGCCGCGCGGGGGAGGGGAGGGTTAGGTTTAGAGCACCTGGGGGGGGGGGGGACATAGGGTTAGGCACCCCCCCCGGGAGGGTTAGGCCAGGGGGAGGGAGGGTTAGGCACCCCCCCAGGGGACTTAGGTTTAGGCAGCGGGGAAGGGGGGGGTTAGGGTTAGGCATCCCTAAGGAGGGTTAGGGGGGTTAGGTTAGTAGATACTTACCTTAGGACGATCGGGATTTCCAGTGCTGCCGGGCTCTGCTAGTTTGTCGGGCTGCCGCTGCTGGGATTCGAACTCCCGGCCATGCGGCAGCCGGTAGGTATACAATCGGGAAGCCGGCTGCCTTAATACCAGCAGCCGGCTTCCCAAGAGCCTTGAAAGACCGCACTTAGCAGATGGTGAAATAGATGGTTCCGTTGAGGTCACCCTCTGCTAAGCGCAGTCTTGCAAGGATCATCATTTGGGATCTATAAATGAATTTCGTAGTTGGAAGGTGTGAAGGAGGAGTTGTGATATATACAGGAAGATCCTTTTACCTTAAGAAGCCTTTAAAGATGCCTCTATGGGTTTTTAATCCTATGTTGCTCAAGTTATCATACATGTGAGCGTTCTTGAGTTCACCTATACCGCTGTTCCTTCTATAATAATATTAGGTGTTGGGTGGAGAGTAAAGGCGCTGCTATAACTTATTTATTGATACATATTATTGGTGTTTGCTTTCCCATTCTTTATGCACAACATTGTGAGGCAATATTGAGGGTTTTGAAGGACCTGAAATACCCACCCTATTTACTGCCGGATATCATTGCAATATCCAAATCTTCCCAAAGAAGGAGCGCGGACTTTACGTTTGTATGTTTTGAAATGATCCTATCATGTTCCATAGAATTATTATCTGACGTCAAAGTCGTCTTAAGCAGAGGCGATATGAGTACGATGCCTGTGATATGGCAGTGTGCGAGGAATAATACATTTATAATACCATTTCCGTTACACTGGGGCTCTCTCCCTCAGCATGGTGTGTGTCGTACACGGCTAATTCAGATGCACATCGCTTTCCACTATCCCAGTGGTTCTCAAACTCGGTCCTCAGGACCCCCACACTGGTCATGTTTTCCAGGTCACCCAGCAGGTGCACAGGTGTATTAATTACATTTTAAAAGATTCACAGGTGGAGCTATTTATTTCACTTGCGATTCTGGGAGGAGACCTGGAAAACATGCACTGTTTGGGGTCCTGAGGAACGAGTTTGAGAACCTGTGCACTATCCACATCACATGCATACAGGTAAATTACAGGCACCACTGTCCACTTTTGCAGTGAGGGGGTGACCCAGAAGTGCGATCAGAGAACCGTATCGCTATCTATGAGAGAGCCGTGGTGCACACTGGGTGATAACTGCGTCACAGGTGTGTGTATAGGGTGAGGGAGTGTACTATAAATATAAAAGTGAACATCCCTTTACTTGCAGTGCTATAAACTTTGTTACTTGGAGATTAGATTGCATGGAGTTATGTAACGATAGCCCTCACAGGTATGGTAGCACCTTCTTACAACCTGAACTTCTCACCACTGACGGATCCAGGTCAGACGCTAACTAAAACCTCCCCATGTATTACAATAGCAGCAAGTAACTATCACCTGTAGCACATAATGTACTATCTGACTCTCGTGGGGAAGGGACAGTTGGGTATGTTAAATCAAATGTGCATTATTTTCTAAATAAAGAGCTGTAGAGAGTACTTCTAATCCCTGGTGTACTCTGATGCTGGATCTGTGAGAACTGGGCAATCTTGGCACATCCTTGGGGGCAGTAAAGGCAATGGGGGGGCAGTTTGCAGCAGGGAAGGCCGAGGAAACATGACCTGGACATCACACGCTACTCACAAGAGGCTCTTTATGGAAGGTTTCTCCCTCACCAGGTGGACGAGCGTCTCTGCACCGCCAGGGCCGATGTCATTGAGGTTCAGGTTGATGCTTTCCAGCTCAGACCTGCTGCATGTTATTGCTGGGGCCAGGTGCTGTAGCAGGACGTCGGTCATGCCGGTGTTCCTGAGGACCAGCTGCTCCACCTCATCACACTCTTGTAGGACAGCGGTGAGGTCTGTGATCTGTATAAAGGGAAAGGGGATGAGAACCCCGGCCAGTATCACGCAACACGTTACCGTAGCTTATACATAAAATCTCTACTAATCGCCTAATGACTTCACCGTTGCTGTGTGACTGGATCACGCAGCCCACCTAGAACCGCTGCAGTCTGGCCGGACCATTGTGCAATAGGCTGCACTTATCCTCATCATATATCACATTCCTAATTCCCTATAGAGTGTAAGCGTGCGAGCAGGGCCCTCCTACCTCATTGACTATCTGTTAGTTATTACCCAGTCTCGTCTTGTCACTGTTTTGTCCCTGTTGTAAAGCGCTATCAAATATGTTGGAGCTATAGAAGTAGATGTTTATAAAATATAAAAGTAGACTCAATAAATGGTGCGAAAATATGTTTCGCCGTTTCACTATAGGTCCCAACATTCCTTTATGACATTGACTGTTGCCCAATGTAAATGGTAACGTGCGCCCTCGGGGTCCATTTATCATCTTAAGGTGCCCACACACTGAACGACTCACAAACAATGCAATGTCGTTAACGATTTCACTTGAACTCCCTGGCAGTCCTGGACTGACGATATTGTGCATAAAGTGTTCATTTTGATGAGCGATCTACTAACGACCTATCGCGCATCCTTAACTATTTCCAGGGGATGCAGTCAGGAAGCCGACGGTCGCAGTGTCGACCGCCGGCTTCCTGACTGTCAAATCCCGGCAAGTGTCTAGTGACAGGTGTCGAAATCCCGACCGCTGTCATTAGATCTACGCCAGGAGCCCGACACCTGGCTTACCGATCGAAGGTAAGCCGGGCGCGGACAGCCGCGCAGGGGGGGCAGTTAGGGGCTCCTGGGCGGGGACTAAGGGTTAGGCTAGGGGAACGGGGGGTTAGGGATAGGCACCCCCCCCGGGAGACTTAGGGTTAGGCCCTTAGAGGGGGGTTAGGGATCGGCACCCCCCCCGGGAGACTTAGGGTTAGGCCCTTAGATGGGGGTTAGGGTTAGGCACTTGGGGGGAGGTTAGAGTTAGGCACCCCTAAGGGAGGGATAGGGGGTAAAATTAGGATAGTTTAGTACTTACCTTTTTAGCTTCGGGATCTTCACCGCTGCCGAGCTTCCGCTGTAGGGATTTGAACCACCGGCCAAGCAGCCGGCGATAAATCATACTGATACCATTTCCAGTGCATTGTTAACGAGATTGCCAGCAGGAGGGAAGATCTGAAGATGCGATGTACGACCCCCGGGTACGCGCATCGTGAACGTGAATGGACACTGATGATTTGCACATGTTTTGTACGATTAGTTGTTCCGATGCGCCCAAATCGTGCAAAATATCGGACAGTGTATTGGGCACCTTCACGGTGATGGAACAGATTTTCTGACACTGCTTAATGTGACAATAGAAAATATTTTATTTCCTCAATTAAGCAAGAACAGATCGCTGTGACAGCTGCTTGTTGCTCGGCTCCCCGGCGCTGCTGGCTGTCAGCGGTAAGTGTACGCTTGCCAATTCGCTGGCCAGTTGTAGTCCCCTCTGCGCACTGGACTAGAAGCCAAACTTGGGTTTCCAGTTGCAGTTTCAATTAAAAAAATAGATCAAAAATGATTTATTAAAAGATAACCTACTTCATACCTCCCAACATGACCCGCTCCAGGAGGGACACAGTGCTCCGGTCCTGGACTTCCCTGGTAATTTATGATTGGTGGAGGCTCCAGAGGTGGGGCTGCAGCACAGTCCAATATTCAAATAGGGGAGTCACACCAACTGCCACTGAGTCCCAGCCAGTGATGTTGGGCAGTGTGTGAAATGACAGTTGGTGTGACTCCCCTATTAGAATTTTGAACTGTACTGCAGCCCCACCTCTTACCAGGGAAGTCCAGGACCAGAGCACTGTGTCCCTCCTGGAGAGGGTCATGTTGGGAGGTAACCTTCTTTAGGTTAGTAATAAAGCATTTTTCCCATTACAGCCCCCACACTATGGATACAGTAGTTACGTGTGATACTTTTATCACCGCTTTCCTTATTACATAGGCGGTAGATCGCTTTCCCCATGCTTTGGCCGGTGATGATTAGTGCCAGCGATATTCGACAATAGCTACCGCCAGCTGTATACTTTGATAATTAGATAAAATCCTTATCTCTGGCGAAATCAGCCGGAGACGGGGCTTTTTTTTTTTTTTTTCCAGATCTTAATAAATGGGATGTGTGGGATGATTTCGGCTTTGTTTTATCTCACCTGGCAGAGAAGATCGTCTTCACCTGCCTCCTCCACTTCTGTTCTATGGCTGTCACCATCCTCCATCTTGTCATCCTGTTTCTGGTCCTCTGCTGCCACCTGCTGCTCTGACACTGGTAGTGGACTGCTTGGACTCACATCACTGGAGCATGTGACCGCTGACCAGTTGGCGTCTTGAGAAAAATAAATACTTTGGTTAATTGGGACCTTTCATGATAAGTGGGATTTGTCCAAATTGCTAATTTTCTGCGGTTTTTGCAGCGGAATTTAAAGTGATCATTTGTCTTTGAGGTTATTTCCCATCTAAAAGAAAAAGGAAGTTTTTTCATTTTAAACCATCAGCCACTTGTGTAACCTCCTGGCAGAACTTGCATTTCATTGTGTTTCCCCCATAGAAAGGACTGGTAATATATTACTAGAGGTTATGCATGTAGGATACTGACCTGAAGTCCAATAGCTCTAAGAAAAACAGGTGCTTGTGTACTTTGGGCCTGATTCAGAGCCAGACGCAATTAGCGCTCGCTCGTCCAGAAAATAGGGGTGGCTATTCAAATGAACCGTTCGCTGTTTGCGGTCTGTTCACGCCTCTAGGTCTGAACGAGCGAACAAAACTTGCGGTCGTTTTTTGGGAAACTACGCCCCCTGGCCGCTCGCATCCTACGTCATGTCCGCTATTTATTAGATTAATCGAGTACATCGACCAGGGTATGAACTGCTCGCTATTCTTGTGGTTGGTTTTTGCTACCACAATTTTGCGAGCAGTTCTGGCTATAAAATAACCCAGTGACGTGGTCAATGACGCTGCTGTTTTAATTATGCACACCCATAAAACGCCCGTTTTGACCTTTAAGCACGCCTGCGATCGGATCTCCACTCCCCATTTTCAAGCACCTTCCCCTGTTACCACCCACATACGCCTCCTCCTGTCACTCAAATTATCAGGCATTCGCTATTATGCGAGCACATGAATTTCGACCGCACTGACTGGTTCGCGCATGCGTTTAACGATCCGGGGCGGCCGCTTACGAGCAGCTCTGAATCAGGCCCTTTATGGACTCGTTGCAGAGAGAATCCAATGAATGTTTTAAATGGTACTTGTGTACTTTACGTACACAAGTACCGAAAGTTGTCCCCTCGCGGGCTCGCTGTGCTCGCCATGCTTCGGGTTCGGTGGCTCGCTACAAGGTTATATTCCCCCTCTATGTCCACTTGGATGGTAGGGAATGACGCTGGACACTGGGAATGATGCTGGACACTGGCTGAGAACGTCAGGGTCCTCTCCGTGAAGGGGATTTAGACATTACCATGATTGATAATAATAATGAGTGTAGGACACTTGGGTTCTCTCTGCAATGAGGACCTGATTCAGAGTCGGACGCTCTGACAAGAGCGCTCGCTCTGAATCAGGGCCGTCCTACCTAAAATTGGAGCGGCCTCCTGGCCGCTCGCATAGCTGTGGGTGACCACCCACAGCTTATGCGTGCGGCCAAAAAGATGTTCCCAATGGTCAAGACCACCGCGACCATCGGGCTTGCGACGAGACCCTTGCGGTAGGGTCTCGTTGGCCGCAAGCCCGGAGTGCTTTTGGGTCTATCAGAGCCAAAAACACTCCCACTGACATCACTAGTGATGTCAGTGGGGCCGGACCCAGACGGTAGGCGTTCCCATGGGAACGCCTCTGTCTGGGCAGCCACGCCCACCAAAGGGGGCGTGCTGTCACTCAACATCGACAGCACGCCCCCTTTGGTGCGAGACCCATAACGACGGCATGGCCGTCGTTATTCGGGTCTCGCGCATGCGCACGACGGAGCAGCCTCCGTCGTGCGCATGTGCACTTGGGCAACATCGACCCGCTTGCGAGCGCGTCTGAATCAGGCCCTGAGTCCGTCCGTAAAGTACACAAGTACTGATAAACAAAATAGTAGGTTGTATAGACGTTTACAAAGAGAAAACAGGGTTATGTATCTCTGCTTGTATTGTACACATCTATATTATAATTTGCTAAGGCCTGACCCGTCACCGACATGCACGCACCCCAATGTATGAATGGACATCGGAAGCCGATGGTTAGCAACCATCGTTGTTTCAGATTCGATGGAAGTTCTCTTTCCATCGAATAGTGGGAATTCGATGGTTGCCAGCCATCGGATACAGCTTTCCGATGTCCGTCCGATGGCTGGCTGTTTTTTGTTCAGCTGCGGATACCTGGAAGTGGTGTCCGCAGCTCAGCTAAAGAAACTGTCCCGCAGCGGTAGAGTAGATTTCGATGTCGATCCCTACCCCAATGGCTCCCACTGCTAAGGCAGGCGGGATAGACCTTAGCCCGGCAGGAGAAGAGGGGGAACATGGTCTGTATGGGGGTGGGACGGAGCAGCGGACTGACACTGAGGTGACCCGGCATAGGTCCCTTTACTAGTCTATATAATAATCGAGAACACCGGCATGTCCTGAGATGGGCATGTATGTACTCAGAGGGGGGCATGCCTCACCCCTTCCATCCACGCCAATGGCCCTCGTCACCATGATGGAGAGGGAACCCACCAACAGATGGGCACCCTGAGTCAGCACAGGGGGGTGGGACGGAGCTAGGCCGGGCTGAGGTGACCTGGAATAGGCCGGGTCCATATTACTAATTATTTCTAAATTAGAAAATGTTTATTCTTGGACAGCCCACCAGAAATATTTCATCATATCTGTGTTGGACCAGGGTCTGAGCTGCTTTCAAGCTCAGTGGTCATGTCATCCAGAACGTTTTCAAGTAGATGGGGATGAACCAACCTTTTAGCCAAAACGTTCACTGCAGCACAGATTATTTCAGGAGACGACCGGGCTGATCTTGTGCAAGGCAGTGTGGTCATAATTACACAGTGATTATCGATGATGACAAGAGAAGAGAATATATATGTTTGCAGCTCTGCTTATAAATCGCGGCTTTAAATAAAAAAACCCAACATTTTGGCTGAAGGAGGGTCCCCAGCGATAGGTAACGTACCTGTAATGCTGCGACTTTTACTGCTGTCACTGGAATCGCTCAGTTCCACGTCTGAGTGCCAGGTCCCTTCTCTGAGCGCCATCGCTAGTTTCCGGTGAATGGACTGCGCTGTATGTAGCAGTGGGTATTGAAGACGAGTTACTGTATCATTACATACGAAGAAGCCTTGTAACGTCACAGAATATGCAGAACATCACGTTGCCAGTGGTGGCTGGTTTGTCTGCTCGCAGGCAGGTTAATCGTGTTTTATAATAATGGCGACTGAAATTGATCGAACATGAATTAGCGCAGTTACACATCCGATTGGGAGGTCATTGAGATCCATTTGATGTGGGTGCGCCATGCATCTAGAATTCCTATTATTATACGGGCACTAATCTTTTTTTTTTATATTCTATTTTTAGTGTGTCATTTGTATTTTTAGTTAAATAATGTAGATATAATTTCACATCTTAATATTTATGAGTTAAGTGAGACATCTGTTATCCCTTTTATCCACATTAATGTTATTTTTATGTATTGATCTTTGGGCCTGATTCAGACCCACTCGCAAGCGGCTGTCCGCTCGCAAGTGGGTCGATGTTGTGCACTGCGCATGCGCACGACGCGACGAGCGAAGGAAAGTCCTTCGCTCGTTGTGTTTGATCAAAGGGGGCGTGCTGTCAATGTTGATTGACAGCACGCCCCCTTTGGTGGGCGTGCCGGGGGCGTGCCTCCCTGACGGGGGAACGCCTACCGTCAGAAGCCGGCCCACTGACATCACTAGTGATGTCAGTGGGAGTGATTTTGACTCTGATAGAGCCAAAATCACTCCGGGCCTTGCGGTTGAAAACCTCAACCGCAGGCTCCGGCTCGCAGTTTCGATGGTCGCGATGGTCACGACCATCGCGCCCATCAAACTGCACGCTCGTATAGGCTGTGGGTGGTGACCCACAGCTATACGAGCGTCCAGGGGGACGCTCCAGAATTATGGAGGGCGGCCCTCATTCAGAGCGTGCACTCTGCTCAGAGCGTACGGCTCTGAATGAGGGCCTTTGTCTGATAATTTGAATCTCACTCTGGACCCCATATAACACCCATTAGCAGTAACCACTTCTATAGGGATAATGGTGTTACGGAGCTGTTCCCATGCTCATCACATCCTTAATCTATTTTATGGCCAGCCCGGTTAGCGTAGTGGCTAGCATTACTGTCTTACAGCCCTGGGATATGAGTTAATTCCTAAGGCTCTATCTGTGTGGAGTTTGTATGTTATCTGCATGTTTCTGTGGGTTTCCTCCTAGTGCTCCAGTTTCCTCCCAAGAACATACTGGTCAGTTAATTGGCTTCTGACCAAAAGCGAACCCTAGTCATAGAGAATATAGGTTGTAGGCCCCACTGGGGCAGGGACTGTTGTAATAGACGGATGTATTCTCTGTAAAGCGCTGCGGAATAAGCGTGCACTATATACTAATAATCTCAGTAATCAGAATGGATTAGGAGTTGTTGAATGGATGTACTCACTGTCAGTGCCAATGCAGTCACGCTGGCTTGGTGATGGGTCTCGGGACCTCATTCAGACCCGCTCGCTAGATGCGTACGCTCGCTCGATGCATATTTGCAAATCTGGCTAAGTGACAGCAAGGCAGGCGACCGCACGGCAAGGCATAAGCACGTCACTATGCCTTGACGTGCGATCGCATTGTGTATGCAGACGCTCACCAGTTTGTCTTAAGACGCCCACTTGCGCACGTCATCTCCAGGACGTGTATGCAGCCATCGTTACATTGAGGACCATCGGAAGTGAACGCAGCGCTTGTGATTGACCATACCCTTCCGCAAGCACTGCGAGCACTTCAGTGTGAAATACAACCAAGTGACGTATACTATGACGCTGCGTCTTACTTATGCACGCCTCTGAAATGCCGTTGAGATGCTCAGGCACGCCTGCGTTCGCATCTGCACTCCCCCGTTTCTAGCGCCCAGCCCTTGTCACCACCCACAAACGACTACTCCTGTCACTCACTCTGCTGGGCAGTCTATGCGCAGCGAGCGGACGCTTCCCGATCTCTCGCACTGGTTCGCGCACTGCGATGCGTACGCATGCGCACAATGCAAACCCATCAGCAGCTACGAGCGCTTGCATCCTAGCGGAAGGGTCTGAATCAGGTCCTCGGACCCCTGTTTAGTACAGTTCTCCAATATTCTGCATCCTTCTGGTTTTAAAGGGGCGATAACTTAAAAGGCAAAACCAACCTGTGTTTGCCTTTTAAATTATTGCCACTTTAAAAATACGGGCAGACTGGCTGGGTTCTCTCCTGTGCCTGCATCTCATAGACTATCACATAGGGACCGTAGTGTCGTTACTCACCAGCGTCATATTCCTCCGCACAGAGACTGGCATTGCCCGGGCACTGTGCTTGCGCTGGACTTGCTTTCCCTGATAACGGTGAATATGGATCTTCCTGACCTTTATGTACTGGGATTGCTTCACTGGAAACGCTGGTTTCTGCCAGCATCTTCCATTCATCTACGGCAGGGGGCTTTCCTTCATCGTCCTTATACTGCCGGAGTTGGGGGGCTTTGCAGCCTTTTCTGGAATCTGGGATTGCTATAAAGTGATGGTGATGACCGTTATTATAAAGTGTTGGTGATGACCTTTATTATAAAGTGATGGTGATGACCTTTATTATAAAGTGATGGTGATTACCTTTATTATAGTCCTGTCCAGTTTAATTGCAGCCCCATTCTCTAATCTCAGTGTATTTATTACAGTCTTGCTCCCTGGTGTGATATACAGTATATCTGACCTAGTTTTACACTGTCTGATACTGTAACCTCAAGTGGGGTTACAAAGTTTTCTTAATTTCTGCATCAATATGACCTTCAATATGATCTTCATCTAATACCCCTTTTCCACCTAAATTCCGGGTCTGACCCGGAGTTGGAACAAAGGACCTCATTCAGAGGCGGTCGCACAGAGCGATTGGTCGTAGCAAGCGATGTTTTTTTCAACTGCGCATGCGTCCACATGGCAGTGCGCGTGCGCAAGCCTGTCTTTCCAACCGCAATCCTCCTGCTCGCTAGTCACTACGAGGTCGTAGCTGTGATTGACATTTCGTGCCGTTTGCGGGTGGTTACAGGGGAAGATGCTTGTGAACGGGGGTGTGGTGGTGTGAACGCAGATGTGGTTGACCTTAAAAAAGGGCGTTTTAAGGGCGTGCATATATTACTGAGCGAGTCACCACACACGTCATCTCGTTGCAATAACGACGCTACTGCTCGCAGTGCTAAAGGTAGCCCAGGGTCTACCCTAAGCATTGCGAGTGCAGGCGATGGTTTCTGCCTCAACCGATGTCTGTAGGCAATTAACAATGTAACAGGTGTTAATCAATGCACGATGCTGACGTAGGTTGCCGCCTGCGACCGACTCTGAATTAGGCCGTAGAGATAGGTGTGCTTTCATTGTTGTGGGTGTTTCCGCGCTTACGATGTGCGTTGCGATTGAGCGCTCGTTTTGCATATTCTCAATCACTTTGGGTGCGACCGATCGCTCCCGAGCGACCGCCTCTGAATGAGGTCCAAAGTTCCTATCCGGATCAGACCCGGAATTTTGCCGGCGCCGACTCAGGATATTCCCGAGTCAGCGCCGCTCACACCGCAGTCGGGTCTGCATAGACTCGGCTTTTGCGGAGTGAAAGTGGTCACTTGGAGATGACGTCATCTCCAAACACCACTGAAGCCGGACCAATCGGCCGGCTAGCAGCGCACTCCAGGTCATCGTGACCCGGAGTGCGCTCTCACAGCAGGGTTTCACGGGCTGCGCCCGTGTTAAACCCCGCTAGTTACCTGGGTTGGATTGCCGGGTCACTCGACCCGGCAATCCAACTCTCTCCCCTTTTACACCAGGGGGCTGCCCGGCTTAACCCTTCAAAAACCCGGGTTTTAGCTCCGGTATAAAAGGGGTATAAGAGAACCAAATACATCAAATAACACACAAAATGAGGATCTCTTATTACATTCATTTATTGCCTGGAGTGATTCAACCGGACTGATTAACTCCTTTGCCTGAAAATTTATTTGGATCTAGAATTATCAGTTCAGTTAAGGGGATAATGAGAGAGGGTCCATCAATGGGATGACAGATGTGAGTTTGGGTGGCCCAGCACTAACTAGAAAACCTTTGCTGAAGTCTTCACTTCCAGAGTCTGGTCCTCACCACGCAGGTCTGTGGATACATACAGGCCTAGGTGAAAGGAGATGACTGAGGACCTCTCAGAATGAGTTTTGGACACCCCTCAGGCTGGAGAAAGTTCCAGTATGATTCCTGAAGATTTTGGCCTTCACCAATCCATTGTCAGGCAGATAGTGCATCCCTGGATAAACTTCTACACCATTGTTACTCTGCCCAGGAGTGGTCCGACTCCAACACAAATTACTCCCAAGTGCAAAGCACGACGTATCCCGGGAGATTACAGACACCCCCGGGGTAACGTCAGAAGATCTGCAGCCTCTCTTGCACTGGCTAATATCAGTGTTCACAAGTCTATTGTCAGGCAATTACTTAGACAGAATACTGTGCATGGGGGGACAGCACAGAGGAAGCCACCACTCCCCAGTATGAGCGAGAAGACTACTGGAAGAATATTCTGTGGACGGATGAGTCTAAAGTAGAACTTTTTGACATATGCTTGGAGAAAACCAAATACTGAATCCTAGCATAGGGATCTAATTTTCCCCATGGAACACGTTGTTTTGGGATTACTTTGTAGCCATGGACCCAGAATAGCTGGCCATTGTTGATGAAACCCTGTATTCTGGATTAACAAGCAAATTCTACAGGAGAACGTCAAGGTATCTGTCCGTGAACTGAAGCTCAGCATAAGGTGGGCCTTGCAGCAAGACAGCGACCCTGAACCACACAATTCAGTCTTCAAAACAAATGGTTGAAGCATTTTGCAACAGCTGAGTCACCAGACCTTAATTAATAAAAATCTGCTGCGGGGGATATGAAGCAGCTCTAGAAGGAGTAATGAGCCAAAATTCCCCGAGCTGATCTGTAGGACTGATCAGCAATTACCGTATAACTAAAGTCCCTGCTGCTCCAGGGGGCTCACCAGTTACTGAATCCTAGAGGGTCACATACTCTCCCCTGCAATGAAATGTAATGTTGGATCATTTAGATAGATCAATAAATGAATGATATATAGTATCATCTATTGTGTGTTATTTGATGCATTGGGGTCTCTATATTTCTATGACGTAGCTGAAGATCTGGACATATTTAATGTTACATTTTTGCAGAAACTTCTGAAGGGTTCCTTAACTTGCCAGCACCAGGTCGTCTGCGGCCTATAGGAGCAGAGAAGGCAGGACAGCATTGCGAAGCCTCACCTCTCAGGCGGGGTTTCCGGGCTCTCTGATATCTGTTGTGCAGTTTATTCTCCTGCTCTGAGTCCGTCTCCTCCTGTGGGGCAGCCTTTTTCTTCACCCTCTTCCACCGCCTGGCTGGGGGCTGCGCACTGGGCGGAGCAACGTAGACGCTGTGTGTGCTCCAGGTGGTCACCTGCATAGCCCCCATCGTCTTCTCTAGTGCAGAAATATGGACATCGAGGTCATACCGCCAAGTGTTAGTCATCGACCCAGTGGGCTAAATGTGCTGCTGCTTTTACCCCAGATATGGAGGGACACCAAAGATCTAAATGGAGACATACCCTTCTCTTGGCTGGTGATGGACCCATCACAAGGGCGGCCCTCGGTGCGGTCTCTTCCTGCGGTTGTCTGATGTTTGTTTTGGCTTTGGCGCTCTGCACACCTGGAAGATGCGGAGAACAGGTAGCTCTTAGTATACACAGTGCCCCGGATAGAACTATCTGTATTGTGTTATCACCCAGTGCTGAGGGCCTGATTCAGACCCGGTCGCTGAAAAGCGTTCGCTCGTAGCTGGCCAATTTTCGCATTCTGCGCATACGTATGCATCGCAGTGCGCGTGCACGAACCAGTATGAAGATCGGGAAGGGCTCGCTCGCCCGGCATAGACAGCCCAGCAGAGTGAGTGGCAGGAGAGGCCGTTTGTGGGTGGTAACAGGGGCTGGCCACTAGAAACGGGGGAGTGGAGGTGCGAACGCAGGCGTGCCTGAGCGTCTTAACGCCGTTTCAGAGGCGTGCATAATTAACAGGCAGCGTCATTGTACACGTCACCTGGTAGAATTATACACTGAAGTGCCCGCAGCGCTTGCGGTAGGGTATAGTCAACCTCAAGCGCTGCGTTCGTTTCCGATTGGTACCCGATGTACCGATGGTTGCATACACTTCCTGGAGATGACGTGCGCAAGTGGGCGTCTGCATAGACAAAGCGATCGCACGCCAAGACATAGTGGGCGTGCTTATGCCTTGCCGTGCGGTCACCTGCCTTGCTGGGTGTGTGCCGGATTTGTATACGCTGGGAACGAGCGAGCGTACGCATCTAGCGAGCGGGTCTGAATCGATCCCTGGGAGCCATGAATTCACCCTATTTTAGGCTTCCCATACATTAATCTTATAGTAAACTGACAGATTGCCTGGACTTGTTGTGTCCAACCATCAATTGCTGGTAGCTTTCTGGTTTGGTGGCAATGGCACCCCGTGTCTTCACAATGACAATGTTTATTAAAGGGCAATAAGCACTTTCCTTAGGATAATACAGAATATACTAGATATATGATAGCTAGAAGCTTATTGATTGCTATGATCAGCTTCTCCTGGTGGTTTGATACATCTCCCCTATTTGATATCTCTCCCCATTTGATACATCTCCCCCTGGGCCAGAACCTATTTATGAAACTAAGAAACCAGAGGGTACAATTGCGCCTCCCTGCCTCCTTGTTACTGTAGTGCGTTATTGCGGTAGAGGTGTACCTGTCACAAGGCTTTCCTCCACTCAGCTGGATAACTCGGAAGCACCCACGCCTTCCCTGCTGGAGCCCCAGGCGGTACCGGTACTCGCAGCACCAGCTGATTCGTGCCGCGACGAGCCCATTGATATAGATGCTGGCACTGAACGGATATCCGTAGTGACGCCTGGAGATGATCTGGAACGTCTCTTAGACGTGGGTGACAAACACAGTTATAACTAGCAACATACTAATTGATAGCAGGTTAGAGTGCTGGACATACCATACAGCACTCACATAGGTAGGCGGATATTATATCATATCCCTATATTCTTTATAATCTGGTCTTCGCTGGCGCACAAGCTGTTTCCAAATGGTCTAACGCTTCGGTTTCACCTAGCGCACCAGAAGCAGCTAAAACCCAGCTGTGATTAATGTGAAACGTTCATTAAAACTCCTTTATTTACAGGTGCCATCTATTACAAAACTACTAGAAAGCCTGCTGAATCTGTCCCCTCCCTCCTCGTTTACGAGATATGTCGCTGGTAATACAGTGACGGAGCCGGAAAAGGAACGAGAGATGGCAGAGAGGCACAAAAGCATAAGGAGTTTCCTTCCGCAGGGTTTGGCTACTTAGAGGATTGGCTCCATCCCCTGCAACTAAGGACCAGCACTAGCAGAGATAGTGACCTGGTACAGGTCAAGAGGGGACAGCTGGCTTCTCGCTGATGGACTTAATCAGCAGACAACAATTAGTTGTAGACCTGTGTTGGATCCTTTGGTTTCCAGAGATGGCTCTCAAGACTAGTCACCAGTAACCCCCAATCACGATACACGCTGGTAGTGCAATAACTAGGGGTCCGGGCACCTCTTGCAATGCAATGCAGTGAAGGACATGGCTAACTAAAACTAGCTGCGTCGCGATGACATGTCGATGTGAGCGCTGCACTTTTGGGCCACAAAATCGCAGAGGCTCCCTGGAGCTCGGACCAAAAGGCAAAGCTGGGGTAACTTGCAGAGAGCCTTCCCTGGGGTCAGGGGGCATAGAACCCCTATGGAGTTAACATTTGGGGGTGGCTGAGCCGGTCAGCACCTCCCTTCTTGACTGGCGAGGACCATCCATGGCAATCGGTAGTTAGGAACCTGCATACTGGAGCCATACTGAATTGAGCTGATGGAAGGATTCGGAGACCTACGTATAGTTAGGGAAATGGGGGTGTGAAGGGGTAACATACCCCTTTTCCGCTGCCGTTAAAACACGGGTTATTGCCGTGTCAACCCGGGTCGCGGCTCAGTGGAAAAGGCTCCTAGGAAAAAATCCCGGGTCGACTGATCCAACATCCCTTCCCAGGTCTCGAGCAGGGTTTTATGCTGGTAAGAACCAGGGCCCTGATTCAGAGCCGGACGCTCTGACCAGAGCGCTCGCTCTGAATCAGGGCCCACCTCCATAAATATGGAGCGTCCTCCTGGACGCTCGTATAGCTGTGTGTCACCACCCACAGTATATACGAGCGTGCAGGATGATGGCCGCGATGGTCTAGACCATCGCCACTGCGTACAGAAGCCTGCGGTTGAGTTTCTCAACTGCAAGGCCCGGAGTGATTTTGGCTCTATCAGAGCCAAAATCACTCCCACTGACATCACTAGTGATGTCAGTGGGCCGGCTCCTGACAGTAGGCGTTCCCTTGGGAATGCCCCCGTCTGGGAGGCACGCCCCCGGCACACCCACCAAAGGGGGCGTGCTGTCAATCAACATCGACAGCACGCCCCCTTTGATCAGACACAACGAGCGAAGGAAAGTCCTTCGTGGCGCATGCGCACGACGGAGCTCCCTCCGTCGTGCGCATGCGCAGTGCACACCATCGACCCACTTGCGAGCGGACAGCCGCTTGCGAGTGGGTCTGAATGAGGGCCCAGGTCCCGTTCACAACATAGGGAGAGCCACATTTCCCACAACTTGGAGATGATGTAAGCCCCGGTGTAAACGGGGTTCAAGCCGCCGTGACACGGCTTGAAAGTGAAACACGTGTTCAAGGTCCTGGCTTAGATCCTGGATTGTGGTGAAAAATCGGTATAATAAGAAGGACAAAAGAATGAGCATTGAGCCATCCTACCGTAACTCTTCTGATTGTGTCGCTGAATACCATGAATAACTTTTGGATTATCATCCGTACACGGCCCAGGTGTCATTTGGTTATTAGCACATGGCCAATGACCCAGGTTACTAGCGAGGACTTACCTCCTGGGCACAAGTAACCCTTAAACACGCAGATGCTCTCCCCACCACAGATCTGCTGGAACAGGCTGAGCTCGTCTTTCGGCCTTATCACCTCCTTGGTCACACAGAACCCTGTCCCCAGGTATTGCAGCGTCATTTTTACATTTGATTGTTTATTCAACGTTTGAGGGTTTATTTTATTGTTTGAGTCACAACCGGACTGTGAAACCTAAATGAGACAACAAACACATCACACTTGTTTCACGATCGGTATTGTTGTAGTGACATCATTATTGTCATCATCATCATTATAGTTATTTAAAGAAAAAATGTTTTTGGATCAGTTACACCAACTACAAAATGACTATTGTGGCTGGAAGGAAAGTATGTTATTATAGCTTTATATAAAGGTGGGGTCTACTGATCAAAGTGTGCGATTAGTCTGCAAAACTTTTCAATCAAACTCACCGCAATTTACAAAAACTTCGAACCTATCAGAGCAATTTGCCATTGCTCCTTATCCGATAAGCAGCTGTCCTGATGAAACCCAACAGTGGGGCTGATTCAGCAGTGCACGCAAATGCAATGCTGAACGCAGATCCCCGATTATCGGGAATCTACTTGTGCACAGGACTTATTCTGCGAGTGTGCAGAATGGGTCTCGCGTAATCGCACGCAACCCCTTCAATGCCTCTGCCTGATTGACATGCAGAGGCATTTAAGGTACGGTGCGGGGTCGACCAGCGTCCCTGGAAATGGGGGCGTGTCCGTCCCATTTTCCGGGAGTGGCAAGGCCAGGGTTACGTCGACGGACGCAGGTTCTTGGCCTTGCAAGCCGGCCAGCCCGAGTGAGCTGAGGCTTACTCAGCTGGCCGGACACCATCGCGACCATTGACCACCGATGGTTGTGATGGTGATCCCAGTCTGTGACCTCGGTCGTACTGCTGGGATCGCTAATGCAGCAGGGGGTGTCATACAGGCGGTGTCATACACCTCCTGCTGCATTTGCATTATTGCAATGACGGAATTGCAAAGCTGCCTGCGTGCATACATCATATATCTATAGCCTGCATGTATACATCATATATCTATAGCCTGCTTGCATACATCATATATCTATAGCCTTTGTGCATACATCATATATCTATAGCCTGCGTGCATACATCATATATCTATAGCCTGTATACATACATCATATATCTATAGCCTGCGTGTATACATCATATATCTATAGCCTGCGTGCATACATCATATATCTATAGCCTGCGTACATACATCATATATCTATAGCCTTCGTACATACATTATATATCTATAGCCTGCGTGCATACATCATATATCTATAGCCTGCGTGCATACATCATATATCTAAGCCTGCATGCAAACATCATATATCTATAGCCTACGTGCATACATCATATATCTATAGCCTGCGTGTATACATCATATATCTATAGCCTGCGTGCATACATCATATATCTATAGCCTGCATGCATACATCATATATCTAAGCCTGCGTGCATACATCATATATCTATAGCCTACGTGCATACATCATATATCTATAGCCTGCGTGTATACATCATATATCTATAGCCTGCGTGTATACATCATATCTATATCCTGCATGTATATATCATACCTATAGCCTGCGTGCATACATCATATATCTATAGCCTGCGTGCATACATCATATATCTATAGCCTGCATGCATACATCATATCTATAGTCTGCGTGTATACATCATATATCTATAGTCTGCGTGTATACATCATATATCTATAGCCTGCGGGCATACATCATATCTATAGCCTGCGTGTATACATCATATATCTATAGCCTGCGTGCAGCTTTGCAATTCTGTCCGATGTTGAATCACCCCCAGTGATACTTATGCCAAACGGCAAAAGTTTGCACTGGGTTCTGTCTCGGCAGTGTTACTTTGCATCCGCGATCTGAGGGCCTCATTCAGAGACTGACGCTAACCCGATGGATTGCGCACATCTCCGATGTTTTGGGGTCTGCGCATTCGCAGGACCCGTTCTGCACGTGCACAGGACGGGTCCTGCGATTTTACTTGCAGACCCACCCAAGCCGCAGCATGAGTGACATACTGCGGGATTTGTGGGGCGGAGCAGCGATGTGGCTAGCCACCGCTCCCAGAAACGGGCACGTCGTCCCCGTTTTCCGGGAGGGTCAAGACCAGGGCATGTGTTGGTGGTCGCTGATTTCCTGTCCTCGCAAGTGACCAGGACCCGGCCAGACTGCAGTAAGCTTCAGCTTCCGCAGCCTGGCCAAAGGTGCAACCATTGTAACCTATGGTGGCGATAGTGATCCCAGGCTGCAACCTCAGTTGCCTACAGACACCTCCTTGCATTTTGCATTTTAGATGGACAGAATTGCGCAGCTGCTCGTGTGCAGCTCTACAATCCCATCCATCCCTGAATCAGGCCCTAAATTCGCATTTGCGCGCCGTGAGGCTTGTTTCAGGCGGACGGATCCGAATGTATCCCACTACATTATCCGGGACCCTCTTCCTATAGAAAGGCATGGGGCTCCCAGGGCTAACGCCATCTAATGATGGGCTTAGTTGTTGCAGTCAAGCTCCGAAACTTTTCAGATCTAGGAGCTTCATGAATTGATTAATCACAGCGTCCGCAGCCACAGGTTGATAAATAGGCACAATACATGGAGGAACTTGCACATATGCCATCCCTGGGCACTTTGATAAATAGGCCCCTATGTCTCATGCTGGCAGGTTGCCTATAAGCCTATTTTTCCATTGAAGCAAGACATATCAGTACATTGTAAAGACTTGTACAAGAAATATCATAATAATGACAAGAGAAAAACAGAGATTGATACTTCCTCCATCTTTCCAGGAAGACAAGCCACAGTAATAAACACCGACAACGGTTATAAAATGTAATTTGCAAACTATAACAATATATTTATAGCACATTTTTACTTAGAATATGAACAATGAACGGAATGTGTCACCCGCCTCCCAGAGTACATAGAAAAAATCTATAAAAACATATACCCCTATACGTCAATCGGGGTGTCGCCCTCCAACAATCTCCTCCCGTACCAAGATGTCAGGCGTAAGCAATCATGAATCTTTCTCTGCATAGTGATGGGCACAGATCCTATATAACTCTCCCAGACATAAAATAAAACTCCCACTCGTTTCACTTTCTCAAACATGGTCTCTACCGAGTCCATCCGAAAGATATGGTAAAGTTTCTCTTTATATAGATTAAATATAGGAGGACCTGGGTTAACCCAATTCTGAAGTATGGTTTTCTTGACTGCAGACTTAGGGCTGTATTCAATTTGTAGGCGAAAAGTCAGTTTTGGCGAAACTTTTCCGTCATTATCGACGATTTCATTTATCCCCGTATTCAATTTCCCCGACTTTTCGCCGGTACGAAAAGTTTGCGCATTGTAACCAGCGGAAAAGTATCGGCAATGGATGCCCGGCGGAAAAAAGCGCAGAATCAGGGTTTTGGGATGCAAAATTGCGGCAACCCCCCTAAACCCTTTGTACACCCTCCTTGGCGATAATTGCGTCAAAAAATGCAAAAACCCCCACTAAAGACACCCCAAAAAAGCACTTGGAAAAAATGGGCGAAAAATAATCAAGTGGGGGTACAAAATTAAAAAGTAGCTAAATAGCCTTTGGGGGTGTCTGGAAGTATGGGGGAGGTGTTTTTTTTGATTGCAGGTGTTTGCTGAAGGTGCGTTTTTGGCGCTATTTAATGCTTGCACCCATTTTCATGTACCCCAAATTTGATGGAACTACTTATTTCCCCCCAAAAAATGTCTAAATACTATTCTTCACCACTGTCACCAAAGACGCTAAATAGCACCTATTGAGTCCATTCAAAGGCCCAAATACCTTCAGCAGGGCTAATCAGGGGTACCCATAGTGAACCCCTATGTCAGAGCATCTTTTGGGGGGTGTCAGGCTGATTTCCCCAAAAACTACAGAACTTTTCGCCTGTTTGCGTTTCGCCGGGTCCCGTTTTCGCCGATTTGTAATTGAAGGAACACGTGGGGACGCGCGCGATACTTTTTCGCTGGCAAAACCTCAGATGACGGCGAAAAGTCCGGCCTCTGACTTTTCGCTTCAAATTGAATACGGGCCTTTGCTGCAGAACTTGTAGCCAGCAAAAGCTTTCTACCACCCTTAGTGACACGTTGAGATTTAGGGGGGAATCTAAATATAGCCCATTCTGGTGTGAGGGGGACATAATTAAGCAGCGTATTCCTTGCCTCTCGTTTCACCCTCAACCAAAATCCTCTAATTATTGGGCAATCCCAGAGGGAATGATACAGGTCTGCCACCTGATCGTAACGTTTTGGGCAGCAATACGACGGAGACAATCCCCTAAGGTACTGTCTATTGGGAGAGAGAGAAGTTCTGTGAATCACATTGTAAAACAATTCTTGATACATACTCGAGGGCAGAAGCTTACAGGCGAAATTGAGAAATCGTAGGAGATCTTGGGTGGAAAGAGTAGGAAAACGGACAAGCCACTGTCCCATCCCTGTTTGAGAAGCAGTATGGTCTATTGGCGTTTCCAGTGACACATATTAAGATATAACTTTCCTACACATAGGACCCGCCTCAATAATTTATCAAATGGATTATCCCAATCAGAGTCCCCCAGATTCCTTATCACAGTAGCAATGTAAAGCTGTGCCTGCAGAAATCCCATAGGAAAGGCCCGAATTATCTCAAATTTGTCCACCACCTCCGAATATAGAAGAGGTCTTTTGTCCTCAAAGTGGACCAAACTATAGTGTTTATTCCCCCTGTCCTCCAAATATTGAAGCGGTAGAGTGTAATTGCCTGTGGTTTACCTGATATCCGGACTTGGAGAGCCGCTGGTGTGATGGAGAAAGTAACTGCTGCGTCACTAAAGTTTTGTAAGAATTTTTAAGGGCGGTGGGAATGGCGGGTGCTGAGTAGTCTATGCTGAAGTTCATTGTGTTCATGATCATCGATGTACATTTCAGATAGACACACGGTAAGGGCGTCATGATCTCGGGACCTTTGCTGATGACGCGATCCAGCCAGGCGCAAGTCTGCAATTCATATCGACTGACGTAAATGACGGCAATATAGGTTTATAAAGCCCAACTTCCCAGCTTTGTACGTTTTATAGCCATGCATCAGTACAAAAGGAGATAAACGTACGTCAAATAAACCTACATAACGATCGCTTTGAACCAATTAAATAATACAATATTAATATCAAACTATTCCGTCATGGCTCTTATGTACTGTCAGGGGCTCATTCTCCATCCAGGATTAAGTTATGGATGAAAAGCAAGCTTACTAGTAATAGATACGGTGTATACCCAAACGCACATTGAGGCTGTGCAAATAATACAATAGTCACTTATATATAAAGAGCACTTGTCGAATGGTATCATATGCGTGATAAGGCCATTATTGTAGGGGAAATATGTTTATATAATATGTAATGGGTTTCATAAACTGCTGGGAATGTTTGAGAGCTTACATGGCTGATAAAGGAGGACAATAGCTTGCATTCCACTTCAACAATAGTAATAATTAGAATTGTATTGATATCACGCTTTACTGCAAGAGGACTCGAGGCATTTTACAGAAATCATGAACATAATTATGAGGTTTAGATTTGCAGAAAATACAGAAATCTTGAACATAATACAGGGTTGAAGCAGCCATTTTTAACATACAGTAATACAGGGTTGAAGCAGCCATTTTGAACGTAATATAGGGTTGAAGCAGCCATTTTGAACGTACAGTAATACAGGGTTGAAGCAGCCATTTTGAACGTAATACAGGGTTGAAGCAGCCATTTTGAACATAATACAGGGTTGAAGCAGCCATTTTTAGTCATAAATTCCAAGATTTATTCATCCTACCCAAGTAAGTACCAAGCGAAGCAGCCATCTTGGGAGCACTACATAGGTTACACTGGACTTTATAGTTAATGTCTGGAAGACATGACACATACTTGGGGAACGACAGAATACTAAAGCAATATACACAATCCGTACAAACTCATCAGATCCAGGCATTGTTCATCTCCAAAAGGAGAAACCCCTACAACAATCAGGATTCAGGGTGAGAATCAGAGGGGAGTGGTCCGAGACCCCTCTTTTGACATATAATCCATTGCAATAACCGCAGGGATCAGGGAATGGCACAGCCATAGAAAAATGAGATTTGCCCCTCAGCACACTGCAGCAAAAACAATACTTAAATCCTACATGATAATAGAGATTTAGAGGTATTAGTTACATACATTTGCAAATATATGAATAAGCGCCAGGCCAATCGTCAAGGCTCTTCTATACTGGCGTCCCTAACATTAAGGGGTTCACGTCCGAGAAGCAAGGCACCCCAAAAAAATTCCAGCCAAGGACCATCCCCAGGGCATCACACGAAAAAAGGGAAAAAGGTGATAGTGAAGTGTAAAGAAAAGATGTGTAAGGATAAATCAATAAGTCAAAAGAATACGTCTGAATTGTATGTGATGTTCCAACTAATCGGAGAAACCTGACACAGGCTGGGCCTGACACTGAGACCTGCCGCTCATACACACGGCTAATGTACAGATGAATTATGCATGATGTTACCAGCTCACCTTGACATGTGAATGCACCTTGTGTGAGACCTGCTGAGTAATGAGTCTCTGTAATCTCTACTTCTGTACATTTAGGCTCGCCATAATATCCCTTTAATCCGGGACACCTACAGTGCGAATTACACAGGTTCTGTGGCTAAATTGCCGCCAGGATTTCGCCTGGCTTTAATCAGCCATAGAACCTGTGTAATTCATACGTGTCCCGTATTAAAGAGATATTATGGCAAGGCTACATGTTACCCCTCTAATTACGCTGACTTAGGTAGATACACTCCAGCAAATGTTACTTGTGTTGATGACACTTTCTGAGACTTGTATTGATTACATATAGACCAGGGGTAGGCAATGCGCTGCACTCAAGCCGCTGTAGAACTACACATCCCAGCATTCCCTGTCGCAGTTTTGCTGTTAGGGAAGCTAAAATTGCAGCAGGGCATGCTGGGATGTGTAGTTCCACAAGCAGTTGGAGTGCCAGATTTTGCTGTACCCCTGGTATAGACTATATAGTATCCGTATTACTCTTATTTCTTAACTCCCTTTTCTGAATTGTACACACCAATGACTTTTAGGGATTGTATCAGTTTCTATTTATGAAACTTTAATGAGCCAAAAAGCACTATATAATTCATCGAAGGGTTAACAAGGGAGAAATCAGACATGTCCTGGCTTTAACCAATGGTTTTCTAGTTGCACAGGATATATATGTCTCCCAAATTGTGGGGACAATAAATCACCCCTTTAAATTAGTTAAGTTAAGGGGGTGCTACCATGGACATATTATTAAAGTTACAACAATAACAGAAGAGAGGGAAAATTAAATGTCCTGGGATGGTGCACTAAACTGATATATTAAAATATAACTTTTATTGGATAATAATAAAATTCAAATATTCTTAGATTATAACACAAAAAAAGACAGCGAAAATAGGTTAAAATACAGATAAGTAGTGTCATTTGTTATACCAATGTGATGTTATGTTTAATACTCCTGCATAATGAACCCTTTGCATTGGAAATGTGGACAGAACTTTCACAATAGCCTAGTTCCACCTCGAGTGATGAACTATACTATACGGTATCCGGTCGATTGGTCGAATGGACTTTCATCGACAATTTATTTTTATCCGGTCGGAAGAAGCACAGTTTAAACACTTATGTGACACCGCGCAGCTTACTGATCTGCATAATCTTCCCAGGCACACTCTGGCTAATCAGATATTAGTGAATGTACCATGCGTATTATCTGACCATATCTATTATGATATAAAATTCACCCATGTACAATAGTAATGCCACCATCTCACTAATATTTAAGTGACTTTAATAATACAAGCATTTCTAAAAAACAACTGTGGGGAACTAAATGACTTGTACAAAATAGATTTAACTAATGATACAGTATATGTCAAAATATGACATAATGCCTATATAATAACCCTATGAGAAATTACATGGGACATTGGGCCTGATTCAGAGCCGCTCGCTCTGAATCAAGGCCGGGGTTGTTGTTTTTTTGGAGCGGCCTCCTGGACGCTCGCATAGCTGTGGCCACCCACAGCTAATGCGAGCGGCTAGGATGATGGTCGCGATGGTCAAGACCATCGCGACCATCGGGCTTGCGACGAGACCCTTGTGGTAGGGTCTCGTGGCCGCAAGCCCCAGAGAGCTTTCGGTTCAAACGGAGCCGAAATCTCTCCCACTGACATCACTTGTGATGTCAGTGGGGCCGGCCACAAACGGTAGGCGTTCTCATGGGAACGCCTCCGCTGCCCGCCCACCAAAGGGGGCGAACTGTCACTCAACATCGACAGCACGTCCCCTTTGGTGCGAGACCCGGAGCGACAGATTGCCCGGCTCCGTCGCGCGCATGGACAGTGGGCCACCATCGACCCGGTTGCGAGCGTTCAGCGCTTACAAGAGGCTCTGAATCAGGCCCATAGTCAGATAGACAGAATCTTCTCAAGAATTTTCTCAAACATTTGAGATGTACTGATTGCCAGAACATTATACTAACTGCAGGGACTATTATTATTATTTTTGTGTGGTGTTGTATAAAAAGTGTGGGAACACTATACTCATATATCAAATAAAGTATATACCACGAATATTACTAACAGCACTAAATATTGTAATAATATGTAGGAGTGCTGCTTCAAATGTTCTTTTGAGAACAAACATCACATATTTTCTAATTCTTTTGTCACTACTTATCTGTATTTTAACCTATTTTCGCTGTCTTTTTTTGTGTTATAATCTAAGAATATTTGAATTTTATTATTATCCAATAAAAGTTATATATCAGTTTAGTGCACCATCCCAGGACATTTCATTTTCCCTCTCTTCTGTTATTGTTGTAACTTTAACCTATTTACCGCAGGTTAACGCAGTTTCCATAGTCCCCTAACAGTCTTCGAATCATCAATGCTAGCAGCAAACTGCCGCCACCCTGAGAAGGCGTTACTTACCTTTATATATGCCATCCAACGCAAATCGGAGCGCCATCGCTGGCCTCACTGGTTCACGCATGCTCACTGCTGGGGGCGGGGCGCAGGGCAAGAGGATAGTAGATATGGATCCCTCTTCGCAACCCAGATCGCCTTAACGCTGTGAAACTAAGAAAACTGAGGGGTCTATTTACTAAGCAGTGTTAGGAGACAGAGTGACAAGTGATGAGAAAGTGATAAGGTACCAGCCAATCAGCTCCCAACTGTCATCTCACAGGCTGTGTTTGAAAAATGACAGTTGGGAGCTGATTGGCTGGCACCTTATCACTTTCTTATCACTTTTCACTCTGTCTCCTAACACTGCTTAGTAAACAGGCCCCTATAACTTTTGGGTGTAGGGCCCCGTTTTATTGTGTGCGCATTGCGGACAGCGTCTGCGCTGCACGGTGTTATCATCAGTGATATCTCATGCGTTACCTATATGGTGAATGGCCCCGGTACCTTATTGCTACAAAACTAGGTGAAAAATAATATATAGCTACGTACTGTACTGACGTGACATAGCAGGTATTACACTGACGGGACACATTGATAGAGAATCAGAATTCCGTGTCAGAGGTTAATACTTGCGTCCGGTAGGTTTCTTATGCTTAAATCCCCTATCGCTAGTATTCTTGACCCATAGGTCACAATCCAAAAACTAGGTCACCGCAAATCTCGTGATATCATTTTGAACCTGTGCCCAATTTCCTAAGTAATGTGTTTAATAATCACTTGTGTGGTCATTTCATTCGAATTCGAGGGAATTTAAAATGAAACAATGACGTGCGGAGCCGATTCGCACAAATAAAACAATTAAGATCATGTTGGGTCCTGAACAGCGACACATTTCCCTATCACACAGTCTAGCGATCAGCCCTTAGTGACAGCAGAATATTGTACACAGTTCCCCGGCGACCATTACTTACGTCACTTGGAACTTTCCTGGGGGGACCGATGTCCTTCCAAGGTCCGAGCTTCATCTCTGGCTCCTCACTAGTAGCACGGTCATCTGGTGAGACGCAGCGTTGCTAAGAGCCCAGAGAGTTGATCCTTAGAGTTGCTGCTTCTCTGCTTCACTACATACATTGTTCCTGACAGGTATAAGGTTGACCTGATCCATTTCTCTAAGGTCTAGGTATACCTTACAGTGTAGCAGACACAGTGTGACTGCGGATACGACCTTTGCCCTCACGGTGGGGCTGTGTCTGAGTTGGGAGCAAAGCAAAAAAAGAGCCGGTAACTTTGCACCGTGGTAACACCAGGCTGCACTGCAGGGGGGGCAGATGTAAGATGTGCAGAGAGATTTAGATTTGGGAGGGATGTGTTCAAACTCTAATCTAAATTGCTGTGCAAGAATAAAGCTGTCCAGCATTTATGGGCTACATGCAAAAGCAGACGGTATTTACCCTGCATGCAAACATAATAAATGTATTTGTACCCCTTGCAGTGCTTTATCTGCTCACAAATCAGCCCCAGTATGTGAGCGGACTTTAGATTTAAAAAAAAAAACATTCTAATTAACCGGCTACTGAGTTCTTTCTCAGTCCTGTGCTGAGCCCATTTTGTTACGTTTGTTCTCATCACTTTCCAGACCAACATCATTAGTACTGATATTTATGTACAGTACCCACACAAATAAAGTGCAAGCAAAACAGTCAAAAAAGTGTTTGGCTTTTTTTTCTAAACTCTACGAAGATATTCTTTGTGGTTCTTGCGCTGGCATTAATGCACCCCTCCAAAATTGCAGGAAGCAGGATTCTACGCACTCGGAAATGATAATGCATTTTCTTCTTGATCATTTTTGCTGTTTCAATGTGAACGCTTGTATAGAAATAACATGGCAGCATCCCCAGGTCTTAGCAAGACATCAAAAATGATGCTACAGTACTGCTGTGTTCTGAAGCCTATACTAGCACATGGTAATAGTATAGTGATAGTATGATTTCTGACGTCATCCAGTAAGAGACCTAACAGTTGTCCCTGCTGTTATGCACAATGACGTAAATTAACTATTCAATGTGCTCAATGTTTGGCTTGAATTAAACCATTTATGGGGAACCTTGTATAAAGCCCCCGGAATCATTTGGTCTGGCCCTCGGAGCTTTTTCTACTAGCCTCATCTGGCTAGCAGGGTGCCTAGAATGTCACCCTGCAGCCAGAATCTATGCAGCAGTGCCTCCTGGAACGTCCTTATGATGCTTCAGTCATTTACACCCTGCCCTTACAGCTCCCCGGAGCATCCTTAGGATCCTTCAGTCATTTACACCCTGCCCTTACAGCTCCCCGGAGCATCCTTAGGATCCTTCAGTCATTTACACCCTGCCCTTACAGCCTCCTGGAACGTCCTTATGATGCTTCAGTCATTTACACCCTGCCCTTACAGCTCCCCGGAGCATCCTTAGGATCCTTCAGTCATTTACACCCTGCCCTTACAGCTCCCCGGAGCATCCTTAGGATCCTTCAGTCATTTACACCCTGCCCTTACAGCTCCCCGGAGCATCCTTAGGATCCTTCAGTCATTTACACCCTGCCCTTACAGCGCCCCGGAGCGTCCTTAGGATCCTTCAGTCATTTACACCCTGCACTTACAGCTCCCCGGAGCGTCCTTAGGATGCTTCAGTCATTTACACCCTGCCCTTACAGCGCCCCGGAGCGTCCTTAGGATCCTTCAGTCATTTACACCCTGCCCTTACAGCTCACCGGAGCATCCTTAGGATCCTTCAGTCATTTACACCCTGCCCTTACAGCGCCCCGGAGCGTCCATAGGATCCTTCAGTCATTTACACCCTGTCCTTACAGCTCCCCGGAGCGTCCTTAGGATCCTTCAGTCATTTACACCCTGTCCTTACAGCTCCCCGGAGCGTCCTTAGGATCCTTCAGTCATTTACACCCTGTCCTTACAGCTCCCCGGAGCGTCCTTAGGATCCTTCAGTCATTTACACCCTGTCCTTACAGCTCCCCGGAGCGTCCTTAGGATCCTTCAGTCATTTACACCCTGCCCTTACAGCTCCCCGGAGCATCCTTAGGATCCTTCAGTCATTTACACCCTGCCCTTACAGCTCCCAGGAGCATCCTTAGGATCCTTCAGTCATTTACACCCTGCCCTTACAGCTCCCCGGAGCATCCTTAGGATCCTTCAGTCATTTACACCCTGCCCTTACAGCTCCCCGGAGCGTCCTTAGGATGCTTCAGTCATTTACACCCTGCCCTTACAGCGCCCCGGAGCGTCCTTAGGATCCTTCAGTCATTTACACCCTGCCCTTACAGCTCACCGGAGCATCCTTAGGATCCTTCAGTCATTTACACCCTGCCCTTACAGCGCCCCGGAGCGTCCATAGGATCCTTCAGTCATTTACACCCTGTCCTTACAGCTCCCCGGAGCGTCCTTAGGATCCTTCAGTCATTTACACCCTGTCCTTACAGCTCCCCGGAGCGTCCTTAGGATCCTTCAGTCATTTACACCCTGCCCTTACAGCTCCCCGGAGCGTCCTTAGGATCCTTCAGTCATTTACACCCTGCCCTTACAGCTCCCCGGAGCATCCTTAGGATCCTTCAGTCATTTACACCCTGCCCTTACAGCTCCCCGGAGCATCCTTAGGATCCTTCAGTCATTTACACCCTGCCCTTACAGCTCCCCGGAGCATCCTTAGGATCCTTCAGTCATTTACACCCTGCCCTTACAGCTCCCCGGAGCATCCTTAGGATCCTTCAGTCATTTACACCCTGCCCTTACAGCGCCCCGGAGCGTCCTTAGGATCCTTCAGTCATTTACACCCTGCACTTACAGCTCCCCGGAGCGTCCTTAGGATGCTTCAGTCATTTACACCCTGCCCTTACAGCGCCCCGGAGCGTCCTTAGGATCCTTCAGTCATTTACACCCTGCCCTTACAGCTCACCGGAGCATCCTTAGGATCCTTCAGTCATTTACACCCTGCCCTTACAGCGCCCCGGAGCGTCCATAGGATCCTTCAGTCATTTACACCCTGTCCTTACAGCTCCCCGGAGCGTCCTTAGGATCCTTCAGTCATTTACACCCTGTCCTTACAGCTCCCCGGAGCGTCCTTAGGATCCTTCAGTCATTTACACCCTGTCCTTACAGCTCCCCGGAGCGTCCTTAGGATCCTTCAGTCATTTACACCCTGTCCTTACAGCTCCCCGGAGCGTCCTTAGGATCCTTCAGTCATTTACACCCTGCCCTTACAGCTCCCCGGAGCATCCTTAGGATCCTTCAGTCATTTACACCCTGCCCTTACAGCTCCCAGGAGCATCCTTAGGATCCTTCAGTCATTTACACCCTGCCCTTACAGCTCCCCGGAGCATCCTTAGGATCCTTCAGTCATTTACACCCTGCCCTTACAGCTCCCCGGAGCGTCCTTAGGATGCTTCAGTCATTTACACCCTGCCCTTACAGCGCCCCGGAGCGTCCTTAGGATCCTTCAGTCATTTACACCCTGCCCTTACAGCTCACCGGAGCATCCTTAGGATCCTTCAGTCATTTACACCCTGCCCTTACAGCGCCCCGGAGCGTCCATAGGATCCTTCAGTCATTTACACCCTGTCCTTACAGCTCCCCGGAGCGTCCTTAGGATCCTTCAGTCATTTACACCCTGTCCTTACAGCTCCCCGGAGCGTCCTTAGGATCCTTCAGTCATTTACACCCTGCCCTTACAGCTCCCCGGAGCGTCCTTAGGATCCTTCAGTCATTTACACCCTGCCCTTACAGCTCCCCGGAGCATCCTTAGGATCCTTCAGTCATTTACACCCTGCCCTTACAGCTCCCCGGAGCATCCTTAGGATCCTTCAGTCATTTACACCCTGCCCTTACAGCTCCCCGGAGCATCCTTAGGATCCTTCAGTCATTTACACCCTGCCCTTACAGCTCCCCGGAGCGTCCTTAGGATCCTTCAGTCATTTACACCCTGCCCTTACAGCTCCCCGGAGCATCCTTAGGATCCTTCAGTCATTTACACCCTGCCCTTACAGATCCCCGGAGCATCCTTAGGATCCTTCAGTCATTTACACCCTGCCCTTACAGCTCCCCGGAGCGTCCTTAGGATCCTTCAGTCATTTACACCCTGCCCTTACAGCTCCCAGGAGCATCCTTAGGATCCTTCAGTCATTTACACCCTGCCCTTACAGCTCCCCGGAGCATCCTTAGGATCCTTCAGTCATTTACACCCTGCCCTTACAGCTCCCTGGAGCATCCTTAGGATCCTTCAGTCATTTACACCCTGCCCTTACAGCTCCCCGGAGCATCCTTAGGATCCTTCAGTCATTTACACCCTGCCCTTACAGCTCCCCGGAGCGTCCTTAGGATCCTTCAGTCATTTACACCCTGCCCTTACAGCTCCCCGGAGCGTCCTTAGGATCCTTCAGTCATTTACACCCTGCCCTTACAGCTCCCCGGAGCGTCCTTAGGATCCTTCAGTCATTTACACCCTGCCCTTACAGCTCCCCGGAGCATCCTTAGGATCCTTCAGTCATTTACACCCTGTCCTTACAGCTCCCCGGAGCGTCCTTAGGATCCTTCAGTCATTTACACCCTGTCCTTACAGCTCCCCGGAGCGTCCTTAGGATCCTTCAGTCATTTACACCCTGTCCTTACAGCTCCCCGGAGCGTCCTTAGGATCCTTCAGTCATTTACACCCTGCCCTTACAGCTCCCCGGAGCATCCTTAGGATCCTTCAGTCATTTACACCCTGCCCTTACAGCGCCCCGGAGCATCCTTAGGATCCTTCAGTCATTTACACCCTGCCCTTACAGCTCCCCGGAGCATCCTTAGGATCCTTCAGTCATTTACACCCTGCCCTTACAGATCCCCGGAGCATCCTTAGGATCCTTCAGTCATTTACACCCTGTCCTTACAGCTCCCCGGAGCGTCCTTAGGATCCTTCAGTCATTTACACCCTGCCCTTACAGCTCCCCGGAGCGTCCTTAGGATCCTTCAGTCATTTACACCCTGCCCTTACAGCTCCCCGGAGCATCCTAAGGATCCTTCAGTCATTTACACCCTGTCCTTACAGCTCCCCGGAGCGTCCTTAGGATCCTTCAGTCATTTACACCCTGCCCTTACAGCTCCCCGGAGCGTCCTTAGGATCCTTCAGTCATTTACACCCTGCCCTTACAGCTCCCCGGAGCGTCCTTAGGATCCTTCAGTCATTTACACCCTGTCCTTACAGCTCCCCGGAGCGTCCTTAGGATCCTTCAGTCATTTACACCCTGTCCTTACAGCTCCCCGGAGCGTCCTTAGGATCCTTCAGTCATTTACACCCTGTCCTTACAGCTCCCCGGAGCGTCCTTAGGATCCTTCAGTCATTTACACCCTGCCCTTACAGCTCCCCGGAGCATCCTTAGGATCCTTCAGTCATTTACACCCTGCCCTTACAGCGCCCCGGAGCATCCTTAGGATCCTTCAGTCATTTACACCCTGCCCTTACAGCTCCCCGGAGCATCCTTAGGATCCTTCAGTCATTTACACCCTGCCCTTACAGATCCCCGGAGCATCCTTAGGATCCTTCAGTCATTTACACCCTGCCCTTACATCTCCCCGGAGCATCCTTAGGATCCTTCAGTCATTTACACCCTGCCCTTACAGCTCCCCGGAGCATCCTTAGGATCCTTCAGTCATTTACACCCTGCCCTTACAGCTCCCCGGAGCATCCTTAGGATCCTTCAGTCATTTACACCCTGTCCTTACAGCTCCCCGGAGCGTCCTTAGGATCCTTCAGTCATTTACACCCTGCCCTTACAGCTCCCCGGAGCGTCCTTAGGATCCTTCAGTCATTTACACCCTGCCCTTACAGCTCCCCGGAGCATCCTTAGGATCCTTCAGTCATTTACACCCTGTCCTTACAGCTCCCCGGAGCGTCCTTAGGATCCTTCAGTCATTTACACCCTGTCCTTACAGCTCCCCGGAGCGTCCTTAGGATCCTTCAGTCATTTACACCCTGTCCTTACAGCTCCCCGGAGCGTCCTTAGGATCCTTCAGTCATTTACACCCTGCCCTTACAGCTCCCCGGAGCATCCTTAGGATCCTTCAGTCATTTACACCCTGCCCTTACAGCGCCCCGGAGCATCCTTAGGATCCTTCAGTCATTTACACCCTGCCCTTACAGCTCCCCGGAGCATCCTTAGGATCCTTCAGTCATTTACACCCTGCCCTTACAGATCCCCGGAGCATCCTTAGGATCCTTCAGTCATTTACACCCTGTCCTTACAGCTCCCCGGAGCGTCCTTAGGATCCTTCAGTCATTTACACCCTGCCCTTACAGCTCCCCGGAGCGTCCTTAGGATCCTTCAGTCATTTACACCCTGCCCTTACAGCTCCCCGGAGCATCCTTAGGATCCTTCAGTCATTTACACCCTGTCCTTACAGCTCCCCGGAGCGTCCTTAGGATCCTTCAGTCATTTACACCCTGCCCTTACAGCTCCCCGGAGCGTCCTTAGGATCCTTCAGTCATTTACACCCTGCCCTTACAGCTCCCCGGAGCGTCCTTAGGATCCTTCAGTCATTTACACCCTGTCCTTACAGCTCCCCGGAGCGTCCTTAGGATCCTTCAGTCATTTACACCCTGTCCTTACAGCTCCCCGGAGCGTCCTTAGGATCCTTCAGTCATTTACACCCTGTCCTTACAGCTCCCCGGAGCGTCCTTAGGATCCTTCAGTCATTTACACCCTGCCCTTACAGCTCCCCGGAGCATCCTTAGGATCCTTCAGTCATTTACACCCTGCCCTTACAGCGCCCCGGAGCATCCTTAGGATCCTTCAGTCATTTACACCCTGCCCTTACAGCTCCCCGGAGCATCCTTAGGATCCTTCAGTCATTTACACCCTGCCCTTACAGATCCCCGGAGCATCCTTAGGATCCTTCAGTCATTTACACCCTGCCCTTACAGCTCCCCGGAGCATCCTTAGGATCCTTCAGTCATTTACACCCTGCCCTTACAGCTCCCCGGAGCATCCTTAGGATCCTTCAGTCATTTACACCCTGCCCTTACAGCTCCCCGGAGCATCCTTAGGATCCTTCAGTCATTTACACCCTGCCCTTACAGCTCCCCGGAGCATCCTTAGGATCCTTCAGTCATTTACACCCTGCCCTTACAGCGCCCCGGAGCATCCTTAGGATCCTTCAGTCATTTACACCCTGCCCTTACAGCTCCCCGGAGCATCCTTAGGATCCTTCAGTCATTTACACCCTGCCCTTACAGATCCCCGGAGCATCCTTAGGATCCTTCAGTCATTTACACCCTGCCCTTACAGCGCCCCGGAGCGTCCTTAGGATCCTTCAGTCATTTACACCCTGCACTTACAGCTCCCCGGAGCGTCCTTAGGATGCTTCAGTCATTTACACCCTGCCCTTACAGCGCCCCGGAGCGTCCTTAGGATCCTTCAGTCATTTACACCCTGCCCTTACAGCTCACCGGAGCATCCTTAGGATCCTTCAGTCATTTACACCCTGCCCTTACAGCGCCCCGGAGCGTCCATAGGATCCTTCAGTCATTTACACCCTGTCCTTACAGCTCCCCGGAGCGTCCTTAGGATCCTTCAGTCATTTACACCCTGTCCTTACAGCTCCCCGGAGCGTCCTTAGGATCCTTCAGTCATTTACACCCTGCCCTTACAGCTCCCCGGAGCGTCCTTAGGATCCTTCAGTCATTTACACCCTGCCCTTACAGCTCCCCGGAGCATCCTTAGGATCCTTCAGTCATTTACACCCTGCCCTTACAGCTCCCCGGAGCATCCTTAGGATCCTTCAGTCATTTACACCCTGCCCTTACAGCTCCCCGGAGCATCCTTAGGATCCTTCAGTCATTTACACCCTGCCCTTACAGCTCCCCGGAGCATCCTTAGGATCCTTCAGTCATTTACACCCTGCCCTTACAGCTCCCCGGAGCATCCTTAGGATCCTTCAGTCATTTACACCCTGCCCTTACAGCTCCCCGGAGCATCCTTAGGATCCTTCAGTCATTTACACCCTGCCCTTCCAGCTCCCCGGAGCATCCTTAGGATCCTTCAGTCATTTACACCCTGCCCTTACAGCTCCCCGGAGCGTCCTTAGGATCCTTCAGTCATTTACACCCTGCCCTTACAGCTCCCCGGAGCGTCCTTAGGATCCTTCAGTCATTTACACCCTGCCCTTACAGCTCCCCGGAGCATCCTTAGGATCCTTCAGTCATTTACACCCTGTCCTTACAGCTCCCCGGAGCGTCCTTAGGATCCTTCAGTCATTTACACCCTGTCCTTACAGCTCCCCGGAGCGTCCTTAGGATCCTTCAGTCATTTACACCCTGTCCTTACAGCTCCCCGGAGCGTCCTTAGGATCCTTCAGTCATTTACACCCTGCCCTTACAGCTCCCCGGAGCATCCTTAGGATCCTTCAGTCATTTACACCCTGCCCTTACAGCGCCCCGGAGCATCCTTAGGATCCTTCAGTCATTTACACCCTGCCCTTACAGCTCCCCGGAGCATCCTTAGGATCCTTCAGTCATTTACACCCTGCCCTTACAGATCCCCGGAGCGTCCTTAGGATCCTTCAGTCATTTACACCCTGTCCTTACAGCTCCCCGGAGCGTCCTTAGGATCCTTCAGTCATTTACACCCTGCCCTTACAGCTCCCCGGAGCGTCCTTAGGATCCTTCAGTCATTTACACCCTGCCCTTACAGCTCCCCGGAGCGTCCTTAGGATCCTTCAGTCATTTACACCCTGTCCTTACAGCTCCCCGGAGCGTCCTTAGGATCCTTCAGTCATTTACACCCTGTCCTTACAGCTCCCCGGAGCGTCCTTAGGATCCTTCAGTCATTTACACCCTGCCCTTACAGCTCCCCGGAGCATCCTTAGGATCCTTCAGTCATTTACACCCTGCCCTTACAGCTCCCCGGAGCATCCTTAGGATCCTTCAGTCATTTACACCCTGTCCTTACAGCTCCCCGGAGCGTCCTTAGGATCCTTCAGTCATTTACACCCTGTCCTTACAGCTCCCCGGAGCGTCCTTAGGATCCTTCAGTCATTTACACCCTGTCCTTACAGCTCCCCGGAGCGTCCTTAGGATCCTTCAGTCATTTACACCCTGCCCTTACAGCTCCCCGGAGCATCCTTAGGATCCTTCAGTCATTTACACCCTGCCCTTACAGCGCCCCGGAGCATCCTTAGGATCCTTCAGTCATTTACACCCTGCCCTTACAGCTCCCCGGAGCATCCTTAGGATCCTTCAGTCATTTACACCCTGCCCTTACAGATCCCCGGAGCATCCTTAGGATCCTTCAGTCATTTACACCCTGCCCTTACAGCTCCCCGGAGCATCCTTAGGATCCTTCAGTCATTTACACCCTGCCCTTACAGCTCCCCGGAGCATCCTTAGGATCCTTCAGTCATTTACACCCTGCCCTTACAGCTCCCCGGAGCATCCTTAGGATCCTTCAGTCATTTACACCCTGCCCTTACAGCTCCCCGGAGCATCCTTAGGATCCTTCAGTCATTTACACCCTGCCCTTACAGCGCCCCGGAGCATCCTTAGGATCCTTCAGTCATTTACACCCTGCCCTTACAGCTCCCCGGAGCATCCTTAGGATCCTTCAGTCATTTACACCCTGCCCTTACAGATCCCCGGAGCATCCTTAGGATCCTTCAGTCATTTACACCCTGCCCTTACAGCGCCCCGGAGCGTCCTTAGGATCCTTCAGTCATTTACACCCTGCACTTACAGCTCCCCGGAGCGTCCTTAGGATGCTTCAGTCATTTACACCCTGCCCTTACAGCGCCCCGGAGCGTCCTTAGGATCCTTCAGTCATTTACACCCTGCCCTTACAGCTCACCGGAGCATCCTTAGGATCCTTCAGTCATTTACACCCTGCCCTTACAGCTCCCCGGAGCATCCTTAGGATCCTTCAGTCATTTACACCCTGCCCTTACAGCTCCCCGGAGCATCCTTAGGATCCTTCAGTCATTTACACCCTGCCCTTACAGCTCCCCGGAGCATCCTTAGGATCCTTCAGTCATTTACACCCTGCCCTTACAGCTCCCCGGAGCATCCTTAGGATCCTTCAGTCATTTACACCCTGCCCTTACAGCTCCCCGGAGCATCCTTAGGATCCTTCAGTCATTTACACCCTGCCCTTACAGCTCCCCGGAGCATCCTTAGGATCCTTCAGTCATTTACACCCTGCCCTTACAGCGCCCCGGAGCATCCTTAGGATCCTTCAGTCATTTACACCCTGCCCTTACAGCTCCCCGGAGCATCCTTAGGATCCTTCAGTCATTTACACCCTCCCCTAACAGATCCCCGGAGCATCCTTAGGATCCTTCAGTCATTTACACCCTGCCCTTACAGCGCCCCGGAGCATCCTTAGGATCCTTCAGTCATTTACACCCTGCACTTACAGCTCCCCGGAGCGTCCTTAGGATGCTTCAGTCATTTACACCCTGCCCTTACAGCGCCCCGGAGCGTCCTTAGGATCCTTCAGTCATTTACACCCTGCCCTTACAGCTCCCCGGAGCGTCCTTAGGATCCTTCAGTCATTTACACCCTGCCCTTACAGCTCCCCGGAGCGTCCTTAGGATCCTTCAGTCATTTACATCCTGCCCTTACAGCTCCCCGGAGCGTCCTTAGGATCCTTCAGTCATTTACACCCTGCCCTTGCAGCTCCCCGGAGCGTCCTTAGGATCCTTCAGTCATTTACACCCTGCCCTTACAGCTCCCCGGAGCGTCCTTAGGATCCTTCAGTCATTTACACCCTGCCCTTACAGCTCCCCGGAGCGTCCTTAGGATCCTTCAGTCATTTACACCCTGCCCTTACAGCTCCCCGGAGCATCCTTAGGATCCTTCAGTCATTTACACCCTGCCCTTACAGCTCGCCGGAGCATCCTTAGGATCCTTCAGTCATTTACACCCTGCCCTTACAGCTCCCCGGAGCATCCTTAGGATCCTTCAGTCATTTACACCCTGCCCTTACAGCGCCCCGGAGCGTCCTTAGGATCCTTCAGTCATTTACACCCTGCACTTACAGCTCCCTGGAGCGTCCTTAGGATCCTTCAGTCATTTACACCCTGCCCTTACAGCGCCCCGGAGCGTCCATAGGATCCTTCAGTCATTTACACCCTGTCCTTACAGCTCCCCGGAGCGTCCTTAGGATCCTTCAGTCATTTACACCCTGTCCTTACAGCTCCCCGGAGCGTCCTTAGGATCCTTCAGTCATTTACACCCTGCCCTTACAGCTCCCCGGAGCGTCCTTAGGATCCTTCAGTCATTTACACCCTGCCCTTACAGCTCCCCGGAGTGTCCTTAGGAACCTTCAGTCATTTACACCCTGCCCTTACAGCTCCCCGGAGCGTCCTTAGGATCCTTCAGTCATTTACACCCTGCCCTTACAGCTCCTCGGAGCGTCCTTAGGATCCTTCAGTCATTTACACCTTGCCCTTACAGCTCCCCGGAGCATCCTTAGGATCCTTCAGTCATTTACACCCTGCCCTTACAGCTCCCCGGAGCGTCCTTAGGATCCTTCAGTCATTTACACCCTGCCCTTACATCTCCCCGGAGCATCCTTAGGATCCTTCAGTCATTTACACCCTGCCCTTACAGCTCCTCGGAGCGTCCTTAGGATCCTTCAGTCATTTACACCTTGCCCTTACAGCTCCCCGGAGCGTCCATAGGATCCTTCAGTCATTTACACCCTGCCCTTACAGCTCCCTGGAGCATCCTTAGGATCCTTCAGTCATTTACACCCTGCCCTTCCAGCTCCCTGGAGCATCCTTAGGATCCTTCAGTCATTTACACCCTGCCCTTACAGCGCCCCGGAGCATCCTTAGGATCCTTCAGTCATTTACACCCTGCCCTTACAGCTCCCCAGAAGACGGTGTAGATGTAAGGTACTGGCATGAGAGCGGGTTAGGCTGTTTATGATAAGCTGTACTGGGACCCTTCTCTCACACCCTGCACCACTGGCCGCTCTATATAATACATATTCCCATTGCCTGCGTGTGAGATCACCCGTAGGGGTGCTGCTTTTATATGTCCACGTAAACCCTTGCCCCAGAACATCCAGATGCAATCTGGAAAACAAGCGGTGCTTACCAATCAGGATACAGCCGATGCTTCAGTCCCTTGTTAGGATCCAAACATTAAAGCCCCTCTCCGGGTGTTCTCATTGGTGATTCTTCACAAAGATCCTAACAAGGGCCTGAAACATTCACAGAGCAGCAGTCGCCGTTATAGTCACCGTAGCACCACTGCTCTCCCCCTCCCACCCCCCATAGGCCTCAGTGCCAGCAGGGCACCTTTCCTGCAACCTAACCCTCCCTCCCGCAGCCTAACCCTAAACCTCCCCTAAACCCTAATATTTACCATTGGGATTCCAACTACATCCCCCCCTGCATACATCCTGGGGTATACAATCGGGAAACCGGCTGCCCGACTGTCATATCCCGGCGAGGGTGAAACGCCGGGCGTCTATATCTAGACGCCTGTCATTTCCCCCGATGCCGGGAGACAGGCGCCCGGCATCCTGATTGAAGGTATGCCGGGCGCCGCGAGCGGATAGCCGCGAGGGGGGGGGTTAGGTTTAGGGCACCCGGGGGGGACTTAGTGTTAAGCACCCCCCCGGGAGGGTTAGGCTAGGGGGAGGGAGGGTTAGGGCTAGGCACCCCCGGGGGGGACTTAGGGTTAGGCACCCCCCCCAGGTTTAGGCAGCGGGGAAGGGGGGGATTAGGGTTAGGCACTTGGGGGGGAGGTTAGGGTAAGGCACCCCTAAGGAGGGTTAGCGTTAGGGGGTTAGGTTAGTTTATACTTACCTTAGGGACGATCGGGATTTCCAGCGCTGTCGGGCTTCCGCTGCCGGGCTCTGCTGTTCTGTCGGGCTGCCGCTGCCGGGAATCGAACTGCCGGCCATGCGGCAGCCGGGATTCCATACCGATTCCATCCTGGGGATGCATACATTTGCAGGTGTTTTCTGGGGGATTTTCTACAAAATTAGTTTAATAAATCTGCCCCTAAATGTGGTTTCTCTTCCATATCACTGTCATTGAGAAGTGCAGTAATTATGTGTGTTGTATAATAATTTATGGGAGGCTCTATCAGGCAACAACCTCACTAATATTAAGCTCTGACAGTGTAGAGCGGCGATGTCCGCCTGTGGTGTACAGGTGACAGTGACCTCACCGAACGGGCAGAACACCAGGATGTTATACTAAAAATACAAGGACACTTATATAGATGCGTATATCACTATATGATTTATTCTCATTACAACATGCGGCAGCACAATAACAGCCAATCACAGCAGTTATATGTCAGATGCAATCAGTGTGATTGTAGGAAGCCTCTTCCATGTCGTCAGACGGGTCTAATCTTCATCTCAGACTGTTTGTAGGAGTTACTGCACTGCTTGCCGGTAAACCAGTTAATGCCATTACACGTGTGGGTCAGATCTTTCCCGAGAAGGTACCCTCCGTTCAGGTTTGCCCAGTGAGTTGTATTGGGCCACCACCAGGCCCCCTTGAAGTCCAGGGCATAATTTCGTATCCTATTTGCGTCGTTGTCCTGGTCCACGGTGGAGAACATCGTAGCATTGTGGTGTTTCAGAGAATCTCCTAAACAGAAAATACAACCAGGGTTACGAGTGAACGTGTAAAAGTAACGCTTCTGCGTCGCAGTTGGCGTTTGCACCAGTTTTTATGAGAATAAGCCTGTTCTGGAAGACATCAGGTTCTGTTGGAGATAATGTGTAATGTCTTCACACTGAGGGTGATAGCCGTCACCTTACGACCACATATCCGACATGCCTAATAGTGATCGTGAAGAGTTATTATAGCATCATTAACGGGCATGGTGGGTGTTTGGGCCATGTGGAAGTACAAAGCCATTTGGCCAATATAGGCTTTGATATTGTAGCTCTTGAGGGCACTTACGATGAATCCATTGGGCAGCATGGATGGTGTACTGTTTAGCATTACTGCCTCACAGCCCCAAGGTCATGAGTTCGATTCCCACCATGGCCCTAACTGTGTGGAGTTTGTATATTCTCCCCTTTGTTTGACTAGGTTTCTTCCACGTACTGCAGTTTCCCCCCCACACTCCAAAAAATATACTGGTAGGTTAATTGGTTCCTAAAAATTATCCCTAGTGTGTAAGTGTGTGCGTGTACATGTGGTAGGGAATAGAGGGCCTGATTCAGAGCCGCTCGCAAAAAGCGAGCGCTTGCTCTGAATCACGGCGGCCGCTTTGTTTAAAAAACCCGGCCTCGCGATCATAGAGCTTGTCGACGAGACCCTTGTGGTAGGGCCCTAGTGAGCTAACGGCTTTCATATAGCCAGAAGCTCACTACTGACATCACTCGTGATTTCAGTAGGGCAGCCCACAAACGGCAGGCGTTCATTCAGGAACGCCTCCGTTTGTCCAGCCACCTACAAAACAGGGCGAGCTGTCGATCAACATCGACAGTCGCCGCGTTTGTAGCGAGCCGCGGAGCGAGTGAATTTCTCACTCGCTAATGGGCTCGCGCACTGCGCACGCCACACATGCGCAATGCCCCACCATCGACCCGCTTGCGAGCGGGTCTGAATCAGGCCCATAGAGTGTAAGCTCCACCGGGGCAGGGACTGCTGTGAATGGACAAATATTCTCTGTAAATCCCAAACGCAGCCGAGGTGTGAAAATATCTAAATGTCTCAGCCGTTGAGACTGGTGTTGAGGCGCCCGCTAGAGGAGTCTCAATTCCAGCCGCTTGCGTACAAAGATGAACCAACAGTCGCACATCGATCCATCAAACTTCAGAGTGACTCTGTGACCGCAGGGAGTGGCCGTCAGACGTAAGGCGCCAGATCATGCCCAACAGCGTATGGGTTCTTCTGTATATAATACTCTCCTTCCTTTATATAACACTGTTGTTCCTTTATATAAAACTGTAATTCCTTTATATAACACTGTCCTTCCTTTATATAACACTTTCATTCCTTTCTATAACACTGTCATTCCTTTCTATAAGACTGTAATTCCTTTATATAACACTGTCATTTATTTCTATAACACTGTCCTTCCTTTATGTAAGACTGTAATTCCTTGATATAACACTGTCATTCCTTTATATAACACTTTCATTCCTTTCTATAACACTGTCATTCCTTTCTATAAGACTGTCATTCCTTTATATAACACTGTCATTCCTTTATATAACACTGTCATTCCTTTAAGTAAGACTGTAATTCCTTCATGTAACACTGTCATTCCTTTATATAACACAGTTATTCCTTTATGTAAGACTGTAATTCCTTTATATAACACTGTCCTTCCTTTATATAACACTTTCATTCCTTTCTGTAACACTGTCATTCCTTTCTATAAGACTGTAATTCCTTTCTATAACACTGTAATTCCTCTATGTAAGACTGTAATTCCTTCATGTAACACTGTCATTCATTTATATAACACTGTCATTCCTTTATATAAAACTAATTCCTTTATATAAGACTGTAATTCCTTTATATAGCATTATATTTCTTTATATGACACTGTCATTCCTTTATAGGACACTGTCATTCCTTTATATAAGACTGTCATTCCTTTGTATAATACTGTCCTTCCTTTATATAACACTGTAATTCCTTTATATAACACTGGCATTACTTTATATAATACTGTAATTCCTTTATATAGCACTGTCATTCCTCTATATAAGACTGTAATTAATTAATATAACACTGTAATTCCTTTATATAACACTGTTCTTTTATATAAAACTGTAATTCCTTTATATAACACTGTCATTTCTTTATATAATGCTGCTGTTCCTTTATATAACGCTGCCATTCCTTACCTGCACTACCATTAACAAAGTCTCCAAGTATCAATTTGTATTTCTCAGACTCTCCCATAATTTTAAAAGTTTTGTATTTAGCAAAAGAGTTTACAGCCTCAAAGTCTTGTAGGTCCACTCGTAGTTCCCAAGTGCCTGCAATGAGAGCAAGATAATTAACTTTGTTAATGTTCTGTCTGGTAAAAAATAAATACAATTAGATTCAATGTATCTGACAGCACAATGTGTCCGCATCAGTGTGATGGAGGCTCATATCACTTCACTGTTGGAGGACCCTGCTCTTTCCACTATCTAAGTTTAAAAAACTTTTTTAACTCGGCCAATGTAATAGAGTCCGAGAACGTGCAAACTCACCTTTGTTTAGACTAAAAAACTCATGATTTAAACTCTCATCCAGATGTTTTCCCATTGTCAAGTTAAATTCATCATTGCTCCGGTGCGGGGACAGCTGCTCTGAAAAGCAGCTGTCCCCTCGGTTAGTATTGCAGCTACAGATGTTACTTACCTCCTCCCTCTCGGCCCGGGTATGCATGTGTAACCTTGGGTCACGCATGCACACAGCCGCCAGGGAGTTTGTGAGAAGGTGGCCTAGGGATCTGCTTGGATCCCTCTTCGCATCCCAGGAACTCCTTCCCATAGGAAGGAGCCGGGCTACGAGAGCAAGTGCCGTCTGTACTCTTGTACTCTGCTGTTAAGGCTGTGCTGTGCCCAGACTCACAAGTGGCTGTGCTGCTCTTATTCAATGTGTACAGGGGGGGCACGCTGCTGTATGCTGCACTGTACTCTGCTGTTAAGGCTGTGCTGTGCCCAGACTCACAAGTGGCTGTGCTGCTCTTAGTCAATGTGTACAGGGGGGGCACGCTGCTGTATGCTGCACTGTACTCTGCTGTTAAGGCTGTGCTGTGCCCAGACTCACAAGTGGCTGTGCTGCTCTTAGTCAATGTGTACAGGGGGGGCACGCTGCTGTATGCTGTGCTGTACTCTGCTGTATAGGCTGGGCTGTGTCAAGAATCACAAGTGGCTGTGCTGCTTTTAGTCAATGTGTATAAGGGGGGTACACTGCTTTATGCTGCACTGTACTCTGCTGTATAGGTTGTTCTGTGCCCAGACTCACAAGTGGCTGTGCTGCTCTTAGTCATTGTGTATAGGGAGGCACGCTGCTTTATGCTGCGCTGTACTCTGCTGTATATTTGCTGTGCTGTGTCCATCTAAAGAGAATGTTTATGTTTCATATATAAGCCCTGTGACTCCACTCACTTTTAATTCAGCTGCGACCTAAAAAAAAAATCAAAATGAAAAAAAAAATAGTTAAATTCTATTGTTTGTACTGTTTGGTGCGCTTTACCCTAGTGCACTTTGTTCACGTGCATATATAAGCCTTGTGACTCCACGCAGTGTGAGCCATGTGCTATGTTTGAAGTTGAACTGCCACGTGTTTGTGCCGCCCACTGCTGTCGCTTAGCTTAGTCAGCCAGCTAGCTCGGTGCAACCTTTTGGCCTGGGTAAAAACAATATTGTTAGCTGTGAGGTTGTCAAAATTGACTGGAAAATTATGTTATTGAGGTTTATAATGCTCTAGAATCAAAAAAAGGCTCAAACTATCTGATTTTAGCTTTTTTGTAACTTTAAAAAAAAAAAAAAAAACAGTCATGGCATTTTGACTAAACCAAAACTGGACGACGAATTAGCAACGAAACCAGCAAAAAATAGTCTGGTGCACATCTCTATATGAAATGCATCTAGCTGATCAGCGTCTAATGTTACCACGTGGTCATTGTTATTATTGTATAGGGGAACCTGCTGACTGTCTCTATGGACCCGATTTCACCAGAGGGTGCTGAACTGAAGTTGGACGCAGATTCCCGATTATCGCATGTGCAGAACGGGTCCAGCGAGATCGCATGTAGCCCCTGCTATGCCTCTGTCTGATTGACAGGCAGAGGTGTTTACGGGGTGGTGCGGGGACGCCTTGCATTCAAGGAAATGGGGGCTTGTGCTACCCCCATTTTCCGAGCATGCCGCTTGTGCTACCCCCATTTTCCGAGCGTGCCAAGGCCCAGGCTGCGACCCCGACATCAGATGCAGCAGGAAGTGTCAGGCACCTCCTGTCGAATTTGCATTTTAGCAAGGATGGAACTGCAAAGCTGCTTGTGTGCGGCTCTGCAATCCCGTTCCCTGCTGAGTCAGGCGCCATATCTGTATTATTATAGTTAGTTTTGTTCATGAGTTTTTATATACAAAGTGAATTTGTCCGTTTCCATTAAGATGTAATTATACTCCACCAAGCCGCTCCTAAATTAGACCTCACTGATTATATTTTATCTTTATGCTGTACATCGCGTTCCTCGTTCCTCGTATATTTATCACGGAGCGCGTGGGTCATGTGACCTCCTAGTGCTCATTACCTGACGATGTGATCTTGTGCAGATTCTCATTCCCCAGCCAGAACTCGGTCAGGCGTCCGCCAAACCCCGTCCTGTAGGACTTCCAGTCACGGTGGAACGTAACGGAACCATCAAAGCGTTTCTGAAATACCTGGAAATGATATAGGAGACGAGGCTGAAAGCTGCAGAGGGACCATTTTTGTCAGGACTCAGGTCCGGGAACCCTGCGGTTCCAGCTCTCATCACTGACTGTCCCCGGGGGAACAGAACTTGTCTTGTTAGGTTCTACGTCGTTACTCCAAACCTGCTGTTCCTTTACTTATTTGGGAACTGAGGGCCGAATTCAGACCCGCTCGCGAGCGCATGTCGATGTTGGCCAAGTGCGCATGCGCACGATGGAGGCGGCTCCGTCGTGCGCATGCGTGAGACCCGAATAATGACGGCCAAGCCGTCGTTATGGGTCTCGCACCAAAGGGGCCGTGCTGTCGATGGTGAGTGACAGCACGCCCCCTTTGGTGGGCGTGCCGGGGGCGTGGCTGCCCAGACGGAGGCGTTCCCACGGGAACGCCTACCGCCTGGGGCCGGCCCCACTGACATCACTAGTGATGTCAGTGGGAGTGCTCTCGGCTCTGATAGAGCCGAAAGCACTCCAGGGCTTGCGGCAGCGAGACCCTACCGCAAGGGTCTCGTCGCAAGCCCGATGGTCGCGATGGTCTTGACCATCGCGACCATCATTTTGGCCGTTCGCTATAGCTGTGGGTGGTCACCCACAGCTATGCGAGCGGCCAGGAGGCCTCTCTTAAATTCAGAGGGACGGCCCTGATTCAGAGCGAGCGCTCTGTCAGAGCGTCCGGCTCTGAATCAGGGCCTGAACTCTTAGTCGGACGCGTCCGTGTCTGCGGGTTTTGTCGGACGCACGCATGATTATGTGCCAAAGCCGCTGCACAGCTGGTGTGCACACGTGCGTATGAATGTGCAAGGACTGAGATACCCACTTATATATAGATGTCACTTCATGCTTCCAGCCTTTCCATTTAATCAAAGTGTTGATGGACTTTACATTCTAAGGGGTATATTTACTAAGATGGGAGTTCTTTTAAAAGTGATGTTGCCCATAGCAACCAATCAGATTCTACTTCTCATTTATCTAGCACCTTCTAGAAGATAACACCTGGAATCTGGTTGCTATGGGCAACATCACTTTTTAATAGAACTCCCATCTTAGTAAATATACCCCTAAGCCTGATGGGATGTGTATATCTCAGCTGTTCTCCCATCCACAAACAAATGATCTAATTAGTTGAGATTTATGGGTGCATTATAGTGTATATATTGTGAACTACTTTGTGTAACTACTGTTTATATGGTATAACATGTCCTATGGATAATAGCCCCAGCTGTGCACCATAAAATGACCTGCAGACACAACATAAGCTGATTTGCCGACAATAACCGTCCTGGGAGCTAAAGCTCTAATGGTTTGGTGCCTGGATCTCTCCAACTACATTATCCCCATGGCATCCCTGTGGACCCCTATGGACCCTGAAGTAGAAACCTCAGATTTTGCAAAACAGGCGCAATTCCGGCAAAATTCTAATTCCGCCAAGAACGGGCCGAATCAACCTCAGTGCCTCGCAAATCGACGTCCCAATTTACTTAATTGTTAAAGATATAAGTTGACAGATGTAGGGCCTAAGTGGTAGGATCTTCCTCCCTGTGCCAGCCCCACCCCTGAACATGTGACATCATGATGGGTGGGGCTGCCGGGCACAGGAAGAAGCTGAACACCTACGGACGCTGCTCACAGGGCACCCCTTGCCCACCCTTAGTTACGGCCTGGCCAGATGTATTGGAGAGTAAATTGTAAAGTTGCAGAGAATTCGCTATGTGTTACATTCACCCCATTAACTGTTGGAGATTACTGGGAAAATGTTATGGATTTGTTATTAGGTTTACTGTGGTTCCAACATCTGTATCGCTATAATACATATTATTAGTGTCACTTGTAACTTAATATCATCTAGCGATCAGGGATGTAATGTCGGCAATGGGTATTTGATAAAAAAATTAAATTCCCTGAATGTGTGACCGGCATTTTTTAGGAAATGTAGCAGTTTCTGCAGAAAGACTTACAATCCAGCCTCCGCCATCAGTGTGCATGTCACACAGGACCCGCAGGGGGGCGCTGCCATTCGGGTATATGATGTACCAGTCACTAAGTATCACTCCAAGATCCCGCAGCTCCTTACAGTTCTTGGCAGCTGAGAGATGGGAAGGAGAAAGTTATATATAATGTCTGTCCATGCTGGTAGCGGGTTACACTGTCTGACTATGCTGTGAGATGACACTGTCTATGCTAGGAGCAGGTGACACTGTCTATGCTGGGAGCAGGTGACACTGTCTATGCTAGGAGCAGGTGACACTGTCTATGCTGGGAGCAGGTGACACTGTCTATGCTAGGTGCAGGTGACACTGTCTATGCTGGGAGCAGGTGACACTGTCTATGCTGGGAACAGGTGACACTGTCTATGCTGGGAGCAGGTGACACTGTCTATGCTGGGTGCAGGTGACACTGTCTATGCTAGGAGCAGGTGACACTGTCTATGCTAGGAGCAGGTGACACTGTCTATGCTAGGAGCAGGTGACACTGTCTATGCTAGGAGCAGGTGAGACTGTCTATGCCTTGAGCAGGTGACACTGTCTATGCTGGGAGCAGGTGACACTGTCTATGCTAGGTGCAGGTGACACTGTCTATGCTAGGAGCAGGTGACACTGTCTATGCTAGGAGCAGGTGACACTGTCTATGCTGGGAGCAGGTGACACTGTCTATGCTGGGAGCAGGTGACACTGTCTGCTAGGAGCAGGTGACACTGTCTATGCTGGGAGCAGGTGACACTGTCTATGCTGGGAGCAGGTGACACTGTCTATGCTGGGAGCAGGTGACACTGTCTATGCTGGGAGCAGGTGACACTGTCTGCTAGGAGCAGGTGACACTGTCTATGCTGGGAGCAGGTGACACTGTCTATGCTAGGTGCAGGTGACACTGTCTATGCTGGGAGCAGGTGACACTGTCTATGCTGGGAGCAGGTGACACTGTCTATGCTGGGAGCAGGTGACACTGTCTATGCTGGGAGCAGGTGACACTGTCTATGCTAGGTGCAGGTGACACTGTCTGCTAGGTGCAGGTGACACTGTCTATGCTAGGAGCAGGTGACACTGCCTATGCTAGGAGCAGGTGACACTGCCTATGCTGGGTGCAGGTGACACTGCCTATGCTGGGAGCAGGTGACACTGCCTATGCTGGGAGCAGGTGACACTGTCTATGCTGGGAGCAGGTGACACTGTCTATGCTGGGTGCAGGTGACACTGTCTATGCTGGGTGCAGGTGACACTGTCTATGCTGGGAGCAGGTGACACTGTCTACGCTGGGTGCAGGTGACACTGTCTACGCTGGGAGCAGGTGACACTGTCTACGCTGGGAGCAGGTGACACTGTCTATGCTGGGAGCAGATGACACTGTTTCCCCTGGGAGCAGGTGACACTGTCTACGCTGGGAGCAGGTGACACTGTCTATGCTGGGAGCAGGTGACACTGTCTATGCTAGGTGCAGGTGACACTGTCTATGCTGGGAGCAGGTGACACTGTCTATGCTGGGAGCAGGTGACACTGTCTATGCTAGGAGCAGGTGACACTGTCTACGCTGGGTGCAGGTGACACTGTCTATGCTGGGAGCAGGTGACACTGTCTACGCTGGGAGCAGGTGACACTGTCTACGCTGGGAGCAGATGACACTGTTTCCCCTGGGAGCAGGTGACACTGTCTACGCTGGGAGCAGGTGACACTGTCTATGCTGGGAGCAGGTGACACTGTCTATGCTAGGTGCAGGTGACACTGTCTATGCTAGGAGCAGGTGACACTGTCTATACTAGGTGCAGGTGACACTGTCTATGCTAGGAGCAGGTGACACTGTCTATGCTGGGAGCAGGTGACACTGTCTATGCTAGGTGCAGGTGACACTGTCTATGCTGGGAGCAGGTGACACTGTCTATGCTGGGAGCAGGTGACACTGTCTATGCTAGGAGCAGATGACACTGTCTATGCCCTGCGGTGCCCTGCACCATGGCACTGGTCGCACTACCCTAGTTACGGCCCTGCTTTCTACAGCATTTTCATACAGAAAACTACAACTTAAATAGCTACTATACATTTCCTGCTGTAACTATTCATTAAATCCTACATTTATGGTCACAGAAATAGGTGCGAGGAAACCTCACCGTACACAGATTCCGGAAAGGCTGAGTCTCCCTTTTCCCCTGTAGACATGAAACATAATTCACAGCGATAAATAGGCCAAAGTATAAAGCTGACAACATTTCAAAACCACATTTATACATTTACATTTATATCATTATATCCTTCTTAGCAGATAGCTTGTTTCTCTGGATCCATCTATCATTGGAGACCACAAGGCTCAGTCCTAGGTCCTCTGCTCTTCTCTATTTATACCACGTCTCTTGGGGGGGGGGTGTAGCTGTTGGGATGCCGGCGTTCAGAATGCTCCAGAATCCCGACCACCGGCATTGCAATGGTAAGTATTGGGGATAGGGGGAGGGTCAGGGTAGGGGTTAGGCACTAGAGGAAGGGTTAGGGATAGGCTGCGAGGGGGAGGGTTATGTTCAGGCAGCGGGGGGGAGGGTTAGGCTGTGGGGGGGAGGGTTAGGGATAGGCTGCGGGGGGGAGGGTTAGGGATTGGCTGCAGGGGGAGGGTTAGATTTAGTCTGCGGGGGGGAGGGTTAGGTTGCAGGGGGGAGGGTTAGGCTGCGGGTAGGGAGGGTTAGGGATAGGCTGCAGGGGGGGTGTTAGGGATAGGCTGCGGGGGGGAGGGTGAGGGATAGGCTGTGGGGGGGAGGGTTAGGGATAGGCTGCGGGGGGAGGGATAGGCTGCGGGGGGGAGGGTTAGGGATAGGCTGCGGGGAGGGAGGGTTAGGGATAGGCTGCGGGGGGGAGGGTTAGTTTTAGGCTGCGGGGGGGGTGAGGGATAGGCTGTGGGGGGGAGGGTTAGACTGCGGGGAGGGGGGTTAGGGATAGGCTGCGGGGATAGGCTGTGGGCCCCTTACGGACCCCCTTACTGGTCTTCCCCTAACTGCATTGGCTATAGCAATACCCTCCTTACTGGTCTTCCCCTATCCAGATTTTCACCAGTACAATCTATTTTGAATACAGCGACTAGGTTAATTTTTCCTAATTACATTCTTCTCCTGCTGCCCTGCTCTGTTAGTCCCTACACTGACTGTCTGTTTTTTACTGAAACCAATATAAAATTGTTCTATTAACATAGCTGGCCATCAGCAACACTGCACCAACATACACCTCTTCATCTGTCTTACAAAGTCTCCCATCTTACCTCCTCCGCTGTGTGTAAGATCTGTGTCTCTCATCCACGCTCAGTACCTGCTCCCTGTCACGGCTGCAGGACATTTTTTGGGCTAGTCCTGCTCTTTGGAATGCCCTCCCTTGCACAACAAGACTTTCCAAGTCCCCAAACCTTCAAGCGTTCCCTGGAAACTCACCTATAGGGGCAGCTTATCACATTCATAAACCACCCTACTAATCTTCATAGGCTATTCTACTCAACCCTCTACACAGTTCACACAAACTTCACTTGTGTTCTCCTTATATACTCAAACATCCATCTGACCCCTGACCAACATTGATGTTTGATTATAGAGCAAACCGAGCACTTTTATACTATTGCAATATGGCTGGTTCAATATACAATATACGTATAGTACTTATTTCAAACTCATTTATCCTATAGAGCTTGTGAGAAGGGTTGTTAATACCCAGTATCATTTCATTACTGTGTTTGTTCTCAATTGTAATGCACAACTGAATATTCTGGTGGTACATGAATAAATGTTACTAAATGAATGTTAATAAATAAATAACATTTCCAGGTTATAAATAGCAATGATGATAATAATAATAATAATAATAATGTTAATAAATAATAATAATAATAAAAAAAAAAAAATTAGTTATTTATAAAGCCCCAACATATCCCACAACATTGTACAATGTGGAGGTGACACAAACACGCACTGATTACAGGAATCACTGTTACAGTGCCTGGAAAAACAGTGATACAAGATTACTGCTCATAGCAGCTAAGAATCTTATTAGACCACAAACTCACAACAGCAAACTGTATTACATGGCAGCTTACAGTACCTTTTTGTCCTGGCGTCCCTGGAGTACCGGGATCTCCTGCGTCACAATGACATATAACAATGAGAAGTAACACTTGCATCCCTGTGCTGCTGTATATGAGGGGATCATCCTCACATCACACTGCCAAACAATCTATTGTACTATGGGCCCGATTCAGACCCCCTCGCTAGGAAGCGTTCGCACGCAGCCTGCCGATGTTTGCATTCTGTGCATGCGTACGCATCACAGTGCATGTGCGAAACAGTCTGTGCGATCGCGAAGCGCCCGCCCCTTGTGTATAGACGTCTCGCTAGAATGAGCAACAGGACAAGACATTTCTGGGTGGTGACGGGTTGGTCGATGGAAACGGGATTGGTGGTTCGAACGCAGGCGTGCCTGAGCGTCTTAACGCCGTTTCAGAGGCGTGCATAATTAAGACGCAGCGTCATAGTACACGTCACTTGGCTGATTTTTACACTGAAGCACTCGCAGTGCTTGCGGTAGGGTAGGGTCAACCACAAGTGCTGCGTATGCATCCGATGGTCCTCGATGGTACCGATGGTTGCATACACTTCCTGGAGTTGACGTGCCTAGCGAAGGGAAAGTGGGCGTCTTAAGACAGACTTGTGGCCGTCTGCACACACACCGCGATCGCACGCCAAGACAAAGGGACATATTCAATTAGAAACTAAAAGTCTGATGACGTCATTTTCGCCATTTTCACTTATCCCCGTATTCAATTTCAAAGACTTTTCGCAGGTGCGAAAAGTCTTTGTAAAAAAAACGGGGATAAGTTTTCACCATAGAATAGGTGGCGGAAAAAAGTTCAGAATTGGTGTTTTGGGGTGCAAACTTTAAAAAAGTAGCCTGCAGCCCCTTGGAATGTCCCCTTAAAGTTATCTGTGTCAAAAAAATTAAAAAAGTTCAACAGGACACCCCCAAAAAAGTGGTTTTTGTTTTGGGGGCGAAAAAAAAAAAGTTTGGGGACAAACTTAAAAACTATCGAAATAGACTCAGGGGGGGTCCCCAAGTATTCGGCAGGTGGTTTCTAGAATGTGACAGGTGGATTTTTGAAGAATTTTAAAACTTCACTTTAGGGACTGAAAAATATGCCTGTACCCATTTTCATGTACCCCAAATTTGATGGGACTAGTTATTTTTTTTTTTTAAATGTTGCTAAATGCTATTCTTCACCACTTGTTCAAAGAAGCATTAAAGCACCTGCCGACACAGTTTAAAAGCCCTAAATACCTTTAGCAGGGCCTTATAGGGGTATCTATAGTGATCCCCCATGGTAGTACATCTTTTGGGGGGATGACAGGCTGATTTCCTCAAAAAGTGACAAGACTTTTCGCTACTTACATTTCCGCCGTGTCCCGTTTTCGCTGAATCCTAATTGAATACGGGGATACGCGGGCATGCACCCGATACTTTATCCCCAGGACGACCTGCGACCTCTGACTTTTCGCCTCTAATTGAATATGGCCCATAGTGGGAGTGCTATTGTCTTGCTGTGCGATCGCGGGATTTACATACTTTCGCTGCGTGCGATCGCATCTAGTGAGCGGGTCTGAATCGGGCCCTACGTTCTAGCTTTGCCTGTTCCTAGGGGATCGCACATCCAGCATGTGAGACACAGACAGAAACAAGGTGGCTAACACAAGGACCAGTAACAGGGGAATATTACTATTAGGTTAATGCACTTGGAGCAATGAGTATGCCAGGTCACACTGGGCCAATACAATACGTACCCAAGTCCCCACCTCATTACAATGCAATAAACCTACAGGACATGCCATTTGTTGAATATTTAATGACATGATGATTATGATTTGGTACTTCTGGTGCATCTACAGTATATGCTAGATTTAATGTACGTTTGTACATAAAACAATGGGCAACTTTTACATTTGACGAAGTCAGTCATCCATTGCTGTGCACAGCTTGGAGCTTGGTTTTGCACGGTCCCCCTTATGCACATCGAGGTGCGTTGCTGCCCTACTACTATCGGTAGATGCCTCAACTAATTATTAGTGCACCTGGCGGAAATGCTGGATAACCTGGAGGTACGCTTTGTGCATGTGTGTAAATGTCTATAAAAGGATCTTCTAAAATCCCTGGAGACTAATAGCGAAGCAAATATGCTAATAACCATTTATTATATATTTCTATTATATATATTTATGGCTTATTAATTAGCTACTCACAAAGGTAGTTTTCAGGTCAACAAAAAAAGACAATTCCTTTTCTGCTCTAAGGGCCTGATTCAGAGCCGGACGCTCTGACCAGAGCGCTCGCTCTGAATCAGGGCCCTCCTACCTAAACTTGGAGCGGCCTCTTGGACGCTCGCATAGCTGTGGGTTACCACCCACAGCTATAGCGAGCGTCCATGATGATGGTCGCAATGGTCAAGACCATCGCGACCATCGGGCTTGAGACGAGACCCTGCGGTAGGGTCTCGCTGATGCAAGCCCTGGAGTGATTTTGACTCTATCAGAGCCAAAATCACTCCCACTGACATCACTAGTGACATCACTAGTGATGTCAGTGGGGCCGGACCCAGACGGTAGGCATTCCCATGGGAACACGTCCGTCTGGCAGCCACGCCCGCGGCACGCCCACCAAAGGGGGCGTGCTGTCACTCACCATCGACAGCACGCCCCCTTTGGTGCGAGACCCCGAGCGACGGATTCCCCGTCGCTCGCCGGGTCTCACGCATGCGCACGACGGAGCTCCCTCCATCGTGCGCATGCGCACTTAGGCACCATCGACCCGCTTGCGAGCGTACAGCGCTCGCGAGCGGGTCAGAATCAGGCCCTGAGTCAGGCCCTTAATTCACTGTCAATGACATATTTATGTACCTGTATATACGTATTATTTAGACATGCTATAGCAGATATCCCAGATGTGTTAATTACAATCATACCCAAAAATATGTAAATATGGGAGATTACAAATTGTCACCAACCTTTCTGTCCGGGTGGCCCAGCTATTCCTGCAACGCCCGGGGGTCCTGCGAATAATACATAATGCATAACACATATATATGATAATAATGAGTAATGTACATATAGTACATGATATAACCACTGACTGACTATATCAGCTACCGTCTATGTGGATATATTATAGCGTGAGCTATAGATATTAGTTAATTTTCCTTTTTTCATAAGATTCCCATAAACTAAACATTATATTGTCACATTATAGGCAAGCTGGATACAAGTTATGATAATATAGATATGAATGTCAGCGTTGACTGCATTAATTGTAAATAAAAGTTATCTTTAAAATAAAATTTAAGCTATCATTTAATGCTAAATCCCATCTCTATAAATAGTAACAGACACCAGTATTGCCATGAACGGGAATCCCATAGGTTGGGAGAGATACTCAGCCTGCCCACACCCATAACAATTCCATCCTCAGGGTTCATAGCCTGGAGAATTATACTGAGCTCTGCCGGATGGACACACAGAAGCTGATAGGCGAAATTACTGCCCTAATTACCAATCTGATACAGTTGTCTGAATATTACTGCACCCGATGTATATATCCAGTAACAGAACTATATATATACGCTCCCTATGTCCTCAGTAGAACAGTCTAATTGCCATAGGTGTCCCTATAGCAGAAGCAGGAACTGCTAATACCAACCTCTCTCTCCAGGAGCTCCACGTTCCCCTTTATCACCTTGAGCACCCGGTGTCCCAGGACATCCTTTCAGGATAGTCATCTGTTCTAAGCCACCTAATAAATGTAAAAAAAGAAAGGAAAAGCAAAATGAGAACTGTGGATAACAGTGGTTTTATATATTTGCTAAAATATTCTACAAATTATTATTATTATTTTTTAATGTTGTTAATCCATTTTTTTGATTATTTTTTTATTCAGCAAATTTTCCATTTAATTTTCGATTACAAAACTTTTAAAAAAATTTCACCTTTTTATATATTAGTTTGTACATACCCTTCTGCAACTTTTACCAAACCGGTTTGGTTTTCTTTCTTATTTCTGTGCTTTCCAGTGTTGTTTTCATCGAACCAGTCAGAGTTGTTTATTTGTGCTCGTAAATTACAAAACAAAAGCTGCCCTCTGACAATAACTGTGTCCAAATGCAGAGGGTGCAGCCGAGGTGATGCATCCAGGCACAGCGGAAATAAACAACTCTGATCATACAAATGCATGACTGAAAAGCACAGAAGGAAGACAGAATAATAAAGAAATATATTTTGCAATATTTGAAAGGGGATATTTAAAAGCTAGTAATTTAAAGTAACGTTACGATAGGAAAATATCTTAAGCATAGACTATATTGATCCTACATGGTGTAGCAGTTTCCCATTAAATGGGGCTCATCAAATATTTTTCGATATTAAACACTTTGGGCGGTATTCAATTGTTTCACCCCCTTTTGCGCCTGACAGGAGCTATTCAATTGTTGCTCCTGTTGGGCGCGATCAGCTGCCTGCACACCATTTCAGCTCGCAGCCCCAGGAGGGTGCGAGCTGAAATGGGCGAAAAGTGACCTGTTTGGGCGCACAAACAGCACTTTTCGCGATCGCGCCCAGCACTTTGGTCGGAGGTAGCCGTTTTACGCGGCTAAACCCGACCTCTATCGGCGCGATCACCGCAAAAATGGGCATCAATTGCATAGCGCCCCACGATCTCCTGTCACTTTAGACGGGAGATCTGGACCGCGAAAACAATTGAATACCGCCCTTTGACGGGCAAAAGGCCTGTCTGACTTAATTACAAAAGATAATAAGCACCATCTTCCACATTTCAGGCAATTTCTCAGACATCTCCATAGGGGAAAATAGACAATGGGAACACCTGGGAACCTCAACACACCTGAACAGGTGTCCTCGGCGTTACCGAGGGTGATGACCAGGAAGAAGAGAACAAGCGATGAGGACGACATTGTGGCTTCGGAGACTCTGCTCCTTCAGCCTTGTACTGGAACCTTCCTATCGTATTCTGGTTTCTGTGAGGAACGTTATCGCTATTTATAGGCTGGTAAGGTCTTTTCTGAATAATAATCTCACAATGGAGATTATAATTTATTATTACCTAATCATAAAAAAATGACACAATTCCTGCTAACTGAGATATCTACACCCTGTGACAAGAATATCCCTTACCGTTCTTTCCTGGTGTGGACAAACACACATAGATGCCAGCTGCCATTGTTAAGGTTTCATAATAGCAAGATGGCTGCCAACAGGATCTTAGGTCAGCACAAGGCTGTGGTGAGGGCAGGGTGCGGAGCTTACTTGTAGAGTAAAGGTTAGGCCCACTAAGCATCACGTATCTCCAGCATAGGTTATACTGACTGTCATCTATATATGAGCTCATGATTGTTGAACGCTGCTCTTAAATGTTGACAGGGCTGTAATATATTCCGTATCGCATTTCTAGTCACCAGGGTACCCAGCTGGCCGGAGAACCATGATTGTTAGCACCGGCTACTGACGAAACATCAGAGGACTTCCATTAATAACGGGCGGCCATTTTGTCTCGTAAGTCCCAGTTGATACATAACATGAAATGACCCAGAATGATAATGAGGTCTATTCACATAGCCAGGAACTGATTAGCTGGGATTTATCTTTCTCCATTTTATCTCTCTCCAAGGCTTAGTGAATAGACTCCTATAATGGGTGGGGGATGCCCAGATAGTAGGGCAAACATGCTCTTTCATCTGGTAACGTGGGTAGCTACTACGTAATAACAAGAACACATAGACTGGCAGGAGCCCAGCACAGCAGGGGGCATGCAGACAATGTGTAGTACAGGGGAGGCTCGGTTACTACCCCTGATGTAAGCCAGTCCCAATCCAGTGAGGAATCGGTATATTAAATTAGCCGCGATAAAGCCACACCAGGTGGGATCCTTGTTGGCGGTAAACAGGGGGTCATCACACCATCTACGTTGGTGCTCACCTGGAAAGAACTGACTAGGAATTACAGATCCTGTTGGATTGATCATGGAAAGTGTCAGTTCTTGGGACTACTATCCTCCATGCACTCTGATGTAGGGTGTGCCTGCCAAAAGCTGGGAGACTGTGCCACTGCAGCTATTTAATTGATACTGTAAAGGATTATGGATACAGACATGTGCTTTGTATGGTTACAGAACCCCTTGATGACTTCTAATATCCATATAATTTACAAAAGAAAGTGTACTCTCCCATCTATAATAATCTCCCTAGCGATCATCGAAATATTAACTTTGTTTTAACTAATGTTGGACATATACTGTAAATGTTAATAGGATGCACTTAGAAACTGTAGGAAGACCCAAATCTGTGCCTGAACTTCTGCAATTCCATTTCTGAAAGTAATTTCATACATAAACTACAATGCCTGGTCCTACTCCAGGCACCCCAATGGGGGATGGTGTGGAAGCCAGCATCTGGGATCTGGGTGGAGAGAGTCACTTGTATCGGAAGGTGACCACCATTAAATGTGTGGAAAGGTCACAATGCTGGTTGGGGAAGCTTCCAAGACAGGCCGCAACCTACCAAGCTGCCTAGGCATCGAAGGACAGGTTGCGCTGACAAAGCTGTAGTCGATGGGGTGGATAAGGTAAAACCATGAGTGTGGTGAAGCCAAAACAAGTAAACAGAACAAGACTCCTGAATCAACGGCAGAGAATCAAAATTCAGGTGAGCGCTCTTAACATCATTGCCGCTGAGACTTTTCTCACCCCTGTGCTGAGACTATTTAGGTACTTGGCCAAAGGGTCACATTAACATCAATATCGGGAGTTTTTTTATATTTATATTTGCAACACCCACACAGATTATTCTTTTTTTATTTTAAGGATATGCCACAATATAACAAACACTATCACCGAGACAGCTTAACGATGCTAAGATGCCTCCAGGTACTGGCTCCGGAGCTGTAAGATGTAGCTCTGCAGTTATGCACGTACTATACCTATCTACTCTCCTCTAATGTCTGGGTGACTCCCAGATTTCCGGTGGCTCTACCGGATTTCGGAGAGAGTAGGCCAGTCTCTTGCAATGACGGTGGGGGCAGGACCACGAGGACACAATCGCTGCGCCACAACACCCTTACCCACACGCTACTCCCACCTGGCTGCCCTCTCCCGGAGAAAAAATGTTTAACTAGTGATAATATAAGTTATTATGTTATCATTTTTCATGTTAGTGCAAGACAATTACTTATCATGTTTCATTTGTGACTGCTGGGGACGGAAGGCAACGAGGCAAAGAGAAGAGCGTAAGTTGGGTAACAGAAAGGGGGGTGAGGTGTTTGCTTTGGGCTTGTATAGGGAAAATGTTTTGCAGGTGTGACATTTACACAGATGGTATCTGTGACTATTCTGATACAGATCTAGAACTATCTTATATTACATCATTTTCTGTACAAAGAAAAAGAATGTTGAAGTTCATTGTTGAAAGTAAATCAAAAGTACAATAGAAAAATAAAGAGATACTTTGAGTTTGGATGATAGCCCAAGATAGGACAGTTCATATAAAAAAATATTAGGCTATTTGTTTGACTGGAAAATATTTGTATATTTATATATCCAGTTTTTTTCTTTTTTTTTTCTTTTTTCTCTCCTATTATACAAAAATTGTATAAATGGACTCAAGCATATAATGAAAATTACTGTGACTTCATTTTATTCATTGATCAGTTGTTTTTGCATCAAGTACATTATGTATATGTTGACTTAATGGTGTTTCAATAAAAATTAAATATTAAAAAAATATATATATATTAGGGCTGGATAACTCACATGGTGTCACTAAGGGGTTTATGTACTAAGTGAAAATGAGTCTTATTGCCGTAAAAGGCACATTCACTAGCGATAAGGCTCTACATGCTTTGATTAAGTTATTTGCACCAATATTTGGATTCTTACACAGTGCTCGCGATGGGGGACGGCCCGCTGAGTAAGCCTCAGCTTACTCAGGCTGGCCGGCTTGCGAACCCAGCAGACTGAGTACGTTCACGCAGTCCCTGGGCTGGCCACTCCCATAAAATGGGGCGGACACGCCACGTTTCCGGGAAAGCCCCCGCGCCGCCCCTTAAATGCCTCTGCTTGTCAATCAAGCAGAGGCATTCAAGGGCTTGCGTGCATCTTAGCAAGACCCATTCAGGACACTCGCAGAATGGGTCCTGCGCACGGGCAGATTCCCCATCGTGAATCTGCGTCCAGCAGTGCTGAATCAGGCACACAATCCGGCACATCTGAGGAGAGAACAAAAAACACACCACGGTTAATTATTATCAGAGCAACAATTAACCTACCAGTACGTGTATGGAGTATGTGAGAGTATGTGAGAGAACTGGAGTACCCGGAAAAACTCACACATGCACGGGAGAACATACAAACCTCACACAGATAGGGACCTGGTTGGAATCCAGTGACCTCAGTGCTGTGAGATAGCAATGCTAATCACTGTGCTGTGGAGGGATGCTGAGTGTAGGATGGGAGACCCGGTAGCCAGGGATCTCCTAGGAATATGTTTGTTCTTGAGTAAGTTAATCTGTCAGGGAGGAGTCATCTGATGAAGTGCATGCCTGCTTTGTAGGGGTTGGTAGATGCTGTGGTAATGTGATCATATCTGTATCATTTAGCTGCAGTTTTTGTGTTTATTACATGGGTTATTGTTATGTAATGGACGGATTCTATTTAAGTGGAGGTGCGGTACTTGATCCTAGTTATAATATAATTTTGAAAAGTAAACGCATCAAGATTGAAATGCTTTTTAGTGTTCCCGCTAGAATGCGGGCAGGACAGGGTGCAGACTCGTGGGTAGGGCACCCTCTCTCATATGTTTTTATACTGAAGATATTAAGTTTGTGACTGCTGCATATAAAACTCCTACAAACGAATGTCATTGTCATTAAATAATAATATTATAATATAATAATAATAAATATCCAATAGGTGGTAAAGAGGATCCGCTGTAAATCTCACTGTGATGCTGGATTGGAAGCTGCAGATTCAGTGGTCTCTACTTGATTTATTTTTCTACGCTCTTTTCCCGGGGACAGCAGTACTGCGAATGCACGAGTCACCGGGAAAATGGCCGCTGCACTCTAGAGATTACGGACAACACTATATGGCTGCACCCATTATAGACAAGTCTGTTTCAAAGTGCCGGTTCCCTTACTGTGTCAGGACCCGAGTGCTGCCGTAATGCTACAGTGCAGCACCCGGCTCCTGTTATTGAGGAGGAATTGGCACTTTGGTGTCACCCCTCAGTGGGTGACACCCGGGGGCGGGCCGCACCCCCCTTGTGACGCCTCTGCTTGGAGGAGTATTTTCTGAAATGTCCTCCAAAAGCCCTTTTATACATTTAGGCGATACTAAAATAATGTGAAAAGGGTATGTTATTTAATTATTTTAGTTAAACAAATATTGATAAATATGCCCCTTACACACAGTAGCAAACTCATTGGAGGCTTCATAATCCTCTTTCAGCATAAATTTTGCAACCATGCGATCATTCTAACAGGTGCCTAAACCGTGCATGAGAACTGTCTAGGAGAGATATGGAGACTCCCCTGCCTTGCACCACTCATGTTCTCATTTCCCATTCCCTGTCCATGAACCTGGCTTGGCTGTTACATCACATACAGGCCCCCTGCGGGTAGTGGCTCCAGCAGGTTTGCTAAAGCTGGATGAGGCTTAGTGGGCTGGCTGCTTCCTGCGTATAGACCCAATGACCAGGAGGTATATTACTGTACACAAAAAAAAATCCCATGTTTATACAATAGGAGTAGAGTGGGCAACCCCACCTGGCAACATAATTATACAATGGACAAAAAATACATAGACACATGGACAACGGTACAAAGAAACAATATAAAGCAGAGTTTGGATGAGGAGGATGTGAAACGCCCTCCCCTGACACCCCATCTCATCACACAACTCACCTAAAATGAAAAATGATTGTATCAGTGCAAATATAATGATTGCATTGTTTGAATAACATTTATATAAAGCTGGAGTTGTTTACAGGAAAATGTAACAATCAGTGTTTCCTTTTTTTCCCCCTTAAATGTTATTTTATGCATTCCTAATGGAAATACTTTTAGCTTGTCGCACACATCTGCCGTTTATCACTGCCCTATGCTGGGTTTTTTTTTTAATTACCTTCTGTTTTCATATAAAAATGTGATGTCTTTTCAGATCTGTTAATTAGAAAATGTTTTAGTGATAAATTATCGCACTTTGAGTGGAATGGAACAGAAACTACTAAGAGGTGCAGAAAAGACTAACTGCAGAACAGAGTACACTGACAGGCTGGGTGCACAACAGAGTACTCTGATAGAACAGTGACAGGCTGGGTGCAGAACAGAGTACACAGACAGTACAGTGACAGGCTGGGTGCAGAACAGAGTACACTGACAGTACAGTGACAGGCTGGGTGCAGAACAGAGTACACAGACATTACAATGACAGGCTGGGTGCAGAACAGAGTAAACTGACAGTACAATGACAGGCTGGGTGCAGGACAGTACAGTGTCAGGCTGGGTGCAGAACAGAGTACACTGACAGTACAATGACAAGCTGGGTGCAGAACAGAGTACACAGACAGTACAGTGACAGGCTGGGTGCAGAAAAGAGTACACTGACAGTACAGTGACAGGCTGGGTGCAGAACAGAGTACACTGACAGTACAGTGACAGGCTGGGTGCAGAACAGAGTACACTGACAGGCTGGGTGCAGAACAGAGTACACTGACAGTACAATGACAGGCTGGGTGCAGAACAGAGTACACTGACAGCACAGTGACATGCTGGGTGCAGAACAGAGTACACTGACAGCACACGGACATGCTAGATTCAGAACAGCGTATACTGACAGAAGGGTGCCAGTTAGAATCCAGAACAAAGTACACTGGTTGTAGAGTGACAGTGTGGATGCAGAAAATAGTACAGCACAGAGTATACTGACAGTAGAGTGACATATTGGGTTGGGGTTGCACAACAGAGTACACTGATAGTAGAGTGACAGGTAGGATCCGGGACAAAGTACACTGGTAGTAGAGTGACAGAGTGGATGCAGAAAAGAGTACAATGACAACAGTGACATGCTGGGCACAGAACAGAGTATGCTGAGAGTAGAGTGACAGGCTGGGTGCAGAAGAGAGCACACAGACAGTACAGTGACATGCTGGGTGCAGAGGAGAGCACACGGACAGTACAGTGACAGGCTGGGTGCAGAAGAGAGCACACAGACAGTAGAGTGACAGGCTGGGTGCAGAAGAGAATACAGTGACAGGCTGGGTGCAGAAGAGAGCACACGGACAGTACAGTGACAGGCTGGGTGCAGAAGAGAGCACACAGACAGTAGAGTGACAGGCTGGGTGCAGAAGAGAGTACAGTGACAGGCTGGGTGCAGAAGAGAGCACACAGACAGTACAGTGACAGGCTGGGTGCAGAAGAGAGCACACAGACAGTACAGTGATAGGCTGGGTGCAGAAGAGAGCACACGGACAGTACAGTGACAGGCTGGGTGCAGAAGAGAGCACACAGACAGTAGAGTGACAGGCTGGGTGCAGAAGAGAGTACAGTGACAGGCTGGGTGCAGAAGAGAGCACACGGACAGTATAGTGACAGGCTGGGTAGAGAAGAGAGCACACAGACAGTACAGTGACAGGCTGGGTGCAGAAGAGAGCACACAGTACAGTGAAAGGCTGGGTGCAGAAGAGAGCACACAGACAGTACAGTGACAGGCTGGGTGCAGAAGAGAGTACACGGACAGTACAGTGACAGGCTGGGTGCAGAAGAGAGCACACAGACAGTACAGTGACAGGCTGGGTGCAGAAGAGAGCACCCAGACAGTACAGTGACAGGCTGGGTGCAGAAGAGAGCACACGGACAGTACAGTGACAGGCTGGGTAGAGAAGAGAGCACACGGACAGTACAGTGACAGGCTGGGTGCAGAAGAGAGCACACAGACAGTACAGTGAAAGGCTGGGTGCAGAAGAGAGCACACGGACAGTACAGTGACAGGCTGGGTGCAGAAGAGAGCGCACGGACAGTACAGCGACAGGCTGGGTGCAGAAGGGAGCACACTGACAGTACAGCGACATGCTGGGTGCAGAAGAGAGCACACAGACAGTACAGTGACAGGCTGGGTGCAGAAGAGAGCACACAGACAGTACAGTGACAGGCTGGGTGCAGAAGAGAGCACACAGACAGTAAAGTAATAGGCTGGGTGCAGAAGAGAGCACACAGACAGTACAGTGACAGGCTGGGTGCAGAAGAGAGCACACAGACAATACAGTGACAGGCTGGGTGCAGAAGAGAATACAGTGACAGGCTGGGTGCAGAAGAGAGCACACGGACAGTACAGTGACAGGCTGGGTGCAGAAGAGAGCACACAGACAGTAGAGTGACAGGCTGGGTGCAGAAGAGAGTACAGTGACAGGCTGGGTGCAGAAGAGAGCACACAGACAGTACAGTGACAGGCTGGGTGCAGAAGAGAGCACACAGACAGTACAGTGATAGGCTGGGTGCAGAAGAGAGCACACGGACAGTACAGTGACAGGCTGGGTGCAGAAGAGAGCACACAGACAGTAGAGTGACAGGCTGGGTGCAGAAGAGAGCACACGGACAGTATAGTGACAGGCTGGGTAGAGAAGAGAGCACACAGACAGTACAGTGACAGGCTGGGTGCAGAAGAGAGCACACAGTACAGTGAAAGGCTGGGTGCAGAAGAGAGCACACAGACAGTACAGTGACAGGCTGGGTGCAGAAGAGAGTACACAGACAGTACAGTGACAGGCTGGGTGCAGAAGAGAGCACACAGACAGTAGAGTGACAGGCTGGGTGCAGAAGAGAGCACCCAGACAGTACAGTGACAGGCTGGGTGCAGAAGAGAGCACACGGACAGTACAGTGACAGGCTGGGTAGAGAAGAGAGCACACGGACAGTACAGTGACAGGCTGGGTGCAGAAGAGAGCACACAGACAGTACAGTGAAAGGCTGGGTGCAGAAGAGAGCACACGGACAGTACAGTGACAGGCTGGGTGCAGAAGAGAGCACACGGACAGTACAGCGACAGGCTGGGTGCAGAAGAGAGCACACTGACAGTACAGCGACATGCTGGGTGCAGAAGAGAGCACACAGACAGTAAAGTAATAGGCTGGGTGCAGAAGAGAGCACACAGACAGTACAGTGACAGGCTGGGTGCAGAAGAGAGCACACAGACAGTAGAGTGACAGGCTGGGTGCAGAAGAGAGTACAGTGATAGGCTAGGTGCAGAAGAGAGCACACAGACAATACAGTGACAGGCTGGGTGCAGAAGAGAGCACACAGACAATACAGTGACAGGCTGGGTGCAGAAGAGAGCACACAGAGAGTAGAGTGATAGGCTGGGTGCAGAAGAGAGCACACCGACAGTACAGTGACAGGCTGGGTGCAGAAGAGAGCACACAGACAGTAGAGTGACATGCTGGGTAGAGAAGAGAGGACACTAACAGTACAGTGACAGGCTGGGTAGAGAAGAGAGGACGCTGACAGCAGAGTGACAGGCTGGGTGCAGAAGAGAGTGCAGTAAAATAGACGGAGTACAGGAAAGCTTAGTGATGCTGTGACATAGCAGAGCCTTGGGTACAGACCAGGAATAGTTAGGGGTGTACGTCACCAAGGAGCACAAACATCCCACTCAGGACAAGGTGTGAATGAGACCTGACACCAAGAGACATTTATCTCCTGTTTATTTCTCTTCCAAACATTAACTGCAGGATGACAAGAGTCAGACACTGCAGTCACATGGATCTGGCACCAGCTACAGAACATTACATGAGAGTACACTATGATCAGCAATAGCAGCAACTGTAATGTCTAACGCATCGCTTTATCGCCCAGAAGGTTTGTCAGATCATAAATGTTCCTTTACAACAGGGATGGGGAACCTCAGGCCCCCGGAATCATCTGGTCTGGCCCTTGGAGCTTGTTTCTGCTAGCCTCATCTGGCCAGCAGGGTGCCTAGAATGGCACCCTGCAGCCAGAATCTATACAGCAGTGCCACCTGGAGTGTCCTTAGGACGCTTCAGATGGTCACACAGCTGCCCTTACAGCTCCCCGGAACATCCTCAGGATACTCCAGGCATTGCTGTAATCACCGGCGATTGTGGCCCCACCCCTCTGTGACATCACATGGAGGGGGCGTGGCCTACACCAGGACCACAAATAATATTATATATAGCAAAATGGCTCTTGTCCGAAAAAAAGGTTCCCCACCCCTGCTTTACAAGAAGGTATTGGTAGAAGAGGACAATAAGGACGGGGGCGGGGAGTGTACCTAAACCTAGGCACTAGGGGATTGGGGGGAGTGGTCCAGGACTGGTCATTTCTCTAAACAATACAAGTGGCAATGTGATTTGCATCTATACAAATATATATAATATATACTACCTGGGATACCTGGCATTGCTCGGGTTGAAGACTGGACCCTGAAGTACACCTGCAGCCTTCGTCACGGGTGGACTTCGAGGTCCACATATGACGAAACATGTTTGGGCGGAGCTAACTGAGATGCGGACGCGTTGATGTCATAGTCCAGAACAAGGCATGGAAACGCGAAACGACACCTGGGGCGCCGGCGGCTGCTGCGGACGGGACTTTGTGTTACTCGGCGCTTGTTATTTTTATAATATATATAATATTACATACACCGACGTGAGTTGATTTATTCCTTTGAGTAAAACATTCTACTTTTAAATCACTACACTATGGTGTATATATATATATATATATATATTTTAGTGTATATTAATACACCTAACAGACGCCTTTCAAGGATGACATTGATAAATGCTGTATTTATATAACAAACCTTTCTGTAATAATGCACCCTGTCCCCCTTTCATTCAATACTTACCTCTCCGGAGTCCCACGTTGGCAGTAGCAGCGCTGTGCAAATCACCAGCAAAATGGGGCCATTTTCCCGGAGTTTTGCACATGCGCAGTAGGGAAATCGCAGGGAAAATGGCTGCCGCCGGCACCCTCTCTTCTCTACCCAGCCTGCCCCACAGCTAACTGATCACACCGTGCAGGGAATATGTATTCAATTAATTAGCCATTTCCTCGCGCGGTAAGCACTGGAATAACATGCGGTAACCCATTGATTCTGTGTAAAATGCGGAATCAATGGGTTTCTCTTAAAATGCAGAATCTGCTGAGGCTGTGAGAATAATCCTGCGGCTAATTAAATTCTACCCTTAGAGGTGAAAATATGTACAAACTCTCTTTATGGTAAAAGGAAGGATCTGGCGAGAAGAACGACCGAGAGAAGGAAACATATGGTAACTATAGGGGGTATATTTACTAAAGTGCTGTTTTTTTAAGTGGAGTTGTTGCCCATAGCAACCCATGCTTGCCGACATTTGGCTCCCTCCTTCCGGGAGCGAGCTGTCGGGCTTAAAGGGCTGGGGGCGTGACGCGGCCAAAGGGGGCGGGCCCCGGGACATGACGCAGCGTTGGGGGCGGAGCATGTGGGCGTGATCACGTCATTGTGGCCCCGCCCCCTCTTCACAATGCCGTGATTAATTGCATTGCGCAGCCAGGGGTGGAGCCACGATGACGCGATTCAGCATGAATCGCGTCACCGGCCCCCCTGCTGCCGGGGTTTGTACTTAAAAGCGCGGGGGGTGCGGGCACATCGCTGGGAGCCGGGAGGATTGCCTGCCTTCCCGGGAGGTCGGGAGCGGCACCCGATATTCGGGAGGCTCCCGACCAAATCGGGAGGGTAGGCAAGTATGTAGCAACCAATCAGATTCTAGCTATTATCTTCTAGAAGGTGATAGATAAATGATACGTAGAATCTGATTGGTTGCTATGGGCAATATCTCCACTTCTAAATACTTTCACTTTAGTAAATAAACCTATAGGACTCTGGTTTTGAGCTGGGAGAACCATATAACTGCTGCAAAACCAAGATGATTTGTGCCAGGGCTATTTTTCAGCAGGAACTCAGCTCCTGAACCTCTCATTAACTATAACATAATGTCCTGGGCCAAAATGTAATTTCCATAAGATTCCTCAGTTCCTCGCTATAGACTTTCTTGACTATGTAAAATGTATTAATTCAAATACAGCAGTGTAATTTGCACCTAGCAGTGCAAATGTTTAATAATGATGACTGGTAGGAATCTAGGTCCCGATTCAGACCCGCTCGCCATGTTACGTTCGCTCGTAGCTGGCCGATTGTCACTTTCTGCGCATGTGCGACTCGCTGCTAGAGATCGGGAACTGTTCGCTCGCTGCTCGTAGACAGCCCAGCAGAGTGAGTGACAGGAGAAGCTGTTTGTGGGTGGTGACTGGGCCTGGCCACTATAAACGGGGGGGTAGAGATGCGAGCGCAGGCGTGTCTGAGCGTCTCAACGCCGTTTCAGAGGCATGCATAATTAAGAGGCAGCGTCATTGTACAAGTCACCTGGCTGATTTTTACACCCAAGTGATCGCAGTGCTTGCGGTAGGGTATAGTTAGCCTCAAGCGCGTTCGCTTCCGATGATATACGATGTACCGATGGTTGCATGCACTTCCTGGAGATGTTGTCCGCAAGTGGGCATCTTAAGACATGCTGGTGGGCATCTACATACACAAAGCGATCGCACGCCAAGATATTGTGGGCGTGCTTATGCCTTGCCGTGCGATTGCCTGCCATGCCATCACTTAGCCAAATTTGCATATGCTGGGTGCGAGCATACGCATCTAGCGAGCGGGCCTAAATCGAGCCCCTAGTGCACTGATAGCGGCGGGTGCATCGTAAAATGTGTACAACTCAGCACATGCACGAGATGCGGTAGCACATAAGGCCGATTCGTGTTCCTTAAATAAAATACTTCCCCTCTGTGTATATAGAAACGATATTACACTTGCATATTTACTTTTTTTACTTCTACATTCAACCAGACAACTTTTACATTCCTTTATTATCCTCTGTGCTTTACCACCAGGTATTTATATCATCAGGCAGAGTTGTTTATCTTTGCTGCCCTTCTGTGTGACAGAGCTCTTCTGTGCACTCTGCATGGGATGAAACTTTATCCACAGAACATCTATGTGTCATATCCAAGTGCAACAAACCCGATGACATAACGGCGTGACTCAAAGGCAGAGAACAGAACCAGAGAGCCAACATTGACGAATTCAGCAAACATACCAGGAGGGCGTGTGCAAGCAATCAATTAAACCCACCTAAAACTGGAAGAACCGGGCAAGAAATTGTTAGCAAACAGCAAATGTTATAAAGATGGATTTTTAAAGCCTAATGAATAAGAAAAATATCACTAATTGTTGACTAAATGACCTTAATGTGCTACTGCACTGAATTATCCCGATTACCTTCCCTAATTGGCAGCTGGATCTCTTGTACATCAGCCGGGAGCAGACTCCACTTGGGCTACACCTCAGGATGCCTGTATTGGGGAAGTGGTAAACACGCCGGGCAGGCTGCCAGCGTGCCAGTCAGGGGACCATACCGCCTCTCAGGGAGACGCTAGCATCCCAGAATCCAATCCAGTTCATTACAGAAAAGTATTTTCTCACATCTCAAACATCCAATTAACACAAGTCGTAAGTGCAAACGAGGAAATGCCTTTCATGGGAGGCTAATGTGTGTCTGAGGTAGGGTGGTAAAATCTCTGTCATTTATAAGTAAGAAGAACCCAAATGCATAGAAGTATAAAGGAGAGGGCTGTTATAGGTAAAGCCTGGAGGGGTTTGTGCAGGTGAAGTGTCTCGGTTGCCTAATGGCTGGAGGAGGGTCTCCATATTACTGCCATAGGACATGGGTTATGGTGTGGCATTAGGAAGTTACTGTAGGATTTACTGACGGCCTATGTGTTTACCCATACCTCCCCATACTGTGTGATCCTAGACCAGCACAGGGGGTGTGACTATGTCGCCAGGGAGCTTGCCCGCATCATGGAGGTGCCAGCGTCACCCATTCATTGGTGCTCTGCCACCTACCAACTGCCGAGCAGATGGGGACAATGCAGTCCCTATCGTGGTAGGACAGAACCCTAAGATCAGGGCTTCCATACATGAGTTATACTTACCTACGGTCCCAAAAGGTGCGGGAGACTCATGATTTTTCGGGTAGTCCCCCCGCACCCTTGGAAGACTGGGTAGAGCTCCTGCATTTCGCTCACTTCCTAGTGAATTGGGCAGGATGTTGAGATAATACCAGGAATCACGGCTCCGTATGGAAGGGGAGGGTCTAAAATGATGCAAGTCCCGTTTTAGCTCCGCCCCATCCCCTCGGAACCGCAATGTGAAGTATTTTTCCAACGACTGGGACGGGGGCCTAATGACCAAAATAATTATTTGCATCTCCTCCGCGAGCTTCTCCCGGAGAGGTGCATTCCAAAGTAGACAAGTATGCCAGGTGTGATCACAGGTGTGAGGAATTCAATTGTTTTCTCGCGCCGTAAGTAATGGGCGTCCACCTGGGCGATGTTAAATTGTATTGCTGATGGGTGAGAGTTACGCGGACACCCCTACAGGCGGAGATCTCTGCCACCCAGGTAAAATGGAGGGGGGTGTCGGACCTGAGCCCGGGTAATTAGTACCCGCTTCCCCCCTCTCGGCGCCACTGCCAGAATGCAATGCATTCCGGAGATTGGCGCGCTTTTCGGCCGCAGATGCGGATGATTTGTGTGATGCGAACCAGGCCCATAATGTTTTCTCAGGACGCTGCTTTAATTAAGTGATTAAATATTCTCTCCCTCTGACACCCCCCCTCTAGATTGTGCCAGATGATGCAAGCTGCTCGATTCATGTCAGCAATGCCCCTAGACTCCGAGCAGGTGTTAATACATCATGCTCTAACATGAGCTTAGTACATGCTCTAACATGAGCTTAGATAATGGTGCACGCTAATGCAGCCCTTTGTAGTTAAACAAAAATGTAATAAAAAATCCACAAACTCTAATACGGCGTACATTAATTCACCCTAATAGAAAGAGGGACAATGTGTGTGTGTACAGTTATAGACGTTTATTTATATGAGCACCAACATAACGATATGCAAGTGGGGAGAATGTTGTGTTTCAATCATTGTCACCTACACATACAAAATAAATCACGTTCATTTACCAATGACAAACAATGCGGCTGTCTATTACTGTCTATAAGCGCGGCACATACTGTATATTTGAACCATTTGGAATTAAGTGCCTGATTTAAAGATGGAGGCTAATGCGATCACAGCTGCGATTTTGCATGGAACGCAGTTGCGAAAACATGCTAATAGTTCCAAAGATCACCCGGGCATGCCGGCTGCCGCCTTCTCACCTGCGTACGACGTCGCTTACCTGTGTAAATATCGGTATCCCCTGAATGTATGACAGAGGGATCGCAGCAGATGTCTCCAATACCCGCTGCGATGCCTCCATTCCCACCGGCAGCCACAACCCCCGTAGGTTTCTATGGGAGATGCAATGCTGCCATATTTGCTAGCCTCTAGAATGCAGGGCCGTTAAGAGACGGCCCGGGGGTCGAGTGAAGAGGGCGTGGCCTAATTGCGGGAAGTGTGTCCACACCCCCTTAGGGAAAAAGAGAAAAAAAATAGTTGCAGCGGGCGAAGTTGGGGGTATGGACTAATTTCCATAGGCCATGCCCCCTACATGACTTTATTTGGAGGTGTGCCTGCATGGCACTCCTCTAAATAATACCAGGCTGGGGGGAGCCTCACTAGCTGGGCTTCTCCCAGCCCTCTTCCGTCACTGAATGGATGCCGCGTGCATGCGCGCAGCATCCATTCAGACTCCGGGGCCTGGCACAGCTGCGGCGGTGGGGGTCCCCAATCTCCCGATTTGACCACCCGAGGGCAACTTTGGGTGAAACAGCGGGACAGTACTGTCCTGCTGAAATCGTGATGTTGGGGAGGGGTGCGCCCTCTATGGGTGGCACCCCTGTTTGACCGCACTGGTCGAACACCCCTAGAGCCGTCCCTGAGGGTGGGGGGGCATTGGTCCCGGACCCCTCCAGCAAGCCCGGGCCTGGGCAATTAGTACCCACTCCCCCCCTCTCGGCGCCCCTGCCAGAAAGCGATGCATTCCGGATATTGGCCCCCGCAGCTATCCCCATCTGAAGATGGAGGTAGCCCGCTGTAGCCTACGGGTTACACATCGCATAATTAGCCAGCAGGGGGTTCCATAGGAACTCTCCCCTGACAATGGCCGCGGCACATGCGTGCTCTGTAGACCGTGCATGCGCTGGAGTCCCGACACAGGAGTGAAGAGATGCGGTTACTTCCTGGCACATCGCAGGGACGGGCTCTTTTTGGAGCCCCTATCCCGACAGGTGCTCAGTGATACAATTCGGCCAATATGATCACATCCTGCAATGCGATCATGGCTGCTAATATCGCGCCCAGATCACATTGCAAATACAATCATTAATATATGGGCCCATAATGGTCGTGGCTATATCCGACGATAACGCCAGTCGGTACACTGTATTATGTCAGATGTTTGTCATAGTCTGTAATACTTGTATAAAATGCTGCTGATGTGTAAATACAGATAGGTGTCTCTTTTTTTGATTACATGTCTCGCATTTTCTTATTACCGAGATGAAGGGTATTGTGTGGCCCTTTTGAAGGTTAGAGATCTGTCCAGCAGCCCCTGGTGTGCATCAGATTTCCTGCCCACCTTGTACCCCATGCACGTGTATGTGAGGAGAGGCCCATGTTGTCCCAAAACGGAAGTTACCACGTTAATGCTTCTCTGCGTTGACCCCCATTGTGTCCTTGTGAGTGTGAGCGCAGTGACCGTGTGTTCCTAGATCTCTTCTCCTCCCCAGAGAAATACCTTTGTAGGAAATTAGCTTTACTCTGTTCTTGCTCATTTACGTTCTGCCAGATTGCACTTTTGTAAATTCCCATTTGTCAATTCCTAATTCAGACAGAGTGCGCGGAAGGAAAATAAGCAGCCAGGGAGGTTTGTCTTTGTACACATTGGGAGGGTGGAGGGTAGGAGGATTAAGAGGACAGAGGCACTGGTATGTGAGTTCACTTAAAGTTTTCACTCTGCGCTCGCCCCAAATGACCTGAGATGTTGCATGATTCCATTTTACATACACTGGGCAACGCAGGCAACAGGAAAAGACATCACTGGGGGTCATTTACAAGGGGACGCTGTTGTTGCTCCCATCTGCTCCATCATAGGGGCACCAGCCTCATACTGGCCGGCCTGGGACTGGTTTTCATTCTACCAGAGGGACCACACTGTTGTGGGCTGTCTAGCGCTGTTTGAATATTAGGGAGTTGACATGAAATCTCCTGTTTTTAAAAGAAAAACCTATTTATGTATTTAGCATACCTCCCAACATTTACATAGGCCAAATCGGGACAAAATAGATCCCACTCCTGATCCACGCAAATACCACCATGTTCTACCACCAACTCCGCCCTCATCCATCCAGAAATGCTCGCTGCTGAAACTCCACCCCTTTCGAAGCCCACAACTTTTTCGACAATTGGGAGTATGTATAAGGTCACACTGTCTACAAGTGACTAGTTTATCCGCAAATGTTTTTGCACACTAATGAGGGCTGTGAGCAAAGTGGAGGGCTGGTTACAATGTACAGGGGCCAAGGCCTGTCTGTGCCTTGTGTGATTGCTGGGAGGTGTGTTGCTCCTAGGGTGCCGTGCACAACTGCCGATGGTGCACGCAGCAATGCAGGATTTTATTTATAGGGGGTAACCATTACCCCAACACGGTACTGGAACCTAAAATTACACTAAACAGGCTCCATTCAATGTATAGTGCCAGATGTAATGAATACAATCCATGATGACCCCTTACGTGATGATTTATGGAAGCCATAAAAAAAGGCGACTCAGCTGTATTATAGGAATAAAAAAAGAAGACTTTAATTAGTTGAAAGAACACAATTTTACTTTATGGCAGGATTGGCCAATCGGCAGCCCCGCATCAATCCGTTGGATCCATATGGGATTGACGTTTTCGTATTTAGGGGCCTGATTCAGCAAGGATCGCTATTGCGATTACGCAACACAATCGGCCGATTGTGTTCTGGGCACGAGCGAACAATCTAATGCAATCGGAACTAAGATTGCAATGACTACGCAGACCCATCGCAGAGTGATTGACAGGAAGTGACCATTTGGGGGCGGTCAGCGAAATGCCGACGTGCCAGTGCGTTTGAACGCCATTGCAGGGGCGTGCATTAAATATCGATTGCGATGCCATACGCAGCTTGGGCTCCGCTGCGTGGAGGCTCCGATATTATTCGGTATTACCGATGGTTTCGCAGTCTTGCTAAGTATTACGGATGTGTGTAAGGTAAGGTGGACGTCCTTATGGTAGACTGCGTATGGCATTGCGATTGCATAAGCATATCTTCACAGTGAGACTACGTGTGTAATCGCTATTGCGATCGCAGCGATCCTTGCTGAATCAGACCCTTAATATATAAATAAATTGTGGATATTATATTGATTTTTTTGCCAAGATCAATATTATGTCCACGCATGCGCAGTTGCATAGGGAGAAAAAAGTTGGTCATGCGCAGTTGAAGCAAACAGAAAAAGGTCACGCATACGCAGTTACAATGAGACGTCAGAGACGAAGGTAAGAACTGTCGCCATGTTTCCAGAGATGTGTGCATGCACAGTAGAGAAATCACCAGGGACGAGGTGCAGTCGCCATTTTCCCCGCGACCTGGACGTGCACAGTAGACACAGTGCCAGAGGGAGGGGGTCTCGTACGGTGGCTGCACGCAGAGACCCTCCTCAGACACGGAGATGGGACACCTGTATCAGATGGATCTTTTGCACCTAGCATGGGGTGGGTGGGAGTCCCAGATACTAATGATGACGGCTGCGGACATAACAAAGTGGGGCTTCCCCCATGCAGACGCTCGGATGTTCGGTATACACGGGCGGATTCCTGCATTAGCATAAACTACAATAGTGAGCAGGATGTGTCCGAATCCGGCCTACAGTATAACACCGATGAGTGCAGGCTGCCGACATCTACGTCTGGGAACAGCTACAATCTGATGCCCGACAAACAAAGCCCATTTGGGGAAAGAGGGTCTACTCTAAATCGACCACGATGTGTAATGAAGTTGCCATGTGTTTGGCTAGTTTTAGGTGGCACCTTTTCTGTCTTATCACTGTTTCCCTTCACGTTGGTTACACGATCACTAACGAAATAAGGCAACTGGGCCGATATTTGCAGCCTGTCTGCTCCGAGTCCAATACCAGATTACAGTCCAATTAAAATTCAATGGCATGACTATCCGGCATATTGAAAAGTGTGGTCATAGGATGATCGCACCTTTAGACGCAGGGAAGTGATTCGGGCTGATGGCCTGGGAGCTACAGGATAGCTTTTAGATTTATTGGACAGTGGTCCTGATTTCATTGTGGGCCTGATTCAAAGGCGCTCGCTCTGAATCAGGGCGGGCGCTTGGTTTTTAAGTTGCGGCCTCTTGGCCGCTCGCATAGCTGTGGGTTACCACCCACAGCTTATGCGAGCGGCCATGATGATGGTCACGATGGTCAAGACCATCGCGACCATCTGGCTTGCAACGAGACCCTTGTGGTGAGGCCACCCACAAACGGCAGGCGTTCGCTTGGGAACGCATCCATTTGTGAAGCCACCCCCCGGCCACGCCTACAAAAGGGGTCGAGCTGTCGATCAACATCGACAGCCGCCCCTTTTGTAGTGAGTCCCAGAGCAAGCGCTTTTTGCGCTAGCTCCGGGGCTCGCACACGCACCATCGACCCGGTTGCGAGCACAGCGCTTGCGACCGGGTCTGAATCAGGCCCTCTGTGCGTTGATGAAAAGACAGATGGGCAGGTGCATCTCTCTCTGGGGATCAGTGGTACCCAGACAAGAAGATGGGCAGGTGCATCTCTCTCTTTCCAGGGATCAGTGGTACCCAGACAAGAAGATGGGCAGGTGCATCTCTCTCTTTCTGGGGATCAGTGGTACCCAGACAAGAAGATGGGCAGGTGCATCTCTCTCTTTCCGGGGATCAGTGGTACCCAGACAAGAAGATGGGCAGGTGCATCTCTCTCTTTCCGGGGATCAGTGGTACACAGACAAGAAGATGGGCAGGTGCATCTCTCTCTTTCCGAGGATCAGTGGTACCCAGACAAGAAGATGGGCAGGTGCATGTCCAGGAATCAGTGGTACCCAGACAAGAAAATGGACAAGTGCATCTCTCTCTTTCCGGGGGTCAGTGGTACCCAGACAAGAAGATGGGCAGGTGCATCTCTCTCTTTCCTGGGATCAGTGGTACCCAGAAAAGAATATGTGATGGTGCATCTTCTCCGGGGACCAGTGGTACCCAAACAAGAAGATGGGCAGGTGCATTTCTCTCTTTCCGGGGATCAGTGGTACCCAGATAAGAAGATGGGCAGGTGCATCTCTCTCCGGGGATCAGTGGTACCCAAATAAGAAGATGGGCAGGTGCATCTCTCTCTCTCCAGGAATCGGTGGTACCCAGACAAGAAGATGGGCAGGTGCATCTCTCTCTTTCCGAGGATCAGTGGTACCCAGACAAGAAGATGGGCAGGTGCATGTCCAGGAATCAGTGGTACCCAGACAAGAAAATGGACAGGTGCATCTCTCTCTTTCCGGTACCCAGACAAGAAGATGGGCAGGTGCATCTCTCTCTTTCCTGGGATCAGTGGTACCCAGACAAGAATATGGGATGGTGCATCTTCTCCGGGGATCAGTGGTACCCAGACAAGAAGATGGGCAGGTGCATCTCTCTTCGGGGATCAGTGGTACCCAGACAAGAAGATGGGCAAGTGCATCTCTCTCCAGGAATCGGTGGTACCCAGACAAGATGGGCAGGTGCATCTCTCTCTTTCCGGGGATCAGTGGTACCCAGACAAGAAGATGGGCAGGTGCATCTCTCTCCAGGAATCGGTGGTACCCAGATAAGAAGATGGGCAGGTGCATCTCTCTCTTTCTGGGAATCAGTGGTACCCAGACAAGAAGATGGGCAGGTGCATCTCTCTCTTTCCTGGGATCAGTGGTACCCAGACAAGAATATGGGATGGTGCATCTTCTCCAGGGATCAGTGGTACCCAGACAAGAAGATGGGCAGGTGCATCTCTCTTCGGGGATCAGTGGTACCCAGACAAGAAGATGGGCAAGTGCATCTCTCTCCAGGAATCGGTGGTACCCAGACAAGATGGGCAGGTGCATCTCTCTCTTTCCGGAGATCAGTGGTACCCAGACAAGAAGATGGGCAGGTGCATCTCTCTCCGGGGATCAGTGGTACCCAGACAAGAAGATGGGCAAGTGCATCTCTCTCCAGGAATCGGTGGTACCCAGATAAGAAGATGGGCAGGTGCATCTCTCTCTTTCTGGGAATCAGTGGTACCCAGACAAGAAGATGGGCAAGTGCATCTCTCTCCAGGAATCGGTGGTACCCAGACAAGATGGGCAGGTGCATCTCTCTCTTTCCGGAGATCAGTGGTACCCAGACAAGAAGATGGGCAGGTGCATCTCTCTCCGGGGATCAGTGGTACCCAGACAAGAAGATGGGCAAGTGCATCTCTCTCCAGGAATCAGTGGTACCCAGATAAGAAGATGGGCAGGTGCATCTCTCTCTTTCTGGGAATCAGTGGTACCCAGACAAGAAGATGGGCAAGTGCATCTCTCTCCAGGAATCGGTGGTACCCAGACAAGAAGATGGGCAGGTGCATCTCTCTCCGGGGCTCAGTAGTACTCAGACAAGAAGATGGGCAGGTGCATCTCTCTCCGGGGCTCAGTGGTACTCAGACAAGAAGATGGGCAGGTGCATCTCTCTCCGGGACTCAGTGGTACCCAGACAAGAAGGTGGGCAGGTGCATCTCTCTCCGGGGATCAGTGGTACCCAGACAAGAAGATGAGCAGGAGAGAGGATTAGCAAACTCCTGATAATTTACAGGACACAGGAAATACCTGCACTCAGAAGTGGCAGATGTAACAATTGTCAGTGTTTTTTTTTTTTTCTTATAACCAAATAATTTTTAAGCATAATCACCCAATTCAAATAAATGACACCATACGTTTCATATCGGCACTGATGACTGTAGCTAACCTTAGACACCTACATTTATAGTTAGTTATTTTTTTTTTACAAGGATGCGTTTCATAAACAGATTGCTGTCGCCTGTGTGGTCTCCAAAACAGACCAGCTTATGTGTGTGCGAGGAAGGGAACTGGAACGTCTGATGGGAAAGCAGGGAGGTGGGAGGTGAGTGTGAGTGGGAGAAGAACAGGAGGGATAGTGGGCTGTGTGAGTGAAGACTGAGGCAGTACGGGGAGGGGAGTGGGGGGGACATGACAAGGGGCTGGTGACAGTAAGGTGAGGGATGGAGCAGAGAAAGTACAGCAGGTTGTGTGATGACAGTATTATATGATGTGGAAAGGTGGAGATACAGTGAGAGTTAGACCACACCCCGCCTCCTTCTCACCCAGCTGGCAATTCTCATACAGGGCACTAAGGACCCCCGCTGCTTCCTCTCCATCACTCCCCACTCTCTGTTATCGCACATGGCACCCAGCCCTCCTCCCCCTCACTCACACATCCCAGATGGATTGCAGCCTCCTAGGCTCTGACAAGCAGCTCTCCTCTCCCAGCTCTCTTCACAAAGGATTCCATGGGCTGCAGGCTACAAAGGAGGTAAGTGAGCACAAGTACCTGCCATGTGGACTTCAGGACTTATTTCCTGGACTCTGCCAGGAAAGGGATTACACTGCTCTGCTGGAATGGGGGGGGGGGATTAAGGGATGGAGTGTGGGTCTCTGTCTATGGGAAAGGTTTGGTATTGGTGATGCTTCTGGCAGGGAAGGAGTTAAGTGATGTGTAATATTCAGAGACGGAAAGACATAAATGGTGATAATAATATAAATGTGGTAGTAGAGGGATCATTTGGCGATAAGGAAGGTTACATACGGTGTGCACATCGATGGCAGAGGTAGAGCAGGCAAAGCTGTACAGGGGAAGGGTTAAATAAGTTGTGTATAAATCTCGCAAAGGAAAAGTCAGCTCTTCCCGCAGAGGAAGAATGAAGCTGGTCTCTCGCTAGAGGAAAGAATAAGTAAACCGGGTATGGCTCTGGCAGAGAAAGGGTTAAGTAAGCCGGGTATGGCTCTGGCACAGAATGGGGTAGGTAAGCCGGGTATGGCACTGGCACAGAAAGGGATAGGTAAGCTGGGTATGGCTCTGGCAGAGAAAGGGGTAGGTAAGCCGGGTATGGCTCTGGCACAGAATGGGGTAGGTAAGCTGGGTATGGCTCTGGCACAGAATGGGGTAGGTAAGCTGGTTATGGCTCTGGCACAGAAAGGGGTAGGTAAGCTGGGTATGGCTCTGGCACAAAATGGGTTAGGTAAGCCGGTATGGCTCTGGCAGAGAAAGGGGTAGGTAAGCCAGGTATGGCTCTGGCACAGAAAGGGGTAGATAAGCCGGGTATGGCTCTGGCACAGAAAGAGGTAGGTAAGCCAGGTATGGCTCTGCCAGAGAAAGGGGTAGGCAAGCCGGTATGGCTCTGCCAGAGAAAGGGGTAGGTAAGCCAGGTATGGCTCTGGCACAGAAAGGGGTAGATAAGCCGGGTATGGCTCTGGCAGAGAAAGGGGTAGGTAAGCCGGGTATGGCTCTGGCACAGAAAAGGGTAGGTAAGCCGGGTATGGCTCTGGCACAGAAAGGGGTAGGTAAGCCAGGTATGGCTCTGGCAGAGAAAGGGGTAGGTAAGCTGGGTATGGCTCTGGCAGAGAAAGGGGTAGGTAAGCCGGGTATGGTTCTGGCATATAAAAGGGTAGGTAAGGAGGGTATGGCTATGGCAGATAAAAGCGTAGGTAAGCAGGGTATGGCTATGGCAGATAAAAGGGTAGGTAAGCCGGGTATGGCTATGGCAGATAAAAGGGTAGGTAAGCAGGGTATGGCTATGGCAGATAAAAGGGTAGGTAAGCCGGGTATGGCTCTGGCAGAGAACGATATGTATATTGGAAGGAAAAACACAAGGATAATATACTGTACGCACGCTGGTGACACTTCTGTCTTAGTGACGAGCTGCACCGATGTTTTGTTTTCAGAACAGATTTAATTACTTTTTTTATCCATAGAAAATTGTTTTTCACCTGTAGAATATATCAAATGATATATAATAATAAGCACATGAATAATGCATCTAACATTCACTAACACAGATGGCGAGAATGTATCACTGACGCCATGAAGATTTGGACAGGGTAACTTATATTTTCAGCATATGGGATATATGTAATGTACTATTCATTATGTCTGGTACAGTTACTTTTAGTAGCCTCTAACCTGCATTATCTGCCTCTCATATTCACCTTCCTGCCTTTCTCCATCATCTTCTGTAACCTGTATTCTCCTTCCTGCCTTTCTCCATCATCTTCTGTAACCTGTATTCTCCTTCCTGCCTTTCTCCATCATTTTGTCTGTACCCTGTATTCTTCTTCCTGTCTTTCTCCATCATTATCTCTGTAACATGTATTCTCCTTCCTGCCTTTCTCCCACATTTTCTCTGTAATCTTCTTCCTTCCTGCCTTTCTCCATCATTATCTCTGTAATCTGTATACTCCTTCCTGCCTTTCTCCATCATCATCTATGTAACCTGTATACTCCTTCCTGCCTTTCTCCATCATCCTCTGTAAGCTGTATACTCCTTCCTGCCTTTCTCTATCATTTTCTCTGTAACCTGTATTCTCCTTCCTGCCTTTCTCCGTCATCATCTCTGTAACCTGTATACTCCTTCCTGCCTTTCTCTGTCATTTTCTCTGTAACCTGTATTCTCCTTCCTCCATCATCCTCTGTAACCTGTATTCTCCTTCCTGCCTTTCTCCGTCATCATCTCTGTAACCTGTATTCTCCTTCCTGCCTTTCTCCATCATCCTCTGTAACATGTATTCTCCTTCCTGCCTTTCTCCATTATCCTCTGTAACCTGTATTCTCCTTCCTGCCTTTCTCCATCATCATCATCTCTGTAACCTGTATTCTCCTTCCCGCCTTTCTCCATCATCCTATGTAACATGTATTCTCCTTCCTGCCTTTCTCCATCATTTTCTCTGTAATCTGTATTCTCCTTCCTGCCTTTCTCCATCATCATCATCTCTGTAACCTGTATTCTCCTTCCTGCCTTTCTCCATAATTTTCTCTGTAATCTGTATTCTCCTTCCTGCCTTTCTCTATCATTATCTGTGTAACCTGTATTCTCCTTCCTGTATTTCTCCATCATTATCTGTGTAACCTGTATTCTCCTTCCTGTCTTTCTCCATCTTCATCTCTGTAACCTGTATTCTCCTTCCTGCCTTTCTCCATCATCATCTTTGTAACCTGCCTTTCTCCATCATTATCTCTGTAAGCTGTATTCTCCTTCCTGCCTTTCTCCATCATCATCTCTGTAACCTGTATACTCCTTCCTGCCTTTCTCCATCATCCTCTGTAACATGTATTCTCCTTCCTGCCTTTCTCCATTATCCTCTGTAACCTGTATTCTCCTTCCTGCCTTTCTCCATCATTTTCTCTGTAATCTCCTTCCTTCCTGCCTTTCTCCATCATTATCTCTGTAATCTGTTTTCTCCTTCCTGCCTTTCTCCATCATCAGCTCTGTAATCTGTTTTCTCCTTCCTGCCTTTCTCCGTCATCATCTCTGTAACCTGTATTCTCCTTCCTGCCTTTCTCCATCATCCTCTGTAACATGTATTCTCCTTCCTGCCTTTCTCCATTATCCTCTGTAACCTGTTTTCTCCTTCCTGCCTTTCTCCATCATCCTCTAACCTGTATTATCCCTGCTTTTCTCCATCATCTTCTGTAACCTGTAATCTCTTTCCTGGCTTTCTCCATCATTTTCTCTGTAATCTGTATTCTCCTTCCTGCTTTTCTCCATCATCATCTCTGTAACCTGTATTCTCCTTCCTGTCTTTCTCCATCATCATCTCTGTAACCTGTATTCTCCTTCCTGTCTTTCTTCATCATCATCTCTGTAATCTATATTCTGCTTCCTGCCTTTCTCCTTCATCATCTCTGTAACCTGTATTCTCCTTCCTGTCTTTCTTCATCATCATCTCTGTAATCTATATTCTCCTTCCTGCCTTTCTCCTTCATCATCTCTGTAACCTGTATTCTCCTTCCTGCCTTTCTCCATCATTTTGTCGGTACCCTGTATTCTTCCTGTCTTTCTCCATCATCATCCCTGTAATCTGTATTCTCCTTCCTGCCTTTCTCCATCATTTTGTCTGTACCCTGTATTCTTCTTCCTGTCTTTCTCCATCATCATCTCCGTAACCTGTATTCTCCTTCCTGCCTTTCTACATCATCCTCTGTAACCTGTATTCTCCTTCCTGCCTTTTTCCATCATCCTCTGTAACCTGTATTCTCCTTCCTGCCTTTCTCCATCATTATCTGTTTAACCTGTATTCTCCTTCCTGCCTTTCTCCATCATCCTCATCATCTCTGTAACCTGTATTCTCCTTCCTGCCTTTCTCCATCATTATCTGTGTAACCTGTATTCTCCTTCCTGTCTTTCTCCATCATCATCTCTGTAACCCGTATTTTCCTTCCTGCCTTTCTCCATAATTTTCTCTGTAATCTGTATTCTCCTTCCTGCCTTTCTCTATCATTATCTGTGTAACCTGTATTCTCCTTCCTGTATTTCTCCATCATTATCTGTGTAACCTGTATTCTCCTTCCTGTCTTTCTCCATCTTCATCTCTGTAACCTGTATTCTCCTTCCTGCCTTTCTCCATCATCATCTTTGTAACCTGCCTTTCTCCATCATTATCTCTGTAAGCTGTATTCTCCTTCCTGCCTTTCTCCATCATTATCTCTGTAATCTTTATTCTCCTTCCTGCCTTTCTCCATCATCATCTCTGTAACCTGTATACTCCTTCCTGCCTTTCTCCATCATCCTCTGTAACATGTATTCTCCTTCCTGCCTTTCTCCATCATCCTCTGTAACATGTATTCTCCTTCCTGCCTTTCTCCATCATCCTCTGTAACATGTATTCTCCTTCCTGCCTTTCTCCATTATCCTCTGTAACCTGTATTCTCCTTCCTGCCTTTCTCCATCATTTTCTCTGTAGTCTCCTTCCTTCCTGCCTTTCTCCATCATTATCTCTGTAATCTGTTTTCTCCTTCCTGCCTTTCTCCATCATCAGCTCTGTAATCTGTTTTCTCCTTCCTGCCTTTCTCCATCATCATCTTTGTAATCTGTTTTCTCCTTCCTGCCTTTCTCCATCATAGTCTGTAACCTGTATTCTCTTTCCTGCCTTTCTCCATCATCCTCTAACCTGTATTATCCCTGCTTTTCTCCATCATCTTCTGTAACCTGTAATCTCTTTCCTGGCTTTCTCCATCATTTTCTCTGTAATCTGTATTCTCCTTCCTGCTTTTCTCCATCATCATCTCTGTAACCTGTATTCTCCTTCCTGTCTTTCTCCATCATCATCTCTGTAACCTGTATTCTCCTTCCTGTCTTTCTTCATCATCATCTCTGTAATCTATATTCTGCTTCCTGCCTTTCTCCTTCATCATCTGTGTAACCTGTATTCTCCTTCCTGTCTTTCTTCATCATCATCTCTGTAATCTATATTCTCCTTCCTGCCTTTCTCCTTCATCATCTCTGTAACCTGTATTCTCCTTCCTGCCTTTCTCCATCATTTTGTCGGTACCCTGTATTCTTCCTGTCTTTCTCCATCATCATCCCTGTAATCTGTATTCTCCTTCCTGCCTTTCTCCATCATTTTGTCTGTACCCTGTATTCTTCTTCCTGTCTTTCTCCATCATCATCTCCGTAACCTGTATTCTCCTTCCTGCCTTTCTCCATCATCCTCTGTAACCTGTATTCTCCTTCCTGCCTTTTTCCATCATCCTCTGTAACCTGTATTCTCCTTCCTGCCTTTCTCCATCATTATCTGTTTAACCTGTATTCTCCTTCCTGCCTTTCTCCATCATCCTCATCATCTCTGTAACCTGTATTCTCCTTCCTGCCTTTCTCCATCATTATCTGTGTAACCTGTATTCTCATTTCTGTCTTTCTCCATCATCATCTCTGAAATCTGCATTCTCCTTCCTGCCTTTCTCCATCATTTTCTCTGTAATCTGTATTCTCCTTCCTGCCTTTCTCCATCATCATCTATGTAACCTGTATACTCCTTCCTGCCTTTCTCCATCATCCTCTGTAACCTGTATACTCCTTCCTGCCTTTCTCCATCATCCTCTGTAACCTGTATACTCCTTCCTGCCTTTCTCCATCATCCTCTGTAGCCTGTATTCTCCTACCTGCCTGTCTCCATCATCATCATCTCTGTAACCTGTATTCTCCTTCCTGCCTTTCTCCATCATTATCTGTTTAGCCTGTATTCTCCTTCCTGCCTTTCTCCATCATCCTCATTATCTCTGTAACCTGTATTCTCCTTCCTGCCTTTCTCCATCATTATCTGTGTAACCTGTATTCTCCTTTCTGTCTTTCTCCATCATCATCTCTGAAATCTGCATTCTCCTTCCTGCCTTTCTCCATCATTTTCTCTGTAACCTGTATTCTCCTTCCTGCCTTTCTCCATCATTATCTCTGTAACTTGTATTCTCCTTCCTGCCTTTCTCCATCATCCTCTGTAACCTATATTCTCCTTCCTGGCTTTCTCCATCATCATCATCATCTCTGTAACCTGTATTCTCCTTTCTGCTTTTCTCAATCATTATCTCTGTAACCAATATTCTCCTTCCTGTCTTTCTCCATCATTATCTCTGTAACCTGTATTCTCCTTCCTGCCTTTCTCCGTCATCATCTCTGTAACCTGTATTCTCCTTCCTGCTTTTCTCTATCATCCTGTGTAACATTTATTCTCCTTCCTGACTTTCGCCATCATTTTCTTTGTACCCTGTATTTTCCTTCCTGCCTTTCTCCATCTTTATCTCTGTAACTGGATTCTCCATCATCATCTCTGTAATCTGTATTGTCCTTCATGCCTTTCTCTATCATCTCTGTAACCTGTTTTATCCTTCCTGCCTTTCTCCATCATCCTCTGCAACCTGTATTCTCCTTCCTGCCTTTCTCCATCATCCTCTGCAACCTGTATTCTCCTTCCTGCCTTTCTCTATCATCTCTGTAACCTGTATTCTCCTTCCTGCCTTTCTCCATCATCTCTGTAACCTGTATTCGCCTTCCTGCCATTCTCCATCATTATCTCTGTAACTGTATTCTCCTTCCTGCCTTTCTCCATCATCCTCTGTAACATGTATTCTCCTTCCTGCCTTTCTCCATCATTATTTCTGTAACCTGTATTCTCCTTCCTGCCTTTCTCCATCATCATCTCCGTAACCTGTATTCTCCTTCCTGCCTTTCTCCATCATCATCTCTGTAACCTGTATTCTCCTTCCTGCCTTTCTCCATCATTATCTGTTTAACCTGTATTCTCCTTCCTGCCTTTCTCCATCATCCTCATTATCTCTGTAACCTGTATTCTCCTTCCTGCCTTTCTCCATCATTATCTGTGTAACCTGTATTCTCCTTTCTGTCTTTCTCCATCATCATCTCTGAAATCTGCATTCTCCTTCCTGCCTTTCTCCATCATTTTCTCTGTAACCTGTATTCTCCTTCCTGCCTTTCTCCATCATTATCTCTGTAACTTGTATTCTCCTTCCTGCCTTTCTCCATCATCCTCTGTAACCTATATTCTCCTTCCTGGCTTTCTCCATCATCATCATCATCTCTGTAACCTGTATTCTCCTTTCTGCTTTTCTCAATCATTATCTCTGTAACCAATATTCTCCTTCCTGTCTTTCTCCATCATTATCTCTGTAACCTGTATTCTCCTTCCTGCCTTTCTCCGTCATCATCTCTGTAACCTGTATTCTCCTTCCTGCTTTTCTCTATCATCCTGTGTAACATTTATTCTCCTTCCTGACTTTCGCCATCATTTTCTTTGTACCCTGTATTTTCCTTCCTGCCTTTCTCCATCTTTATCTCTGTAACTGGATTCTCCATCCTGTCTTTCTCCATCATCATCTCTGTAATCTGTATTGTCCTTCATGCCTTTCTCTATCATCTCTGTAACCTGTTTTATCCTTCCTGCCTTTCTCCATCATCCTCTGCAACCTGTATTCTCCTTCCTGCCTTTCTCCATCATCCTCTGCAACCTGTATTCTCCTTCCTGCCTTTCTCTATCATCTCTGTAACCTGTATTCTCCTTCCTGCCTTTCTCCATCATCTCTGTAACCTGTATTCGCCTTCCTGCCATTCTCCATCATTATCTCTGTAACTGTATTCTCCTTCCTGCCTTTCTCCATCATCCTCTGTAACATGTATTCTCCTTCCTGCCTTTCTCCATCATTATTTCTGTAACCTGTATTCTCCTTCCTGCCTTTCTCCATCATCATCTCCGTAACCTGTATTCTCCTTCCTGCCTTTCTCCATCATCATCTCCTTAACCTGTATTCTCCTTCCTGCCTTTCTCCATCTTCATCTCTGTAACCTGTATTCTCCTTCCTGCCTTTCTCCATCATCCTCTGTAACCTGTATTTACCTTCCTACCTTTCTCCATCATCATCTCTGTAACCTGTATTCTCCTTCCTGCCATTCTCCATCATCATCTCCGTAACCTGTATTCTCCTTCCTGCCTTTCTCCATCATCATCTCCGTAACCTGTATTCTCCTTCCTGCCTTTCTCCATCATCATCTCCGTAACCTGTATTCTCCTTCCTGCCTTTCTCCATCATCATCTCCGTAACCTGTATTCTCCTTCCTGCCTTTCTCCATCATCATCTCCGTAACCTGTATTCTCCTTCCTGCCTTTCTCCATCATCCTCTGTAACCCGTATTCTCCTTCCTGCCTTTCTCCATCATCCTCTGTAACCTGTATTCTCCTTTCTGCCTTTCTCCATCATCCTCTGTAACCTGTATTCTCCTTCCTGCCTTTCTCTATCTTTATCTCTGTAACCTGTATACTCCTCTGTGACTTTATAAAATCATTATCTCTGTAATCTGTATTCTCTTTCCATCCTTTCTGTATCATAATATATATGTAACCTGCTTTTTATCATCTTGATATCTCTAACCTGTATTCTCTGTCCTGCCTCTAACATGATCCCTTTTAATTGTGTGCTCCTTCCTGTCTCTATCTAACATCACAACTGAACTGTTTCATGTTTCCTGCCTCTCCCTTTCAAGAATTAAATTTCCCTATATGTTCCCTTCTATCTCCCTCTAATACAAACCCGCTAATCTGTGTTCTACTTCCTGAAACTCTCTACTACGATCCCTCCAGACTATACTTCCTGAAACTCTCTACTACGATCCCTCCAGACTATACTTCCTGAAACTCTCTACCATGATCTCTCCAGACTATACTTCCTGAAACTCTCTACTACGATCCCTCCATACTATACTTCCTGAAACTCTCTACTACGATCCCTCCATACTATACTTCCTGAAACTCTCTACCATGATCTCTCCAGACTATACTTCCTGAAACTCTCTACCATGATCCCTCCAGACTATACTTCCTGAAACTCTCTACTATGATCCCTCTAAAGTCGGGCATACATTTTGCGATTATCAGCCCAATCCACTGCTTATCCCCACTGACTGCCCTGTTTTATTATTATGCCTGTTACTCTTTCTTTCCTATATCTACGATTTTCCCTTTAAACTAGCGGTGGGCAATAGGCAGCCCCCCCAGATATCGCAGAAATACACATACCAGCATGCCCTGCCGTAGCTTTGCTATTTGGCCATGCTAAAACAGTAGCAAGGCATGCTAGGATTTGTAGTTCAACAACAGCTGGAGGGACGCTTATCGCCCACCCCTGAAAGTCTAACCTGTATTCTCCTTCTTGCCTCTCTTTGCCATGATGTATCTAATCTATATTCACCTTCCTGCCTTGCCTCTCCCTGCCTCTCTACTGTAATCCCTTTATTCTGTATATTCACTTTTTTTTCCTGTCTTCAACAAAAATCAAAAGGGCTGCACATTATTATCCTTTATTTATATGGCGCCACAAGAAGACAGCCTTACAAGGTACATAGACAGAAACAGTATAACATAACAAGAACAAACTCACTTACAGTACAGTACATAGCAGGATGTGGACATGGTTTATAAACATTGTATTGGTGAGGGAAGGCAAAGCACATGAGGGAAGAGGGCCCTGCTCGTTAGAGCTTACAGTCTACAGGAGAGGGGGGCAGATAGACATGGGTGACAGAGAGGGGGGAGAGAGTGAGCATGGAGTAGTGGATTAGGATTAGAGCTGGAAGGAGGGTATTGAGAGCTCGTTCAAAGTTTTTTTTAGAGTAGTGGAGAGTCTGATGGGAGAGGTAGGGAGTTCCAGATGTAGGGAGTTCCAGAGGAAAGGAGCAGCACGGGCAAAGGCTTGGAAGTTAGAGTGGAAGTAATCAGTTATGTGGAAAGGTGGCATTCATCTGTGGAGTCTAAATGGAGATAAAGGTCAGAGATGTAAATGGGAGAGGATTGGTTCAGGGCCTTGTAAGTAAGAGTGAGGAGCTTCAATTGGGTTCTGAAGGAAAAGTGAGCCAGTGTAGGGCTTGTAGGAGAAGGGAGGCAGATGTAGAATGTTTGGCGAGGAAGATGAGCTGGCCAGCAGTATTGAGAACAGACTGGTGTGGAGAGAGGTGAAAGTCAGGGAGGCCAGATATGAAGAGGTTACAGTAGACCAGTTAGGAGATTACCAGTGAGACAAGGGTGAGAAAGGGTCTGATCGATGAGATTTTTCTGAGATGGAAACGTCAGGACTGCGAAAGGTACGGAATATGTGATTTGAAGGAGGAGGAGTCAAGGATAACTCCAAGACAGTGCACTTGTGGGCTAGAGTAGATGGTGGTGTTATCAATAGATAGTGAAATTCTGGAAGGTGAGGTAATTCAGAAGAGTGGGAAGATTATCAGCTCATTCTTAGACATGTTAAGTTTAAGATAGTGCTTGGACATCCAAGGGGAGATGACAAAGGGACATGGAGATACAAGTGAGGATAGAAGCGGAAAGGTAGATCTGAGTTTCATCAGTATAGAGATAATATTGGAGGCCAAAAGAGCTGATGAGTTCACCTAAAGAGGATGTTTAAAGGGAGAATAGGAGAGGACCAAGAACAGAACCTTAGGGTACACCTACTGGTAGAGGGAGTCAAGTAGGGACACAGAGAAAGAATGGTCAAGAGAGGTAGGAGGACAGCCAGGAGAAGGCAGTATCACACAGACCAAAGGAATTAAGAATTTGAAGGAGGAGGAGGTGGTCCACAGTGTCAAAAGCAGCATAGAGGTCAAGGAGAATGTGCAGCGAGTATTGGTCCTTGGATTTGGCAGCAAGGAGGTCATTGCTGATTTTAGTGAGGGCAGATTCTGAGGAGTGTAGAGGACGAAAGCCAGATTAAAATGTGTCGAGCAGGGAGTGGGAGGAAAGAAAGGCGGTAAGGCGGTTGTAGACAATGCGCTCAAAGAGTTAGGAGGAAAAGGGTAGGAGAGAGATGGGGCGGTAATTAGAGATAGTATCAGGGTCAAGGGTGGGTTTTTAAGAATGGGGGAGACAAGTGCATGCTTGAAGGCAGAGGGGACAGTTCCCGATGAGAGGAAAAAATTGAAGAGATGGGGAAGATTGGAACAGGCATCAGGAGTAAGGGAGCGGAGGAAGTGGGAAGGGATAGGGTCAAGGGGGTGGAGGTGGAGGTGATTACCTTTAATCTCAGTATTACATTAAATGAATACATTTAATCAAATGAAAGCACTTATCTGTAATAACATATAAGCAGTCTCATTAAATCAGTGTTACAAGCTGTAACAACAAATCTGACAATAGAGCAGGAAGGAGCTGGCAGATGGATGTATAGGCTGCATGAGATTCTAGGGCAGCCTGTTGCCCATCACTACTCTAACCTATATAACCTCTCCTGCCCATGCGTCCCAAGATCCCTACAATCAGTATTCTACTTCCTGCCTCGCTATACGATTTTACATCTAACCTGGATTTCTCTTCCTGCCTGTACCATGATCAGTATCCTTCTTCCTGTCTAAAGTATCTCTTAGCTGTACTGTACTTCTTGCACCCTATAATCCATAGGATGGCGACTCCCAGCCTCACAGCAACAGTCTGCACCTCCATACCTAACATGAAGTCCACGGCTTGACAATTGCTCATTACACTTTTAGTAGCTCGGAACTTTATGTCACAGAAACTTTTGAATCAATTTGTTCCAGCTTGCTGTACTCTCTTTCCTGCCCATGTTCCATATGATTGCTTTAGACTAATGTATAAACGACTTTCCTGCTGTGTCTTCCATGAACCATAAAACAATTAGGAAGGAGACTCTGGGCCTGATTCAGAGCCACTCGTAAGCGGCTGCTCGTTTGCTCCGAGCGATGTTCGCACATCTGCGCATGCGTATGGGTCGTAATGCGCATGCGCCAACCAGTCATTGCGGTCGGAAATCGTGTGTTCGTAAAATTGCGAGTGCCTGCTAATTTGAGTGACAGGATGAGGCGTTTGTGGGTGGTAACAGGGGAAGGTGCTTGAAAACGGGGAGTGGAGATTCGAACGCAGGCGTGCCAAACGGTCAAAATGGGCGTTTTAAGGGTGTGCATAATTAACAAAGCAGCGTCATCGGCCACGTCACTTGGTTGTCTCTTAGCCTGAACTGTTCGCATGATTGCGGTAGGAAAATCCAACCACAAGCACTGCGAGCAGTTCAGACGCCTTTCGATGTACTCGATTAATCTAATAAATAGCGGAGATGACGTAGGATGCGAGCGGCCAGGGACCATCTTTACAAAATAGCGAGCGCATGTTTCGTTCGCTCGCTCAGACATAGAGGCGTCAACAAACTGCAAAGAGCGAGCGCTCAATTTAAATAGTCGGCCCCTTTTTCTGAACGAGCGAGCGCAAATAGCTTCCGGCTCTGAATCAGGCCCTCTGTCATGATCCCTATAGCCTGTATTCTCCTTTATGACCATCTGTACCAGGATCCCTGTAACCTGTATTATACCCTACTCTAACAAGAGTCCTCCTGCCATGGTTTATCATCTCAGGTCCAAAGGTTGCCCAACAAGTCAGATGCTGAGAATTTCCTTAACCTCATCTGAAAAAGATAGGACTCTGATTGGACATTTAGAGAACCTGAAGTAATGTGTCACTTTGTTAATCAGCTATGTCACCCGGATGATTACTGGGAAAGATGTTGAAAAATCACCAACTGTACAGATGGAGGAGCTACCCACTAATATCCTCTAATACCCCTTTCACACCAAAATGCCGGGCCCAACCTGGGTTTTTGAACACGATTCCAACCATTTTCAGTGCTTCACACTGCACCTTGGACCAGGGTTATTCCTGGGTAGACCCTGTTCACACTGAACCCATGTCAGCCCTGCAATACTTGTGCGTGTCATCACAAGAGGATGTTTTACAGGCTCGCAAAGATGAGGTTATAAAAAGTGGGTGGAGACTCATCTCTGAGCGCACCAGTAGCTCCAATGAGATATTTTTACAGTGACCCAGGTCGCACCATTCACGCCGATCCATTACCCGGGTCGTTGTTGTGTTTGACCCTGGTAGTTACCAGGGATGAATTCCCAGGTAACGCAACCCAGGTTGACCATTTCACACAAAACCTGAACCCGGGTTGCCCCTGCAACAACACAGGTTAAAAATTTGTTGTGAAAGGGGTATAAGTCTGCTATGAGTCCCTCCCGACTCTCTCTCTTTACAGAGTAATTGGATGCCTAGACAAATGGCAGTTGTGCCAAATTGCTCTCTACCCTATAAACTATATTCTCCTTCCAGATCCTCTGTAGCTGCAGCCCTGTGATCTGTATCTTCCATTTTGCAACTTTCTTCCAGGAGACCTTACAAATGTGTTGGCGGTCAGGTAGAATGAGGCTCATTGAGAGTAGTTTTGAATCCTAAACTTACAAATACTATAGCAACTGAGGGCTAAGGGCATATTCATGTTGGCCAGCTTAACCTGCATTGTCTACTGCCTGACTTCTAATCCTATTGTCTATCCTGGAACTATCTCACCTGTATTATTCATATTACTCTATACTAGAAATGAATGACAGTAGTACTCTCCCTACTATCTGTCCCAGAAACCATCCAACATATATTCTCCATCCTCTCTTTTCATATAACACATCTAGCCTGTTTTCCACCAGGAACCATGTAGCCTGTATTAGCCTTCCAGTCTTTCTCCACCAGGAATGCTCTAGCCTGTATTATCCTTCCGGTCTCTCTCCACCAACAACCATCAGCCTTATTCTCCCTCATGTTTCACTCCATCAGGAACCAACTAGCCAATATTCTCTTTCTTGTCTCTCTCCACCATGAACCATCTAGCCTGTACTCTCCTTCCAGTCTTTCTCCACCAGGAACTCTCTAGCCTGTTTTCTCTTTCATATCTCTTTCCACCAGGAACCATCTAGCCTATATTTCACTTCCAGTCTCTCTCCACCAGGAACCATCTAGCCTAGTGGTTCCCAAACTTTTTCGAATCACGGCACCCTAGGAGGAGCATCAGCAATTTTTCCACGGCACCCCTGGGCCAAAAGTTTCTTATTGAGAAATTCAGCAAAAATTAAATAAAGTAAATTGTGCTTATATGTCATCCTTAGGTTCAGTTATGTGGTATGTGGACAAAAATAAGCACAGCCCTGTCAACCATTTGTTGATTGGCAGCCATTAGCACTGGGTTTGCCAATCACATTGACTAAAAATAATTTTCTTTGGTACTGGACCATCAACTCATGGCACCCCTGCAATTGCCCTGAGGCACCCCAGGGTGCCACGGCACACAGTTTGGAAACCACTGATGTAGCCTATATTTCCCTTCCAGCCTCTCTCCACCAGGAACCATCTAGCCTATATTTCATTTCCAGCCTCTCTCCACCAGGAACCATCTAGCCTATATTTCATTTCCAGCCTCTCTCCACCAGGAACCATCTAGCCTATATTTCATTTCCAGCCTCTCTCCACCAGGAACCATCTAGCCTATATTTCACTTCCAGCCTCTCTCCACCAGGAACCATCTAGCCTATATTTCATTTCCAGCCTCTCTCCACCAGGAACCATCTAGCCTATATTTCACTTCCAGCCTCTCTCCACCAGGAACCATCTAGCCTATATTTCACTTCCAGCCTCTTTCCACCAGGAACCATCTAGCTTGTATTCACTTTCCTGTCTCTCTCTACTAAGAACTATCTAGCTTGCAACTGTCTAATGTATAATCGCCTGGCCCTCTTTTGCAGCCTCTAACCTATCCTCTGTTTCCTGTCTCTCTGCCAACAGCCAAGGTGTCATCCTCGCCATGTCCTGTTTCTGGTTAGCAGTTACAGCTTCATATGCTAAACACAATGTTCAGATGCCAGACCTCTCTCCACTGTGGCCTCCGCACTACCAGTATTTCACAGACAGCAACCAGCTGCCAGTCATCTGTAAGTTGATATTAATGTTCTACACTCTACACCCATATTCCTGTCCCCAATGAATGTAGTAGATTTCTTCACACATTTATACCACTCTTCTGTCCACACCAGACTTTCATTAATATGCAGTGTTCTGATTCTGACTTGTATCTACGTCTTTTCTTTTTTAAATGCTCCCTTGTACGCATGCGCCATCTTCCTGAATTTCACTAGGTAGATGGCACCGCAGAGGATGAGGGATGCACTGGTCAGCACACGGTAGATGCGGAGGGTCACAGGGGACCCTCTGCCCACAGTATGGGGCCCATTTTACATTGTCCCCCTCTGACGGTAATATGCTCCTGCCCTGGTGCTATGATCCGGGGTACAGATTATGGTCAAAAACCAGCTCTGTGCCGAAAGCACAGAGGCTCCGCCCAACACCCATACTGGTGGAATTGGGATGATAGCTAAATAAAAGTATTATTGTATGTGGCACTACTGGTCCCAACACGCACTGGCAGGCCATGCCAGCACTTGTAGAACAATGGCTGTCAGAGAACCACAAGCACCAGCATGTCTTGGCGTCCAGGGCTCACAGGGAATATTAGGGTCACATAAAAAAATAAAATTTATTTAAACAAAGATTCCCCCAATCCCTCTTTCACCAATTTATTAATCAACTAAATCCTTGTTGATCCTCTTCTTTCTTGTAGCTTTTAATCCTTGGGGCAAAATTTACTAAGCTCTAAGCCCTGGGGGTTTGGCAGTAGTTTCTAAATGACAGCCCTGTTCTATTCTATTCTAAAATTTGTATTGACGGCGGTTTTGGTCTTAGTAAATCTGTGGATAGCAAAACCGCCACCAAACCGCTGGGGATTAAGAACCCGCCGCTTAGAAACTTTTGCCTTTAGTCTTTGTTTTTTTTTTTAAATAATGAATACTGCTACTTGGGCTGCGAATGACAGGACAGGTGGCCTATCACTAACTAATCAACACTGATTGGTCAAAGCGTCAGAAATTGGTTAGTAGTGGTTAGACCCCATGTGAGTTCTAGCTGCTACTAACCAATCAGAGAGGCTGTCTTGTGCTCCGACCAATTAGAGCAGGGCTGGGGAACCTTTTTTCTGCCGAGGGCCATTTTCATATATATAACACTATTTGCGGGCCCGGTGCAGGCCACGCCCCCTCCACATGATGTCACATGGGAGCGAGGCTACAATCCCCGGTGATTACAGCAATGCACAGAGCATCCTGTGGATACTCCGGGGAGCTGTAAGGGCAGCGGTGTGACCATCTGAAGCGTCCTAAGGACTCTCCAGGTAGCACTGCTGCATAGATTCTAGTTGCAGTGACAGTCTAGGCACCCTGCTGGCCAGATGAGACTAGCAGAAAGAAGCTCTGAGGGCCAGACCAAATGATTCCGAGGGCCTGATACTGCCCCCGGGCAGGAGGTTCCCCATCCCTGAATTAGAGCAAAGCAGACTGGCTAGTTAGTGACAAGTGTCAGCATGATCAGGAAGCCACGGGAATGCTGGCACTTGTGGTTTTACAATAGCAGTTTACGGATTTGTTTTTTTCCCATTTAATTTTAATTTATTTTTAAGTCTACACTAAAACGCCATCATCAAGCTTGTGGAGTGGACTGGTGTCTCAAGGTTTTGATCAATCAGATGCATTTAACACATTATGCTCAGTGGCACGTACGTTAGCAATATACGTCTTTGCACCTTTTTAAGCGAGACTCACCTACTGTACCAAACTCCCACAACACACTGATCCCCACAAATGCCCATCACATGCCTTTCTGCCCTGACCATTGCCAGAGGAAAAATAACATTACAGTTATCCTGCCAGATATGTTCGCAGATCCTGGCACAGCTTCCTAAGAACTCAGTACCGGGTGTGCGTGTGCCATCTGCCAGCAAGAGAGGAACAGGGCTGCAGCAGAGACTTCAAGGGATGTGGGGGAGATAGATGGAGGGAGACTGGAGAGAAACATGAGCTGGAGGAGTGAGAAGAATAGCTGGAAGATGAGAGCAGGAGGTAGTGCTGAGGTGAGGAAGAAGTAGCAGAAAGGAGTGAGAATAGCTGGAAGATGAGAGCGTGAGGTAGTGCTGATGTGAGGAAGAGGTAGTAGGGAGGAGTGAGAAGAGCAGGAGGTAGTGCTGAGGTGAGGAAGAGGTAGCAGAGAGGAGTGAGAAGAATAGCTGGAAGATGAAAGCAGGAGGTAGTGCTGAGGTGAGAGGAAGAGATAGCAGAGAGGAGTGAGAAGAATAGCTGGAAGATGAGAGCAGGAGGTAGTGCTGAGGTGAGAAGAAGAGGTAGCAGAGAGGTGCGAGAAGAATAGCTGAGATGAGAGCAGGAGGTAGTGCTAAGGTGAGAGGAAGAGAAAGCAGAGAGGTGGCTGGAAGATGAGAGCAAGAGGTAATAGTGATCTGAGAGAAAGGTAGTGAATGGGTGAGGAGAAAAGGAAAGATGGGAGGAGATAGTAGTGACTGAAGTGAGAGGAAGAGGTAGTAGATTGGTGAGGAGAATAGGAGAGATGGGAGAAGGAGATAGTAGTAACTGTGAGGTGAGAGGAAGAGGTAGTAGATGGGAGAATAGGAGAGAGATGGGAAAAGGAGATAGTGACTGTGAGGTGAGAGGAAGAGGTAGTAGATGGGTGAGGAGAATAGGAGAGATGGGAGAAGGAGATAGTAGTGACTGTAGTGAGAGAAAGAGGTAGTAGATTGGTGAGAATAGGAGAGATGGGAGAAGGAGATAGTAGTAACTGTGAGGTGAGAGGAAGAGGTAGTAGATGGGAGAATAGGAGAGAGATGGGAGAAGGAGATAGTAGTGACTGTGAGGTGAGAGAAAGAGGTAGTAGATGGGTGAGGAGAATATGAGAGATGGGAGAAGGAGATAGTAGTGACTGTGAGGTGAGAGGAAGAGGTAGTAGATGGGAGAAAAGGAGAGAGATGGGAGAAGGAGGTAGTAGTGACTGGTGAGAGGAAGAGGTAGTAGATGGGTGAGGAGAATAGGAGAGAGATGGGAGGAGATAGTAGTGACTGTGGTGAAAGGAAGAGGTAGTAGATGGGTGAGGAGAATAGGAGAGATATGGGAGGAGATAGTAGTGACTGTGGTGAGAGGAAGAGGTAGTAGATGGGTGAGGAGAATAGGAGAGAGATGGGAGGAGATAGTAGTGACTGTGGTGAAAGGAAGAGGTAGTTGATGGGTGAGGAGAATAGGAGAGAGATGGGAGAAGGAGATAGTAGTGACTGTGGTGAGAGGAAGAGGTAGTAGATGGGTGAGGAGAATAGGAGAGATGGGAGAAGGAGATAGTAGTGACTGAAGTGAGAGGAAGAAGTAGCAGAGAGTTCTGAGAAGAATAGCAGAGATGAGATACAGATGTAGTAGTTAGGTGTGAGGAGAATAGAAGTGAGATGAAAGAATGAGGTAGCAGAAATGTAAGAGAAAGAGGTAGGAAACAGGTTTAAGGTAGCAGAGAGGTGAGAAAAAGTGACAGATGTGGGAGAAAGAGTTAGTAAAGAGGTGAAAGAGGCATCAGGTAATTATCAGAAGAATAGTAGTGAGGTGAGGGAACGAGGTAGTAGAGAGGTTGAGATTAGCAGAGAGGTGAGACAAAGAGGTAGCAGAGAGGGGGAAGACAATAATAGACAGGTGCGTGGAGAATAGGTGGAATTAAAACATTGGGTGCAAGCATCCGAGATACACTGCGCATCCCATGGTCACCACCAGAGGACGCAGATCGGAATTCCATGGAGATCCATGCAAATCGATGGGCGTTCCCGGACGGTGACTGTGGAGGGTGGCTGTCGGAGGTGGGCTTATCAATGTCCACTGGCACGGGCGACCATGTATTGTCGGACATTCTGAGCAACCAATGTCTGATGGTCCAATTGATGGTGCAACTATTTGCACACAGCGGCGGGTTACAGCTGCTACTGCACCTCCGTCCACTACTAAGTCAGGCCCACAGAGAGGTGAGAGAGAGACAGGGGAGAGGTGAGAGAGAGACACAGGAAAGAGGTGCGAGAGAGAGACACCGGAGAGAGGTGAGAGAGAGAGAGACACACGGGAGAGAGGTGAGCGAGACATAGGAGAGAAAGACACAGGAGAGAGGTGAGAGAGAGACAGGAAAGAGACACAGGAGAGAGGTGAGACACGAGAGAGGAGAGAGACATAGGAGAGAGAGAGAGACACAGGAGAGAGGTGAGAGATAGACACAGGAGAGAGATGAGAGAGAGAGAGAGAGAGAGAGAGAGAGACAGGAGAGAGAGAGACAGGAGAGTGACACAGGAGAGGTGAGAGACACAGGAGAGGTGCAGGAGAAGAGAAACAGGCAGTAGACTTGTCAGAGAGAAAGAGACACAAAACAGGAGAGAGGTGGTGATATATTTAGCCCCCTGCGCACGCCGTCACCTTGGTTCGAAAATGCACCTACTTAGCTGTAACACTAAGTGCATTTGTGCAAGTCCTGACGTGTCATTAAAATACCAGGGCTGTTTTACAATTTCCTGCTCCTGAAACGCCCATCGGAGCCTGATTCAGCCTCATCAGTGCAGAATAGGATATTTCTGCTAGCAAATTCATTGCTGCAGAGATGACCAGGGCATTGACTCAAAGGGTTGTCACGTAGATGGCATTAACCAGAGGTCTATTCTGCTTTAGGGGTGGGCTACGCGCATATTGCTCCCGAGTGGGAGGGATTATAGGGTGTTTTTATTGTGTGTTCAAACCGTGACTAAGTATGGTGCGTACACACTAGACGATATGCTCCCTGAGCGATGTCGTCTAGTGTGTCCCCGGCAGGGTGTGCGCAGTGTCATTCATGACACTAGTAAATGGGGGAAAAAAAGGGGCGAAAATATTATAAATGGTAGCAAGGAACACTTTTGTCTAGTGTTCATAAATCTCAGATATACAACCCTATATTGGGTATCTGGGGTAAATATTTAGCTCGACAATAATAAATGTCATGAAACCACTTTTCTTATATTTATTATGTGGGACATTTCTTATGATTGTACACAGCAGATCAACATATAATGATATAGTATATATCATTATATGTTATATGAGGCATTGGTGAACAAGCCCAAAGCGGGCGAAACGCGCGTCCAGGACTCTCATGATTATGGCCTGGCAGGTGCACACGCCGACCAAACTCCCCCACTTGGATATCTTCTGATGGGTAATAACTGTATTGTACCACTCAGACCTCTGTGTCTGCCTCTTATATTTTTAACATAGCCTGCTACTATTGCTCCTTATTACATGGAGACAAATGGAGATAGCATACTATTATCAGATATCTATGCACATATATATGCCTGTGCAGATTTACCATATAGTAAAGGCATGGTGGATGCACTTATAGATATACTGTGTCATATATAAAAACATAAGCAGACGCTGATAGATACTATGTGGTCAGTGATATACAGCTCTATCAAATATTGAATACTGGAAATATGTATATGTATATATATAACGTTCTATGTCACCTATAATAAGTCCTACATATGGGACTACAGTAAGATATGATTTTCTTGTGTGTGTGTTTGTTTATTTATCTGTTTGTCTGATTTCATATGTCCTTAGGAATATACCGCTGAGGTGATTTAATTCACATTATACTCAGTAACGTTTTTTTCTTACAAGACGTGATTGGTAACATTTGTGTCAGATTTTGGATACCATCAAAGACTCTTTTCCGTTACTTTCCTTTAAAACTTCAGACAAATGTACAACCATTATAACACATATAGATAACAAGTATGCGATATATATATATACTATATCATTATATGTTGATCTGCTGTGTACAATCATAACGCGCATCGTCATTATCGTTTATCGTCTGTTTTTTACACAAAAGCGCTGAAGTGGATGACTGAACGATAACGATATCGTTCAGTCGTCCACTTTAATCGCCCAGTGTGTACGCACCATTAGGCATGTTAGAACATACAAAACCACGGGCTTTTCCCAGCATCCCCTCACCTCTAGCCCTGTAGCTTGCTATACATTACACACGTGACATCTGTAAAGTTCCTGAGGTTCAGGTGTCTGGTATACGCAGATAACATTCCTCCACTAGTTGGTGACCTCACCGGTCGTCAAATTTCCACTAACGAATACATCCCTCTTCCTGCAGCCGGTGGAACCTGTCGAGTGGTTTCTGCTCATCGCTGCTGTAATAGGAACCGCATCGAGGAACGTTCCCAGACCGTCCAGTGCTCCTGTCTGCCTGGAAAAGTAGCCGGAACAACGAGGGACAAACCCTCTTGTGTGGACGGTACATCACATATTCACTGGTGGGAGGGGGTTAAACAGTTACTGTCCCTACTTATATAAATGTCTTGCTGCACCGGGATACAGGTAACTCTAAAGCTGGGTATCCACTATACAATTTTCTGTCAGATATCTGTCCAATCTGGCTGGTTGGAATGAAAACCTGGTAATGTAATGCTACCACCCGCATTCTTTAAAACACCTGCCGCATACTTGGGAACCCCCCTGAATTAATTTGGCTATTTTAAAAAAACTTGTTCCCCATATTTTTTTTTTTTTTACCCAAAAAATGAAAATAATTTATTTGGGGTGTCCCTATTTTTTTTGTAACTTGGAGGCTTTTTTTTTTTTTTTTTTAAGCCTGCACCCCTAAACCACAATTCTGCACTTTTTTTCACCATGTTAAACATGGTGAAAACTTATCCTCGTATTTTTTCAAATACGCACCGGCGAAAAGTCTTTCAAATTGAATACGAGCATAATTCAAACATGCGAAAATGGGGCTGCGAAAAGTCGGCATCGGCGATAAATTATCGCAGATTCTGATTTTTCACAGCCAAATTGAGTATGGCCCTTATTATCAAAATGCTCTTGCAGTATCTTATGCCTGAGGGGGTCATTCAGACCCGCTCGAGAGCGGCAGTACGATCGCAAGCGGGTCGATGTTCCCCACTGCGCATGCGCACGACGGAGGGAGCTCCGTCGTGCACATGCACGAGACCCGGGGAGCGACGGGCTTTCCATCGCTCCTGGTCTCGCACCAAAGGGGGCGTGCTGTCGATGTTGATTGACAGCAGGCCCCCTTCGGTGGGCGTGCCTGCTAGACGGAGGCGTTCCCATGGGAACGCCTACCGTCTCAAGCCGGCCCCACTGACATCACTAGTGATGTCAGTGGGAGTGATTTTGGCTCTGATAGAGCCAAAATCACTCCTGGGCTTGCGGCAGCAAGACCCTACCGCAGGGTCTCCGTCGCAAGCCCGATGGTTGCGATGGTCAAGACCATCGTGACCATCCTCATGGATGCTCGCATAAGCTGTGGGTGGTAACCCACAGCTATGCGAGCGTCCTTGAGGACACTCCAAAAAAAGGTAGGAGGGCACTGATTCAGAGCGAGCGCTCTGGTCAGAGCGTTCAGCTCTGAATCAGGCCCTGAGTGCAATGGATTACCATTTGCAGTTTCCAATGGAACAGTGCCACCTAATGGTGAGATGGTCATAAAACATGCCATAAAGCTTACTTTCTTTCAGATGCTTGGCCTACATACAGTGGCGGAACTCCCGGAGACAATGGAGTCATTTGCTGCCGGGCTCCAGTCCCAAAGGGGGCACCTGGCTCCATTGTTCCCCGGGCCGTTCCGGGCACTGCTGTGGAGATGGAGCACCGCTGATCGGCGCTCCACCTCCAGCGGCGTCAATACGGGGGGTGCGGTCGCACCCCCTATTTGCTGGGCGCCCGCTGAGTGTGTTACCAGCAGGCGCCCGGCTCCTTCTTTCCCCCTGGCGGCAGCCGGAGGAATGGAGCTCACTCCTGAGCTCCGCTTCCGGGTCCCACAATGCACTAGTATTGTTTTTTTTTTTGTGTGTGCGCTCGCAGGGGGGGGCTCACTACAGGGGACATTACTGGGGGCATTACTGGGAGCACTACATGGGGCATTACGGGGCTCACTACAGGGGCATTACTGGGAGCACTACAGGGGGCATTCTACTGGAGGCTTACTACTGGGAGCACTACAGGGGCCCTTACTACTGGGGCACTGCAAAGGGGGACCACTACTGGAGGTACTGCGTAGGGGGACCATTACTGGGGGGCACTACATAGGCGGCACTGCAAAGGGGGACCACTACTGGGGGAACTACATAGGGGGACGGCAGCTGGGGCTGGCATAGGTGCTGGGGGGGTGGTACATTTTTATTGGGGGGGGACACCAACATTTATCTTGCCTCCGGGCACCTGGGATGAAGTTACGCCACTGCTTACATATGTATTACTGGTAAGATAAGTAATTTGCAATCATACTCATCCAGTTTCCCTATCGGGGTTAGCACCAGATTTTTGTACAAAGTTACCGACCCGGACCCACGAGCGGCCATGGCTGGACCATTTGCTTGTCTTTAATTAAACTGTCTCCACGCCTGGCTTAGTAGCGAGTGTACATGCACAGTAAGCCACATTAAAACCTGAACTAAAGAACGCTGCCACGCCACACCCGGTATATGGTTACAGTCGGTGACTGCAACTCATGTGCAAGTGGTTCACGGCTTTGTCCCGTTGACGCCTTGGACGTATTCATGGTCCGCACAGTGAAAATATTTGTAGCCCTGGTGTGTGCTTCTCCAGCTGTTCTGGTACTACAAGTCCCAGCATGCCCGCAAACCTGTCCTAGACTATGCTACGGCAGTGGGACTGTGTCTAGTCTTTTATAACGACCCTGTGCTGTTGACAGCTTCCATCGTGCTGGGGAAATGGTGGTGCGACATGGAGCCATGTTTGCAGGAAGAGGAATGTCAGACGCTTCCCGATAACTCCGGCTGGATCTGCTTCCAGGGAGGCCGCGTAAAGACCACCAAGGTGAGAGGAATAGCTTACACTGCTCCTGGGGGAGGGGGCACAAAATCCTTACTGGTATATTCTGCAATAACTCCTAACAGATACGCCATAATGTCCTGCATACCGGCCTCCATGCATGATGCAGGTTCTGTCATTATTTCTACAGCACATTTATGTTTCCAGTGACTTTGGGCCTGACGCGGATTCCGTATTGCGAGCACGGAGAAAATTGCAGATATTCGCCCCTATGCAGAGCTATAAGCAACTACTTTAATACACAGTCTTGATCCATACGCTTGGCTTCAGATCGGTCACCATTAACATGTATACACAACCTACAAAGCCCTCAATTCCATCTCCACACCCTCTCTGAACTTTGCCTGAGTTCCTACACCCCCGTTACTACTCAGTTACGCCTCTTCAGCCGCAAGTAGAGAAGAGTTTGAAACGCGTACAACTCCACATTACCCCCTAGTTGCTAGCGCTTGGCCCCGGAGCACGCGGTAAAAAATATAAAAAACATGTAAAATACGCTGCGCAAAACAGGCGCACGTTCAACAAAACATCAGAATTTCAATCATGATATGGCGAATATAAAATACGTATTGTATCCCGGCTCTCACAGCGTTCTGTGCTCTGTCATTTCAGATACACCCACAATACTGAGACGTCTGAAGGAATCCCTGTGGACGATGGTTACATTTTCTCGTTCTGTCCGTATAGCGGTTTGGGATCACAGAAGCACTCAAGTGCCAACATACGGTCACTCCTATAGGGAGAGTGTGATTTGGGGGAAGTGGGCACTGCCATTCAGAGTGACATTCACCGGCATTGCCTCCTAATGACTTGCGGACAAAAAAAAAAAAAAGAAGATAACAGAAAAAAAAAAATGTAAATGAATAAATAATGTATTACATATATGTGACTAACTACAACAGTCAATGCACACCGCCTGCGTGTTTGGATGCTACACGCACAAAGCCTGTGGCCAAAAGACACCACAATGGTCATTTACAAACATGCAGATGTGCAAGCACTGAGACCGAATGGTCATAAAGGTGGTCGGTAAGAAAGTCTGCTCCACCTGATGGGAGGAGGTGAGCGGAACAGGATTGTTCTTTGCTAAATGCGGATTTAACGGACTGAGTGGGTTGGTCCTATACTGGATGTGGGTAAACAACGATGTGATATGTTGACTTTTCACTATGCGCATTTTTGCAAACTATCCGCCAAGCCACCAATATAAGCACAGATGGATGTTACATGGCTATTTACAAAGACTAGAAAGAGGCCGAGCACTAAATACTAAACTGACCTTTCACACTACATCGGAAATGATCTTTGGAATTATCCGAGTGATGATGCGACTGTAAAATCGCTGTAATTAAAAGATACAGTCCCGCCATTCAGGTTGTAATTTAGAGGCGCACAATGTGGGTTGCTGAAATGGATAATCGCGGAAGAATATATATATATATATATATATTTTTTTAGAGAATAGTTTATTGAGGTTCACAGAAAAAACAAACAAGATAGCATCAAATCTAAACTTATTTAAAATAAAATGTTATTCATTAGATGGTTAAAATATTAATCGTTAATATTTAAACACTCTATACAAAAGAGCTGACACTCTAGTAACCTGATTTTTTAGTTTTGTTTATCGAGTTAAATGCATAATTTATCTCTACCGTATGTCCCATTGTGTGCTCTTGTGTAATATTTTAGTGTCCATCTATGTCTATATATCTAATGCCACTTCTCAGATTGTTTTATATATATATATATATATTTATTATGATATGACCATGGTGAATGAGTATGTCTAAGTAGTATGTAAGTACATACACCTATTTAATACATGTAACTGAGAAAGAATCAGACTGCCGCGTGTATAATTATAATCATGAATTGCAATGAATTCGGGGGGTGTTGCACAGGACAGCTAACAATAAACCAAGGATAGGAGTTGGCTTTAAGTGGTGGACAAAAAAACATAATAAAATATAGCTTTTATTAATCCCTTTTAAAATAGGCACATATAACCACAGTGCAGCGAAATATTGTTAACATTAAAAGGCAACAAAGAAGTGTGAATAAAGTTAATTCTAATTAAAATTCAACTTCTGTGTGTTTATTATCTATACATAGTATAACAAAGTCCCCGGTAGGCGTCTGTCTGTGTGTTGGGGAATCTCGAGAACCACTGGACGGATTTTGGTGCAGTTGTCACTATTTTATAGAGAATTTGGGAGGAAGGTTTTGGTGTATGACACAGTAACGTATGACAGGTGTGTGACACAGTAACGTATGACAGGTGTGCGACACATTACTGTATGACAGGTGTGTGACCCATTACTGTATGACAGGTGTGTGACACAGTAATGTATGACAGGTGTATGACACATTACTGTATGACACGTGTGTGACACATTACTGTATGACACGTGTGTGACACATTAATGTATGACACGTGTGTGACACATTAATGTATGACACGTGTGTGACACATTACTGTATGACAGGTGTGTGACACATTACTGTATGACAGGTGTGTGACACATTACTGTATGACAGGTGTGTGACACATTACTGTATGACAGGTGTGTGACACATTACTGTATGACAGGTGTGTGACACATTACTGTATGACAGGTGTGTGACACATTACTGTATGACAGGTGTGTGACACTACTGTATGACAGGTGTGTGCCAGGTGTATGACACTTTACTGTATGACATGTGTATGACACATTACTGTATTTCAGGTGTATGACACATTAATGTATGACAGGTGTGTGACCCATTAATGTATGACACTAATGTATGACAGGTGTGTGACAGTAATGTATGACAGGTGTGTGACACAGTAATGTATGACAGGTGTATGACAGGTGTGTGACACATTAATGTATGACAGGTGTATGACACATTACTGTATGACAGGTGTATGACACATTACTGTATGATAGGTGTATGACACATTACTGTATGACAGGTGTGTGCCAGGTGTATGACACATTAACGTATGACAAACAGGAGCCGAGCGGGGACTATTTTAGTGAGGCAAGTCCATGAAAAACACCGGATGTCCGAACACTTTCTTGACTTACGCTGCCTAAACCTTTAAAGATATATCACAGCGATGGACTTTATTTTATACAATGTAGAGATTGATACATATTATCCGGTTTACTGATACAAAATTTCAGTTTTGCCCTTTTTTTTTACCGTTCCCATTTCATCTATATAAAAAGATTCTTTAACTACAAACGAGCCCAATTCCCGGTAAGCGTTGTCTTTGGCGTGACAATAAATATAGCGCAGGGACAGATACTTAACGTGGCTGGAGATGACCTGAGTGGAGACTGTTTGCCTCATGGACAACTATACGTGGCCCTTTTGCGTTTCACGTCTAAACTAAATCTTTTCGTGCTGACGTCAGGAGGAAAAAACGTCTAATGTCGTCTACAAGGAAATCTTATAACACCTACTTTAAAAAAAAGACTATAGCCGTAAATTCAAAATTGCTCCCATGTGAAGCTGGGAGCGGGTTACTAGTTTTAGTGTATTTTCCTTAATTGAAGTTAAATGTGTCTAAGTGCTGTCGGATCACATACGTTACTAATAGTGAATATTGAGCACGAATCACAAAATACTCATATGTGTTACCCTCTCTCTGTAATAACTATTACTATCACCTATGTTTTATAGCCCTAATCTAAACCATCTGAGCTGATTAATATTAACACACTTTTGGGTATCAAAAGTAAACCATACATCGGTAATTCTCTATACAGTAGTAATTATAGCTCCATATTATATTATCCAGATAGGTTACTTTAATTATTCTGTGTAGGAAGATCCTAATAACGTAGATAACTCCTTTCCTTCTTGGATGTACTGTACGCGTATGTAACTGCGTTCATCGGTATCCGTTACAATGGTGGAATTCTATCTTTGCTATGCTCCAGTTCCTACATCTACCTGTTAATGTGCAAAAAACACTATGGAACAAGACGTTTTACAATAAACACTGTTTATTTCTAATAAAGAAAGAGAGGAACATTTAGCGTGCACATCCCCAGCTGTCCTCTAACCGCTGTGGCCTTGCTGTTGCCGTCTCGCAGGAGCGTAGCCAGAGGGGGAAGATGAGGTCTGTGTCAGTGAGGTACGTTACTGGCCTCCTCTCCAAAGGGGTTGGCTGCAAAACACATCAGCAATACCGCGTGAGAAATACACCACATTAGGAACCAGCCTCAATGTCCGGGTGACGGCAATACATCCTAATGGACTGAACCAGGATTCGGGAGGATTCAGCCCACAAATAGCGGGTATGGTATAAGAGATAGACACTAATTAGTTAGACAATGTCTAGATAGACACCAGATGTTAGACAATCAATAGTTAGACAGGGAAAAAAGTTAGACACAAACAAAAGTCAGACACATTAAAGTTAGACATGTAAAAAGTTCGACAGGCACAGAAGGTCGACAGGGTCAAAAGTTCGACACAAAAATGGTTGACAATTATTTTTTATTTTTTAGCCCTAATCTTCACCCTAACACTCCCCTTGGTGCCTAACCATAACCGTGGGGGTAAGTGCCTAGCCCTAAAAAAAAAAAATATGTGTCGATCAATTTTGTGTCGAACTTTTGACCTTGTCAATCTTTTTACATGTCTAACTTTAGTGTGTCTGACTTTTGTCTGCGTCGAACTTTTATCCTCGTCTAACTATTAACTGTCTAACATCTGGTGTCTATCTAGACATTGTCTAACTAATTACTGTCTATAGTCCGGAACCCATTTCGGTTAACAATGAGGCTCCACCAGACAGGTATTAGGAGCAAGACGTAAAAGGTTGCAATTGATACTGGGGGAACTGCGTAGCGGTAACGGACAAAAGGGCGTTGCTGCTCCACGCGTCCCGCAATATGAAAGTAAATCTTATTAGGTTACACACTCAGGAAAATGGAAGCAATAGGAAGACACAGGAGTCGGTTCACACTGCACTACAGCACAGATTTTCCCAATGTTATCTATAAAGCAAACTCACGGTTTTGAAACTGTTGCGCCGTGTAGCGAGTAAGGAGGATTCCAACACCCTCTATGAGAGCCAGTAATATGCCGCCCATCAATGCGGAGCCCACCATGGCCAGGGGCCCACCTAAGGAAAAAAGCAAAGGTTTCACATTCACTCTCCGAACACTTCATGCTGAATGTCAGACGAACACTGAGCATCCTTTATACTAGCGAGATATACAGGATTTATGTAGGAACGTGGCTTCTTGTAGCGATGAGTCAGGCGCCATATAAACTCCCTGCATCAATATAATGGGAGTCTCCCGTCACTACTCTGTGCTGCTGGGAGACCCTGCTCCACCTACAATGTCCTTCTCAGTCACTGCCCCACTTCATCACGTGAGGGAACAGGTCACTGCCTCCAAATAATATCAATTCATTCAGGTCAAGAAATACTTTGTGCTGCTGTGAGAATCACAGTGATCGGATTGGCTAGAGGTTGTTGTATCCTCGGCCACGTAAAAGCAGGAGAAACATGGATGAGCAATGGCTGAAGTACAGTAACAAAATGGTGTCCTGTCCATGATCAAACACACCCTCACTGCCCCAAGCCGGTCACTAGCAGCTTACTGCCCCAAGCCGGTCACTAGCAGCTTACTGCCCCAAGCCGGTCACTAGCAGCTTACTGCCCCAAGCCGGTCACTAGCAGCTTACTGCCCCAAGCCGGTCACTAGCAGCTTACTGCCCCAAGCCGGTCACTAGCAGCTTACTGCCCCAAGCCGGTCACTAGCAGCTTACTGCCCCAAGCCGGTCACTAGCAGCTTACTGCCCCAAGCCGGTCACTAGCAGCTTACTGCCCCAAGCCGGTCACTAGCAGCTTACTGCCCCAAGCCGGTCACTAGCAGCTTACTGCCCCAAGCCGGTCACTAGCAGCTTACTGCCCCAAGCCGGTCACTAGCAGCTTACTGCCCCAAGCCGGTCACTAGCAGCTTACTGCCCCAAGCCGGTCACTAGCAGCTTACTGCCCCAAGCCGGTCACTAGCAGCTTACTGCCCCAAGCCGGTCACTAGCAGCTTACTGCCCCAAGCCGGTCACTAGCAGCTTACTGCCCCAAGCCGGTCTTAGAAAGGTGTCAGGAAGGCAGGCTGCCATTACTAGACCAGGTCGGCAGTGATCGTCCAAAGGTTTAGGAAATCAGCAGGAACCAATTGATTCATTCAATGTGAGAGCCGTTTTCATGCCAAGAGGGTGCACTGCTAGGTAACCTGGTGTCATTAATAGGACATCATAGGATTACCTTATGTAAGGTGAGTAGATGGGATCTCGTTAATGCTATCAAGCTAAGGGTAGCTCTGACCTAATAGCAGCTTACGCTGGTATATACAGAACACCAGCTTCCATAGTGTTAGTATGCAGGACACACATATCCTACCCCTCAATCAAGCAACAGAAAAAAATGCAATGATATAAAATAAAATAAAAAGTTAGAATAACGCTACTTCAGCTCAATAAAACCGCTCTGTGGGAAGAATTTACGAAGCGTCGGCTTCTGTAAGCCGCTGCTTCCCGGCGGGTCGCAGGTACATATTTAAAACAGCACCCAGAGTATGTGTAAAGACCAGCGTGCTTTACACTGACTCCGAGTGCGTTTGAAATATTCGCCTGCAACCTGCCGGGAAGCAGCGTTTGCTTCGTAAATTCTGCCGTGTGTGTGCGATATACAGGCCAGGCAGTATTTCCCTGCATGCAAATAAATAAATAAATAGTATTCCTACCCCCTGCGCCGTGTGACATTCACGCTTTTTGCCGCAAAAGTTTAAACGTTCCCCCCCAAAAAATGTCCCAAACTGTACAAGGCCCCAGATACGTTGTCATCTCAACACCGACACTATTCCAGCTTACTGATACTGTAAGGATATAGGAACACAGTACAGCAGGGGACAAGGAATATATACAAACCTATAGCGATGTCAGAATCTGTATAATGTACATATATCTGCTATCCCTATACCGCTGTCACCTAGCTTATTACATTGTTAAGATCAATACTTGGGGTAACATTAATTGGAAAGGGTCATAGAACGGGGTTTTTAAAATATATTTTTGTGTGTTTTTCCCTATGACATTATATAAAGAGACATAGGATTAAGATGTGGACATAGCATTGAGCCTACACCTGAATGTTGATATTTACGTAGATTGGGCGATTGTTAGCCATTGCGTGTAAGGCGCACTGCGCACGCGCTGCAATGGAGTTGTGATTACGCTCTCTTAGAGAATTCACTTGCAAAGAGAGTGACAGGTAGTCAGAATTTGGGGGATGTAACGGGGGCGATGGTTAGAGAAACACAGGCGTGTCTGGACGGTTTAAACACTGTTTATGGGTGTCCATCAATTATTCGCTGCGTCCTTGCTCGCAGCAGGAGAGCCCTCTGCGTGTCTGGAGACCGGCTGTGTCTGCGACTGGTTAGATTTACTCAGAAGGCCGATGGCCGCCTAATCTGCGTTCAGTGTTTACGATGTTTCCGGTTTTGTGCGTGAGCGGCGGAAGTTACATGCTGTCAGTGGGCGTCTCTAAGCACTGGGCGGCGAGTGAGTCATTAGCATTATTTTTGCAATTACGAATACGTGAGAGACGTCGGCTGCGATGGCGTTTGCATCTGAATCGAGCCTACAGTTCCTCCACTGTAATAAATGGAATCTCTGACAGTTACGATAGTTCAGTCTATGAAACAAGAAAATGAATATTTCCTGCATAACAGCATTGGTTATGGGGGGAGGGGGGAGGCTTTCCACATTCGCTCATTAGCATGTTCTCCTTCAACACTACCCAAAGCCACATGGAAGCCGCTACTCCCAGAATACTCAGTGTTAGGCATCCTGGTGTTCTCATCACCGCTATAAAAAGAGGAGCACAGAACAAACTTCACATATCTATAATGACAAGTGGTTGCTTACTGCGTGATGCCAGAACAGCCCCTGTGAGGGCTCCACTGGTGATAGAGTTCCAAGGGTCCTCCTTCCCGCGAAGTCTCACTAATCCGCAGTCAATGGTGGAGAACAAGCCCCCCCACACTGCAAAGCTGCCTGGGCGGGAAGAGAGAGACTGTGAGAGGGGGCGATGGAGCAAAGGGCATCACACCAGGTCGTGGTTATAACGAGACTCACCTCCGATCTGCGGAGCGCGGATCTTCACAGCGCTCAGACTGCCCCGCAGGCGGTGACCGATTCCCTGGGGAATAAAGAGAAGACTGACCCTCGGCTCAGTGCGTATGTATGTATCAGGACTTTAAGTAGCTACCAGTCTGCACAGCACGACTACAAGCTATAGAGTGCAGACTATAGGGGAAGACTATCCAGATCAGCAGAACATTTTCACCAAATCAAAGATAGTCACAGTTTTCTCACATATCCGTATGGGATCCAGCCTAAAGATCTCCAGTAAAAAGGTAGACAATGTCTTGATAAACACCAGATGTTAGCCAGGCAATAGGTCGACACACTAAAGGTAGACATGTAAGAAGGTCGACCGGTACAAATGGTCGACAGGGTCAAAATGTTGACATGCAAATGGATACATGATTTTTATATATTTTTTAGGGTTAGGGTTAGGCACTTACCCCAACAATTAGGGTTAGGCACCAGGAGGGAGGGTTAGGCACTTACCTGAGGATTAGGATTAGGCACTAGAAGCGATGGTTAGGGTCAGGCACCTACCCCGACGGTTAGGCACCAGGAAGGAGGGTTAGGCACCAAGGGGAGGGTCAGGGTGAAGATTAGGGTTAGAAAACAAAAAACATGCGTCGACCATTTTCATGTCGACCACATGTATGTAGACCTTTTGACCCTGTCGACCATTTGTACATGTCAACCTTTAAAGTGTCGCCCTTTTGTCCCTGTTGACCTTTTGCCTGTCTAACATCTGGTAGATCTTTCAATCCATAACCATACGTATTGCCCCTTGATGCTTTTTAAATCATACCTGGGTTTAAGCCAACTTTGTCTTTAATCACTTCCTAGTTACACAATGTGCGGCTGGTCTACACAAACACCCCAGTGACCCTTTAAAGCACTGTGCTAACCAGTGTGTACTCTGGGCCTGATTCAGAGCCGCTCATAAGCGGCCGCTTGTTCGCTCCGAGCGATGTTTGCACATCTGCGCATGCGTATGGGTCATAATGCGCATGCGCCAACCAGTCAGTGCGGTCGGAAATCGTGTGTTCGCAAAATTGCGAGTGCCTGCTAATTTGAGTGACAGAATGAGGCGTTTGTGGATGGTAACAGGGGAAGGTGCTTGAAAACGGGGAGTGGAGATCAGAACGCAGGCGTGCTTAAAGGTCAAAACGGGCGTATTAAGGGTGTGCATAATTAATACAGCAGCGTCATCGATCACGTCACTTGGTTGTCTTTTAGCCTGAACTGCTCGCATGATTGCGGTCGGAAAATGCTACCACAAGAATAGCGAGCAGTTCATACGCCTTTCGATGTACTCGATTAATCAATTAAATAGTGGAGATGACGTATGATGCGAGCGGCCAAGGGGCGTCTTTACAAAATAGCGAGCGCATGTTTCGTTCGCTCGCTCAGACAGAGGCGTCAACAGACCGCAAAGAGCGAGCGCTCAATTTAAATAGCCAGCCCCTTTTTCTGAACGAGCGTCCACAAATAGCGTCCGGCTCTGAATCAGGCCCCCTGTGCCTAGGAATACTCAGGAAACTGTTAAAGAGCAGAAACCTTTCATCATTGTTTGATATAATAAGGAACGATGCAGGAATTTCAGGGCCTGTCTTATCTCCTGTGTTATCATACATACATGTGCTTCTCACACACGCTCGGTCCACCATACATGAATGGTCCTCATGCCAACTAATGATTCACTGTCGTCATCACCCATCAAATGTCTTCATGTGTTATCAAACTTCAAGTGTGTCCAACAAAGGACAAATACATCTCATCCAATGCGATCATAGATGTAAAGCTAATATACTAGGAAACTGCAGCCAGGGGTACTCGGGCAAACATTACATTGTTATCATTGTGCCAGTAAGTTCCGATGGACCCCATAGTCAGGTCAAGCAGAGTAGGGAGTTACATAAGGGTGGAGCAGCACAGGAATTGGGTGGAGAGAGAGGTGGTTATTATCAGAGCAGGTCAGAGGCAGATCTATGAGGGCATGAAGGAGAGGATTTGGTTGCAAAGTTGGAGGTGAGTAGGAGATGTTAGTGAAGATTTAAAGGAGATGCCGGGTACAATATTTTGGACTGGGAGCCAGGGTATGGAACTGCAGAGTGGTGTAGAAGATGCAGAGAGGAGATATAGGAAGATCAGTCTGGCAGCAATGGGTGAGAGCAATGGCCAGATAGGAGGAGGATGCAGTAGAGAAGCCTGTAGATAATATGTAATGTATAAGGGTTTTGAGAAAGACGTGTATTCTGCAAAGTTTCCGAACGGAGGAAGCGATAAGACAGTGTAAGTGACTGGTTGGAAGTAGTGAAGCTGAGAGCAGAGTCAATGAGGACAATAAGACAGCGGGTAAGGGGGACTGGGGAGAGTGCGTTGTGTTAGGACCAAGGAATGGTACAAGTGAGGATTGAGCTGAGGGTGTTGAGGTGTCACTGGGTGCACAAGGCGATGGGTGCAGGAAGTCAGGGGATGCAGAAGGAGGTTGCAGTCCAAGAGCTGGAGATGAAGCAGAGAGGGGAGAACACGAGGTCCAGGGAATGTCCATTGCAATGGGTGGTAGTTGACAATTTTTTGGACACAATGATGAGGTGGGAGCAGTTTATAGGCAGCAGTGTCGGTTGGGGCGCAAATGGGGATGTTGAGAATGACAATAAGGAGTGTGTGTGGGTCAGTGGATAGGAAGCGTAAGAGACGGGCTGCAAAACGGTCAATGAACGGTGAAACTGCATCTCGGGGGAGGACTGCGATGCAAAAAGCCTCTATTTCCGCAGTGAAAACAAACGGAATATACAACACAGTAGAATATACTCACCACTGGGGAATTTCTGAACCCTTTAACGGTTTGGAATACTCCTCCACCGATGATACCCATTGTAAACGCTCCACCACAGTCATCCACTATCCTCCAGGGGCTACAGAAAGAGAAAGGGTCCTGCATATAGTAAAGTCCCCCACACACCAATACTACAGTAATAGGAGGCGCTGGATTGTGCATTAGCACATAAAATGCTCATTCACATAACGGCTCTCTGAGTTTATACTCTCATGGTGTCCCAGATAAGAAGACAAGATCACTCCTGCAGTCAATTGTCCTATTTCCTTGCATTTCGGTCTTACCAACACCAGCATGTGCACTGCGCCCGAAAGTGCGCAGCCCCAGGCACAGACACTAATGGACACCTGTAATAGAACCTAATTAACAGGACAAACTTTCATGGATCCCAATAACTGGGTTTCCTTTCTTGGGGCACAAAATAAGGGGTGTGCTAGTTTTTTTATTTTCAAATTACGGCAACTCTACACGAGTGGGTGAGTGTGGAGAGCGCTTGTATTTTGCTGTATTTATTTTCCCAATGATTATCTGGCTTCTTGTTCCATCTAAACAAAAATTGGGTCAATGGTGCTCTGTAGGAGCCCTATGGTTTCCTGCTCACCGGTTCTAGGTTACAATTTGTGGACCGGAGAGGGGATGGAGAAGTAGAATGGCCAGAGGATGGAGACTGGCGAGGGAATGGAGATAGAGACTGGTTAGGGGATGGAAACAGAGACTAGTGAGAAGACAGAGACTAGGGGATGGAGATGGAATGGTCAGAGAGGCTGGAGATGGAGACTGGTGAGGGGATGGAGGTGGAATGGTCAGACAGGCTGGAGATGGAGACTGGTGAGGGGATGGAGGTGGAATGGTCAAAGAGGCTGGAGATGGAGAATGGTGAGGGGACAGAAACTGGTTAGAGAATGGAGATAGAATAGTAATAGGGAGGCTGTAGTTGGAAACTGGTTGGTTGATGGAGATAATCAGGGAAGATGGAGATGGAGATTAGTGAGGGGATGGACATAGAATGGTCAAGGAGGATGGAGATGGAGACTGGTAAGGGGGTGGAGATGGAATGGTCACAGAGGTTAGATAAGGAGACTGGAGAGGTAAAGGGCATGAAATAGTCAAGGTGGCTGGAGAAGACTGGTTAGGGGATGGAGATGAAAACTGGTGACCAGATGGAGATGTAGACTAGTGAGGGGATGAGATGGAATGGTCAAGGAAGATGGAGATGGCGACTGGTGAGTGGAGATGGAATGGTCAGGGAGGCTGGAGATGGCAACTGGTGAGTGGATGGAGATGGAACTGGCAGAGCACCAATACAAGATAATCCCACCGGCCTGGGGGACACAACCATTGCTGACGTATGCCTAGATAACAGTGGGCTATCCAGCAGGGAAGGAAAACACTACTGGTCAGTAGGCCGGGCAGAGCATATGCACCAAGAGCCATTGTGCCAGCGTCTCATTACTTCCATTAGGGCTTCCTGCTCTGTGACAGTAGCACCCAAGCCCGGCATCCTTGTGTGTTCCACCTGTCCTGGTTATGGTCCCAGTCCCTGCCCTCCCTTCTCCAGCTGGTTATATATCCCCCATAGCTGCACAGTGTATGTGCACTGAATGGCTCCCCAATACAAGGCATCACCATGGTGTGGTGACCAGACAGGGGGCCTTTCCCACCACCACCATGCCCTGCATTGCACAGAGCAGGCCTAGACCCATTTCCCAGCATCCCCCGCGCTGTATAGGTGGCCATTCTCCCGGCATGCACTGCGGTGGTTACAGCTAGCGCTCAGTGTCGTGTCCCCAGCACATTGGGGGGGGGGGGGAGGGGGGTACGGCTTCCCATCATGCTCCGCGTTACCATGGTTCCCGCACATATTCCTCCATGCTGTCGGGACAGGCGCGGAGAGAGGCGACTTCTCCTTTAAGTGCGACGGGTCATGTGATCGCTCTAGACCCCCTGGAAGTGAGGCCTGGAACGCATTGCTCTGCGGGTCAGTGACGTCATCCAGCAGGGACCCCCTACACACACACACAGAGAGTACCGGAGCGGAGGAGGAGGACGGCGGCGGCGGCGGAGGATCTAGGGGCTCTGAGGTGAGGAGAGTTCCCTACCATTAGCATATGTGGACCGCACAGTTGGCGTAGTGTTTAGCCTTGGGGTCATGAGTACTATTCCTGATCAGGGCCTCATCTGTGTAGAGTTTGTATGTTATCCCCGTGTTTGCGAGGGTTTCCTCTGGTGTCCTGCCACAATCCAGTAACATACTGGTAGGTTATTAGCTGCTGGGCAAATATTACCCTTAGTGTGTGTCCATGTGACAGGAGATATGAAGTGTGAGCTCCACTGGGGCAGGGACTGAGATATTCCCTGTACAGCGCTATGGAATATGTGTGCGCTATATAGATATCTGTTACTAAATGAATAGCCCACAGCATTATCTCACCATTGCTATATACCTGCCCCTCATTTACCCCCAACAAACCGTGTCCCAGCGGCTGCTGCGGAACTACAAGCCCCAGCCTCTCCCCCATACCAGTCACCACAAATCTCAGCATGCCCTCTAGAGCCATGGGACCATGACAGCCGCAGGCAGCTTAGAGTTTACACCAGGGGTTCCCTAACGTGGTCCTCAAGGCTCCCCAAGGTTTTAGAGATATCCATGGTTGAGCACAGGTGGTTAAATCAAATTGACTGAGGTACTAATGAAGTCACCTGTGCTCATCCATGGATATCTCTAAAACCTGAACTGTCGGAGAGCCTTGAGGGCCGTGTCGGGGAACCTCTGGTTTACACACATTCTCCCCAGCTAGAATTGTAAATCTGCTTCTACATATATGATGATGTGCTCCCCACTTCTCTTAGATTGTAAGCTCATGTGGTCACAGCCATCCTTACCTTCTGTCTCATGTCAATGTTTGTGTAGTGATCCCCGCACTGTACAGTGCTACGCAATATGTTGGTGCAGTGTAAATTAAGGTTAATACTGTCTCCAGCAGGTTGGTGTCTCACAATGCCTCTCCCACTCACCCTACAAGCTCGGCTGGCGAAAAGAGGGATCCTGAAGCATGTTGAAGCAGGTGAGTACCTGATACTCTGATAAGTGACTGTTGTAGCTACTCCCCTGTTACCAGCTGCTCAGAAGGAGTCGTATTAGGTGCGCTGACACATGTTGTGTGTGCCCTCCGCCCCCAGAGCCGTCAGAAGAAGTCATCGCTGAGGACTATGATGATGACCACGTGGATTACGAGGGTACTCGTGTAGAAAATCTTCCCCCAAACTGGTACAAAGTGTTTGATCCAATATGGTGAGTCCCTGACTGCTGTCTGCCACTTGTTGGAAATTAAATGTTTATTGAATTGAAAGAACCAAAGCTCAGTATTTCAGATCTGGTTTTACTGTGTCACTGGGATCAGTGTGCTGGCATGCATCATGGGTAAGCATTCTGTAGTTAGTCATGAATAGTGATTATAGTGATCTCCATGCTGATTTGTAGTTAATTTCTGGTGATGATGGTGATCTTGGTGCTGATGTATGCATCAAGTCTAGTGAAAATGGTGATCTCAGCGCTGATGTATGCTTCGTGCCTGTTGATAATAGTGTTTTTGCTGCTGATGTATGCTTCATTCCTGGTGATAATGGTGATCTCGGTGCTGATGTATGCTTCATTCCTGGTGATAATGGTGATCTCGGTGCTGATGTATGCTTCATTCCTGGTGATAATGGTGATCTCGGTGCTGATGTATGCTTCATTCCTGGTGATAATGGTGATCTCGGTGCTGATGTATGCTTCATTCCTGGTGATAATGGTGATCTCGGTGCTGATGTATGCTTCATTCCTGGTGATAATGGTGATCTCAGTGCTGATGTATGCTTCAAGTCTGGTGATAGTGGTGATCTCGGTGCTGATGTATGCTTCATTCCTGGTGATAATGGTGATCTCGGTGCTGATGTATGCTTCATTCCTGTTGATAGTGGTGATCTCGGTGCTGATGTATGCTTCAAGTCTGGTGATGGTGGTGATCTCTGTGCTGATGTATGCTTCATTCCTGGTGATGGTGGTGATCTTGGTGCTGATGTATGCTTCATTCCTGGTGATAATGGTGATCTCGGTGCTGATGTATGCTTCGTATAGCTAGAGAATAAATAGAAAGAAGACTGGAAGGGCGCTGTCAAAGCAGCTCGTTCGAAGGGGGTGTGTCAAAACCCCAAATATACAGAAAAGAAAAAAAGAAAAAGATCGAACAGCGCTAGTAATAATGGTAGTGTTGATACCAATCTATATATACTAAATAGCTCCAAATCTAATGAGAAAACAATTGAATATTGTACATACTTAAATATAACAAATATATAGTATAAATGATTCGCGACCCGGAAGTATTGGAGCGCACGTATGCAATTGATTTTGTAAGTACTATATTACTTTTGTATAATAAGAACAAATTATGCTCTCTACTTTTATTCAAGTTCCCTTAGATTATGTGTATAGTGATCTAAAAGAATCTATATACCCCTTGGTTCAGACTAATTAGGGTGTGTACAGCTGCACGAATTTTGCAATCACTATTGGGGTATTTAAACCCCATCTTGAGAGGACTGCTTTATTGAGCTACTGACGAAGTTGTGGGGGGGTTTCCACAACGAAACGCGTTCAGCACCCCAGGACTCACAGCACCTCAGAATATCAGGATTGAATTGGAGACGCATTTGGGACGTTCCGGACCAGCACCCTACGTTTCTACCACCTCTTGCCATTAAAGCTGCGGCCCCTGTTGGCTAATTGGATAAGCCACAAACAGGATCATCTCTGCGGGCTGCTAATATATCTAACATTACTGGATAATCGTCTGGATTGCCCCTACCTTGACTCGGGTTCTTTCCATGCAGGTTGCTTTCCTTTTGTGACATTGTGACAATATTATTTGATTTCCACATTTTCAGTGGATTACATGGACAAGAGACTCTCGTGAATTGAGTTAACTCATCCATGTTTATGCTGGAATACCATTATTCTATGTGCTGCTTATTTTAACATTTGTGTGATTGTTATTATTATTATTATTATTATTAAATGTTTACATTTTGAACCAAGCCGTATTGGATTCTAATTAAGGGAATCATTTATACTATATATTTGTTATATTTAAGTATGTACAATATTCAAGTGTTTTCTCATTAGATTTGGAGCTATTTAGTGTATATATAGATTGGTATCAACACTACCATTATTACTAGCGCTGTTCGATCGTTTTCTTTCCTTGATGTATGCTTCGTGCCTGGTGATGATGGTGATCTCAGTGCTGATGTATGCTTTGTGCCTGGTGATGGTGATCTCAGTGCTGATGTATGCTTCGTGCCTGGTGATGATGGTGATCTTGGTGCTGATGTATGCTTCGTGCCTGGTGATGATGGTGATCTCGGTGCTGATGTATGCTTCGTGCCTGGTGATGATGGTGATCTCGGTGCTGATGTATACTTCGTGCCTGGTGATGATGGTGATCTCGGTGCTGATGTATGCTTCGTGCCTGGTGATGATGGTGATCCCAGTGCTGATGTATGCTTCGTGCCTGGTGATGGTGATCTCGGTGCTGATGTATGCTTCGTGCCTGGTGATGGTGATCTCGGTGCTGATGTATGCTTCGTGCCTGGTGATGGTGATCTCGGTGCTGATGTATGCTTCGTGCCTGGTGATGGTGATCTCGGTGCTGATGTATGCTTCGTGCCTGGTGATGATGGTGATCTCAGTGCTGATGTATGCTTCGTGCCTGGTGATGATGGTGATCTTGGTGCTGATGTATGCTTCGTGCCTGGTGATGATGGTGATCTCGGTGCTGATGTATGCTTCGTGCCTGGTGATGATGGTGATCTCGGTGCTGATGTATGCTTCGTGCCTGGTGATCTTGGTGCTGATGTATGCTTCGTGCCTGGTGATGATGGTGATCTTGGTGCTGATGTATGCTTCGTGCCTGGTGATGATGGTGATCTCAGTGCTGATGTATGCTTCGTGCCTGGTGATGATGGTGATCTCGGTGCTGATGTATGCTTCGTGCCTGGTGATGATGGTGATCTCGGTGCTGATGTATGCTTCGTGCCTGGTGATGATGGTGATCTCGGTGCTGATGTATGCTTCGTGCCTGGTGATGATGGTGATCTCGGTGCTGATGTATGCTTCGTGCCTGGTGATGATGGTGATCTCGGTGCTGATGTATGCTTCGTGCCTGGTGATCTTGGTGCTGATGTATGCTTCGTGCCTGGTGATGATGGTGATCTCGGTGCTGATGTATGCTTCGTGCCTGGTGATCTTGGTGCTGATGTATGCTTCGTGCCTGGTGATGATGGTGATCTTGGTGCTGATGTATGCTTCGTGCCTGGTGATGATGGTGATCTTGGTGCTGATGTATGCTTCGTGCCTGGTGATGATGGTGATCTCGGTGCTGATGTATGCTTCGTGCCTGGTGATGATGGTGATCTTGGTGCTGATGTATGCTTCGTGCCTGGTGATGATGGTGATCTCGGTGCTGATGTATGCTTCGTGCCTGGTGATCTTGGTGCTGATGTATGCTTCGTGCCTGGTGATGATGGTGATCTCGGTGCTGATGTATGCTTCGTGCCTGGTGATCTTGGTGCTGATGTATGCTTCGTGCCTGGTGATGATGGTGATCTTGGTGCTGATGTATGCTTCGTGCCTGGTGATGATGGTGATCTCAGTGCTGATGTATGCTTTGTGCCTGGTGATGGTGATCTCAGTGCTGATGTATGCTTCGTGCCTGGTGATGATGGTGATCTCAGTGCTGATGTATGCTTCGTGCCTGGTGATGATGGTGATCTCAGTGCTGATGTATGCTTCGTGCCTGGTGATGATGGTGATCTCAGTGCTGATGTATGCTTCGTGCCTGGTGATGATGGTGATCTCGGTGCTGATGTATGCTTCGTGCCTGGTGATGATGGTGATCTCGGTGCTGATGTATGCTTCGTGCCTGGTGATCTTGGTGCTGATGTATGCTTCGTGCCTGGTGATGATGGTGATCTCGGTGCTGATGTATGCTTCGTGCCTGGTGATGATGGTGATCTCGGTGCTGATGTATGCTTCGTGCCTGGTGATGATGGTGATCTCGGTGCTGATGTATGCTTCGTGCCTGGTGATGATGGTGATCTCGGTGCTGATGTATGCTTCGTGCCTGGTGATGATGGTGATCTCGGTGCTGATGTATGCTTCGTGCCTGGTGATGATGGTGATCTCGGTGCTGATGTATGCTTCGTGCCTGGTGATGATGGTGATCTCGGTGCTGATGTATGCTTCGTGCCTGGTGATGATGGTGATCTCGGTGCTGATGTATGCTTCGTGCCTGGTGATGATGGTGATCTAGGTGCTGATGTATGCTTCGTGCCTGGTGATGATGGTGATCTAGGTGCTGATGTATGCTTCGTGCCTGGTGATCTCGGTGCTGATGTATGCTTCGTGCCTGGTGATGATGGTGATCTCGGTGCTGATGTATGCTTCGTGCCTGGTGATGATGGTGATCTCGGTGCTCATGTCTGGTGATAGTAGTGATCTTGATGACAAACTGAGTACTTGTGCTTTTGGTGTCTCTGATTTAGATATTTCCAATTAGACAGAGTCTTTGAAACTAAATAATGACATTGTTTGTCTTACTTCACCCTTTCTGGTTCAGCGGCCTCCCCTATTATTGGAACGTGGAAACGGAGGTGGTGTCGTGGCTATCCCCACATGACCCCAACGCGGTCATCACCAAAACTTCTTCCAAACATAAAGGTGATTTCCATCCCCCTCGCCCTTCCTGCCCTTCTGTCTGCAGAACCGCTTTATTCATTAACCTCTTTTGTTTTCAGACGTGGAGGAGAGACCTGAGAGACCGGAGAAGGTCGAGAGAGTAGAGCGGGAAGAGGTAAAAGAGAGGAGACATATTCGACGTGATGAAGTGGCTCCTTATTCTAAATCCAAAAAAGGTGACTCTCCCGGGGTGTTTAATGGCTTCTGATGTGCTGGAAACATCACTGCACCTGATTCTGATTATAGTGTCATTTTATTCAAGGGAGGAAGGAAGAGGAGATTGATCCCATGGACCCGAGTGCTTATTCTGATGCTCCAAGGTAATTTACACACATTTCCTTAGCTATTATAGTGTTCCCGCTAGGCTGTTTTATCACAGCATCTGTCCACACTGCAGGGAGAGCTCGGGGGCAGCCAAGCATTTCCGTGAGTGCAGGGTACACCCCCTACATTGATGAAAAGGGGGTGCGTCTCAAGAACACGCCCCCTTTCTGTGTGATCACGCCCCTCTTGTGCCAAGCACCTCCCTTTGCAGCAGTTCATATTCATACTACAGGCTCTACAGGTTCCACTTTATGCGAGGAGGTAAATGTACTATGATAGCCGCTGCTTCTCTGCGTATTTAAGCCTGAAATTTAAAACGCTGTGTTATGCTTTTAAGATCATTGTAGTTGTAAAGCTCAAGCTTAAACGCGCCAGGAAGCAGTGGCTTGCAAATGACGCAGCTTAGTAAATGTAACCCATAGGATATACTGTATATTCTCCCTTTGATTCTACATTCTATCCTATTATATTTTATTTTTTTTTATTGTATTTTTTCTACTATTGTTTATTGGGGTTATCGAGTGTAGGCAGCAATGGTACACAATGCCCGGATACATATCAAATCACAAGATAAAATCAAGGAGGAGTAAAGTTAGGAACAATCAAGCATTTGAGACAGACAAGTCTTAGAGGCTTAATAGGGACGAATGGGAAGGAAATCTATGGAGTCACGTTTTAGTTGATCAGTAAAATATGGAAGGATCTGGGTAAACCGGGTAAGGAGGTGGCAAAATGTGGGAGTCCGCTCCAGTGCTTCAACTGTTTAAGAGCTGAGGGTATACTGTAGTCACTATTGTGCAGGTTTTTTGTTTGTTTTTTTGCAGAAAATAACTTATCCCCGCAAATTTGGGGTACTTGCAAATGGGGGCCAGCATATTTTAAAGTTTCTAAAGTTAAGCTTAAAAAATCATGAAAAATCCACCTCCCGCAAGCACCTGCAATGAGAAAAAACACATGGGGCAAACTTGGGGACCCCCCTAGAGTCTAGTTCGCTAGTTTTTAACTTTGTAGCCCAACTTTTTTTTTTTTTGCTCTCAAAATTTAAGTGATTTTTTTGGGCTAAGTGTTTTTTTTTTTTTTTTTAATGTAACGCAGTTTACCTTTGGGGGCCTGTCTGAAGGCTGCACGGGGGTTCTCGCAACGTTACATCCCAAAACCCCAATTCTGCACTTTTTTTTCGTTGCTATTCATAGGCAAAACTTTTTTGCCTATTACATTGCATTGACTTTCCGCCTAGTCGGAAAGTCTTTCAAATTGAATACGGCGATACTTTCCGCCTGGCTGTCACGAACCCGGGCTGACTCGCAGATACAACAATCTGGATCAGCTGGTTGTGATGGCGGGGCACCGCTGTCACTTACCAAAATACACGGTTCTTCTGCCACCACGCAGACTGTTCTACGGAGGTCTGCGATCTCCCAACAGATTAATAATAAATCACATTCAAATTACACACATATGTAGCATGGGCCCATCCAGGCACGCAAGTTCAATAAGAATCACGGAGAATATGCTAGATTAAATGTGTTTAATCCAAAAACTATTTTCAAGGCTTAGTTACAAAAATATTAATAAAATGACAAACAGATTATAATGAAAATATTCTCTTAGAAAATAAAAGAGAAATAATTCAGAGTCCCTAAGACAACTTACACTAAAGTTCTTAGCACTGCTGATGGGGTGGGGGATCTCACCCACAGGAATATCCTGATGCACTCCCAGACCTGACTGTCTGAACCCCAAGGAGTGGACATTGAATGTTGGATGGTATTCTCTTTTTATACATCCCTAATGCTTTGTTCATACTTAACAGGGTCTCCCAATCAGGTCAGCAGGGTTTGAGATTAATAGATTTCCAATACAGGGTTACCTCGCCAAACTAACAGGGTCCCTGCTTTAAAGATAAGTGATGATGATATAACTCACTCTTCAACTTCCCCCTTCTTGACCTATAGTAAATACCAGAATCCTTATTTTAGCCTCTATAGCATAACAAGAGTCCTTAGAAGTAGGGTACTGAAGTAACAGGAGGTCTGGTTCTGGGATTATGATCTAGGACACTGACTTCAGGGGTCATAAAAAGGGAGAGTTGTTCACACATGGCCTCACACTGTGAGGGATATATTATTAGTTTGTTACCTGAAAGCCATTCACTTGCTAATTCCAGCCCTTTCTGACCTGCACACCAAATAGCAATGGACATACCATGTTTATACAGTCTATAGAACTAAAGGACACACAGTTATATAACACTCCTCAAATCACAGGACATAGATCATTATCAACCCCTCTTCCTTGAATGCCTATCTTCAAAAGAGGTGGGGTAATACCTCAGCCCTTCTAGGCACGCACAGGTCAATTAAAGGACTTTATAGTTCACAAAATATTATTTCTTGCGATTAATCGTCACACTGGCGAAATGACGTCATCGGCGAAACTTTATCGCCGATTCCGGCTTTTCACTCCAAATTGAATGCGTGCCTTAGAGTCAGTGACCTAAACATCAGGATGTGGGAGCAAGCGAAAATAAGCTGTGTGATGAGAGTTTGGTCACAAATCCCAGAATCCATGTCGCTGCCCCCCCGATGATTACCCATATACTTATAGGACGTACAGAAAGCAGCCATCTAAGCGACATTAAAGTTTTTAAAGAGGAGCTAAAATAAAAACTCAAAATAAAACAACTGTTTCCATTGGTTACATCCATCTCGCTTAACAGGACGTTATTATTTGTTTCAGAGGTACCTGGTCGACTGGCCTGCCCAAAAGAAACGAAGCCAAGACTGGCGCGGACACCACAGCGGCAGGACCCCTGTTTCAGCAGAGACCGTACCCCAGTCCTGGGGCAGTGCTGAGGGCCAATGCGGAGGCCTCCCGCACCAAACAGTTGGAATAGGAACATTTGACGTACCCTCCGCCTGCTGTCTATTTAAACAATGTGCTCTGCCTCTGTATATGTGATCTATCACTTGTGTGAAATAAAAAATGTTTTTTTTTTTTTAATGAAGCATCAGTGTCAGTTTGCATATATGATGAACTGGATAACCTTAAATGTAACATGACCCTTTCCTGCTAACTGTATTCATTGTACCTGGGCACAATGCTTGCACCTGTTCGACAGACTAATATACCAAATTCATTTACCTAGACTGAATTAAGTAATTTAATTAATGAATTAATTAAATCAATAAAAGTCAATTTAGTGGGGAAAGACAGAGCCCTGTGCCCATGGTAACTGGATCAGGTTGGGCAGGCTAGGTATTAGGTAGATATGCACCGAAGTGGTTTTTGAAAACATGTGCCCACAGTAAACATGGCCGCGGCGCAGTGAGTCCTCGGTGAGATCAGGCTTTTGATTGGAGCAGTCACTGACAGAGGATATGGTTTAGCGGAAGGCGCCAATCAGGTAAAGGCTCCTCTGGATTCCGGGACACTGATTGGTAGAGCTGAGAGGAGTCAGCCGCCTCTTCCGGTGATTGCTGCGGCCGCTGTCAGTCAGGGCAGCCTAATCATGGCGATGCCCTTGTGTCTGCGGGCGCTGCGCCTCTCCGGGGCCGCCCGGCTCCTGCGCTCTCCCCGCATCCAACAACTCCACACCAGCCCCGCTCTGGCCTCCAAGGCCCCCGTGTCCACCGCAGCAGATCACGGTCACGGCGACCATGATGATGATATGGCCCATTCCTATTCCAAGGTAACACTCCCTTCCCCTATATACCTACTATGTGTTATTGCTATATATCATGTGTACTGTATGAGGTGACCCTGTGACAACCCCTACATACCTATCACTAGTGTTGCTGTATACCCTGTGTACTGTATAAGGTGACACCCCCCCCCCCCCATATCCATACTATAGTGTATATTGCTATATACCCTGTATACTGTGAGGTGACACCCCCTATATACATACTATAGTGTTATTGCTGTATACCCAGTATACTGTATGAGGTGACACCCCCTATATTCATACTATAGTGTATATTGCTATATACCCTGTATACTGTGAGGTGACACCCCCTATATACATACTATAGTGTTATTGCTGTATACCCAGTATACTGTATGAGGTGACACTCCCCTATATACATACTATAGTGTTATTGCTGTATACCCTGTGTACTGTATGAGGTGACACCCCCTATATCCATACTATAGTGTATATTGCTATATACCCTGTATACTGTGAGGTGACACCCCCTATATACATACTATAGTGTTATTGCTGTATACCCAGTATACTGTATGAGGTGACACTCCCCTATATACATACTATAGTGTTATTGCTGTATACCCAGTATACTGTATGAGGTGACACCCCTTATATACATACTATAGTGTATATTGCTATATACCCTGTGTACTGTATGAGGTGACACCCCCCTATATACATACTATAGTGTATATTGCTATATACCCTGTGTACTGTATGAGGTGACACCCCCCTATATACATACTATAGTGTTATTGCTGTATACCCAGTATACTGTATGAGGTGACACTCCCCTATATACATACTATAGTGTATATTGCTATATACCCTGTGTACTGTATGAGGTGACACCCCCTATATTCATACTATAGTGTATATTGCTATATACCCTGTGTACTGTATGAGGTGACACCCCCCTATATACATACTATAGTGTATATTGCTATATACCCTGTGTACTGTATGAGGTGACACCCCCCTATATACATACTATAGTGTATATTGCTATATACCCTGTGTACTGTATGAGGTGACACCCCCCTATATACATACTATAGTGTTATTGCTGTATACCCAGTATACTGTATGAGGTGACACCCCCCTATATACATACTATAGTGTTATTGCTATATACCCTGTGTACTGTATGAGGTGACAACCTCTATATATATACTATAGAGTTATTGCTGTATACCCCGTATACTGTATGAGGTGGCACCCCTTATATACATACTATAGTGTATATTGCTATATACCCTGTGTACTGTATGAGGTGACACCCCCCTATATACATACTATAGTGTATATTGCTATATACCCTGTGTACTGTATGAGGTGACACCCCCCTATATACATACTGTAGTGTTATTGCTGTATGCCCCATATACTGTATGAAGTGACACCCCCCCCTATATACATACTATAATGTTATTGCTATATACCCTGTATACTGTATGAGGTGAGAGCAATGTGTATATAGCTGTAGTATGAATACTGTACCGTATACACTGTGCGGGGAGAGGAATGTGTATATAGCTGTAGTATGAATACTGTATCCTATACCCTATACACTGTACAGGGAGAGCAATGTGTATATAGCTGTAGTATGAATACTGTACCCTATACACTGTGCACTGTACGGGGAGAGCAATGTGTATATAGCTGTAGTATGAATACTGTATCCTATACACTGTGCACTGTACGGGGAGAGCAATGTGTATATAGCTGTAGTATGAATACTGTATCCTATACACTGTGCACTGTACGGGGAGAGCAATGTGTATATAGCTGTAGTATGAATACTGTACCCTATACACTACGGGGAGAGTATAGTGTATATAGCTGTAGTATGAATACTGTATCCTATACACTGTGCACTGTATGGGGAGAGCAATGTGTATATAGCTGTAGTATGAATACTGTATCCTATACACTGTGCACTGTACGGGGAGAGCAATGTGTATATAGCTGTAGTATGAATACAGTACCCTATACACTGTACGGGGAGAGTAATGTGTATATAGCTGTAGTATGAATACTGTACCCTATACACTGTACGGGGAGAGTAATGTGTATATAGCTGTAGTATGAATACTGTACTCTATACACTGTACGGGAAGAGTAATGTGTATATAGCTGTAGTATGAATACTGTACCCTATACACTGTACGGGGAGAGTAATGTGTATATAGCTGTAGTATGAATACTGTACCCTATACACTGCACTGTACGGGGAGAGCAATGTGTTTATAGCTGTAGTATGAATACTGTATCCTATACACTGTGCACTGTACGGGGAGAGCAATGTGTATATAGCTGTAGTATGAATACAGTACCCTATACACTGTTTACTGTACGGGGAGAGCAATGTGTGTATATAGCTGTAGTATGAATACTGTACCCTATACACTGTACGGGGAGAGCAATGTGTATATAGCTGTAGTATGAATACTGTACCCTATACACTGTGCACTGTACGGGGAGAGCAATGTGTATATAGCTGTAGTATGAATACTGTACCCTATACACTGTACGGGGAGAGTAATGTGTATATAGCTGTAGTATGAATACTGTACCCTATACACTGTACGGGGAGAGTAATGTGTATATAGCTGTAGTATGAATACTGTACCCTATACACTGTGCACTGTACGGGGAGAGCAATGTGTATATAGCTGTAGTATGAATACTGTACCCTATACACTGTGCACTGTACGGGGAGAGCAATGTGTATATAGCTGTAGTTTGAATACTGTATCCTATACACTGTACGGGGAGAGCAATGTGTATATAGCTGTAGTATGAATACTGTATCCTATACACTGTGCACTGTACGGGGAGAGCAATGTGTATATAGCTGTAGTATGAATACTGTACCCTATGCACTGTACGGGGAGAGCAATGTGTATATATCTGTAGTATGAATACTGTGCTCTCCCCGTACAGTGTATAGGGTACAGTATTCATACTACAGCTATATACACACATTACCCTATACACTGTATGGGGAGAGCAATGTGTATATAGCTGTAGTATGAATACTGTACCCTATACACTGTACAGGGAGAGCAATGTGTATATAGCTGTAGTATGAATACTGTACCCTATACACTGTACGGGGAGAGTAATGTGTATATAGCTGTAGTATGAATACTGTATCCTATACACTGTGCACTGTACGGGGAGAGCAATGTGTATATAGCTGTAGTATGAATACTGTACCCTATACACTGTACGGGGAGAGTAATGTGTATATAGCTGTAGTATGAATACTGTATCCTATACACTGTGCACTGTACGGGGAGAGTAATGTGTATATAGCTGTAGTATGAATACTGTACCCTATACACTGTACGGGGAGAGCAATGTGTATATAGCTGTAGTATGAATACTGTATCCTATACACTGTACAGGGAGAGCAATGTGTATATAGCTGTAGTATGAATACTGTACCCTATACACTGTGCGGGGAGAGTAATGTGTATATAGCTGTAGTATGAATACTGTACCCTATACACTGTGCACTGTACGGGGAGAGCAATGTGTATATAGCTGTAGTATGAATACTGTATCCTATACACTGTGCACTGTACGGGGAGAGCAATGTGTATATAGCTGTAGTATGATTACAGTACCCTATACACTGTACGGGGAGAGTAATGTGTATATAGCTGTAGTATGAATACTGTACCCTATACACTGTACGGGGAGAGTAATGTGTATATAGCTGTAGTATGAATACTGTACCCTATACACTGTACGGGAAGAGTAATGTGTATATAGCTGTAGTATGAATACTGTACCCTATACACTGTACGGGGAGAGTAATGTGTATATAGCTGTAGTATGAATACTGTACCCTATACACTGCACTGTACGGGGAGAGCAATGTGTTTATAGCTGTAGTATGAATACTGTATCCTATACACTGTGCACTGTACGGGGAGAGCAATGTGTATATAGCTGTAGTATGAATACAGTACCCTATACACTGTTTACTGTACGGGGAGAGCAATGTGTGTATATAGCTGTAGTATGAATACTGTACCCTATACACTGTACGGGGAGAGCAATGTGTATATAGCTGTAGTATGAATACTGTACCCTATACACTGTGCACTGTACGGGGAGAGCAATGTGTATATAGCTGTAGTATGAATACTGTAACCTATACACTGTACGGGGAGAGTAATGTGTATATAGCTGTAGTATGAAGACTGTACCCTATACACTGTACGGGGAGAGTAATGTGTATATAGCTGTAGTATGAATACTGTACCCTATACACTGTGCACTGTACGGGGAGAGCAATGTGTATATAGCTGTAGTATGAATACTGTACCCTATACACTGTGCACTGTACGGGGAGAGCAATGTGTATATAGCTGTAGTTTGAATACTGTATCCTATACACTGTACGGGGAGAGCAATGTGTATATAGCTGTAGTATGAATACTGTATCCTATACACTGTGCACTGTACGGGGAGAGCAATGTGTATATAGCTGTAGTATGAATACTGTACCCTATGCACTGTACGGGGAGAGCAATGTGTATATATCTGTAGTATGAATACTGTGCTCTCCCCGTACAGTGTATAGGGTACAGTATTCATACTACAGCTATATACACACATTACCCTATACACTGTATGGGGAGAGCAATGTGTATATAGCTGTAGTATGAATACTGTACCCTATACACTGTACAGGGAGAGCAATGTGTATATAGCTGTAGTATGAATACTGTACCCTATACACTGTACGGGGAGAGTAATGTGTATATAGCTGTAGTATGAATACTGTATCCTATACACTGTGCACTGTACGGGGAGAGCAATGTGTATATAGCTGTAGTATGAATACTGTACCCTATACACTGTACGGGGAGAGTAATGTGTATATAGCTGTAGTATGAATACTGTATCCTATACACTGTGCACTGTACGGGGAGAGTAATGTGTATATAGCTGTAGTATGAATACTGTACCCTATACACTGTACGGGGAGAGCAATGTGTATATAGCTGTAGTATGAATACTGTATCCTATACACTGTACGGGGAGAGCAATGTGTATATAGCTGTAGTATGAATACTGTACCCTATACACTGTACGGGGAGAGCAATGTGTATATAGCTGTAGAATGAATACTGTATCCTATACACTGCACTGTACGGGGAGAGCAATGTGTGTATATAGCTGTAGTATGAATACTGTACCCTATACACTGTGCACTGTACGGGGAGAGTAATGTGTATATAGCTGTAGTATGAATACTGTACCCTATACACTGTACGGGGAGAGTAATGTGTATATAGCTGTAGTATGAATACTGTACCCTATACACTGTGCACTGTACGGGGAGAGCAATGTGTGTATATAGCTGTTGTATGAATACTGTACCCTATACACTGTACGGGGAGAGTAATGTGTATATAGCTGTAGTATGAATACTGTACCCTATACACTGTGCACTGTACGGGGAGAGCAATGTGTATATAGCTGTAGTATGAATACTGTATCCTATACACTGTACGGGGAGAGCAATCTGTATATAGCTGTAGTATGAATACTGTACCCTATACACTGTGCACTGTACGGGGAGAGTAATGTGTATATAGCTGTAGTATGAATACTGTACCCTATACACTGTACGGGGAGAGCAATGTGTATATAGCTGTAGTATGAATACTGTACCCTATACACTGTACGGGGAGAGCAATGTGTATATAGCTGTAGTATGAATACTGTATCCTATACCCTATACACTGTACAGGGAGAGCAATGTGTATATAGCTGTAGTATGAATACTGTACCCTATACACTGTACGGGGAGAGCAATGTGTATATAGCTGTAGTATGAATACTGTACCCTTATACACTGTACGGGGAGAGCAATGTGTATATAGCTGTAGTATGAATACTGTACCCTATACACTGTGCACTGTACGGGGAGAGCAATGTGTATATAGCTGTAGAATGAATACTGTATCCTATACACTGCACTGTACGGGGAGAGCAATGTGTATATAGCTGTAGTATGAATACTGTACCCTATACACTGTGCACTGTACAGGGAGAGCAATGTGTGTATATAGCTGTAGTATGAATACTGTACCCTATACACTGTGCACTGTACGGGGAGAGTAATGTGTATATAGCTGTAGTATGAATACTGTATCCTATACACTGTGCACTGTACGGGGAGAGTAATGTGTATATAGCTGTAGTATGAATACTGTATCCTATACACTGTGCACTGTACGGGGAGAGTAATGTGTATATAGCTGTAGTATGAATACTGTACCCTATACACTGTGCACTGTACGGGGAGAGCAATGTGTATATAGCTGTAGTATGAATACTGTATCCTATACACTGTGCACTGTACGGGGAGAGCAATGTGTATATAGCTGTAGTATGAATACTGTACCCTATACACTGTACGGGGAGAGCAATGTGTATATAGCTGTAGTATGAATACTGTACCCTATACACTGTGCACTGTACGGGGAGAGCAATGTGTATATAGCTGTAGTATGAATACTGTATCCTATACACTGTACGGGGAGAGTAATGTGTATATAGCTGTAGTATGAATACTGTACCCTATACACTGTGCACTGTACGGGGAGAGCAATGTGTATATAGCTGTAGTATGAATACTGTGCTCTCCCCGTACAGTGTATAGGATACAGTATTCATACTACAGCTATATACACATTGCTCTCCCCGTACAGTGCACAGTGTATAGGGTACAGTATTCATACTACAGCTATATACACACATTACCCTATACACTGTACGGGGAGAACAATGTGTATATAGCTGTAGTATGAATACTGTACCCTATACACTGTACGGGGAGAGCAATGTGTATATAGCTGTAGTATGAATACTGTATCCTATACACTGTGCACTGTACGGGGAGAGCAATGTGTATAAAGCTGTAGTATGAATACTGTATCCTATACACTGTACGGGGAGAGTAATGTGTATATAGCTGTAGTATGAATACTGTACCCTATACACTGTATGGGGAGAGCAATGTGTATATAGCTGTAGTATGAATACTGTACCCTATACACTGTGCACTGTACGGGGAGAGCAATGTGTATATAGCTGTAGTATGAATACTGTACCCTATACACTGTACGGGGAGAGCAATGTGTATATAGCTGTAGTATGAATACTGTATCCTATACACTGTGCACTGTACGGGGAGAGCAATGTGTATAAAGCTGTAGTATGAATACTGTATCCTATACACTGTACGGGGAGAGCAATGTGTATATAGCTGTAGAATGAATACTGTACCCTATACACTGTGCACTGTACGGCGAGAGTAATGTGTATATTGCTGTAGTATGAATACTGTACCCTATACACTGTACGGGGAGAGCAATGTGTATATAGCTGTAGTATGAATACTGTATCCTATACACTGTGCACTGTACGGGGAGAGCAATGTGTATAAAGCTGTAGTATGAATACTGTACCCTATACACTGTACGGGGAGAGCAATGTATATATAGCTGTAGTATGAATACTGTATCCTATACACTGTACGGGGAGAGCAATGTGTATATAGCTGTAGTATGAATACTGTACCCTATACACTGTACGGGGAGAGCAATGTGTATATAGCTGTAGTATGAATACTGTACCCTATACACTGTGCACTGTATGGGGAGAGTAATGTGTATATAGCTGTAGTATGAATACTGTATCCTATACACTGTGCACTGTACGGGGAGAGCAATGTGTGTACATAGCTGTAGTATGAATACTGTACCCTATACACTGTACGGGGAGAGTAATGTGTATATAGCTGTAGTATGAATACTGTACCCTATACACTGTACGGGGAGAGTAATGTGTATATAGCTGTAGTATGAATACTGTACCCTATACACTGTGCACTGTACGGGGAGAGTAATGTGTATATAGCTGTAGTATGAATACTGTATCCTATACACTGTGCACTGTACGGGGAGAGCAATGTGTGTACATAGCTGTAGTATGAATACTGTACCCTATACACTGTACGGGGAGAGTAATGTGTATATAGCTGTAGTATGAATACTGTACCCTATACACTGTACGGGGAGAGCAATGTGTATATAGCTGTAGTATGAATACTGTACCCTATACACTGTGCACTGTACGGGGAGAGTAATGTGTATATAGCTGTAGTATGAATACTGTATCCTATACACTGTGCACAGTACGGGGAGAGCAATGTGTATATAGCTGTAGTATGAATACTGTATCCTATACACTGTGCACTGTACGGGGAGAGCAATGTGTGTACATAGCTGTAGTATGAATACTGTACCCTATACACTGTACGGGGAGAGTAATGTGTATATAGCTGTAGTATGAATACTGTACCCTATACACTGTACGGGGAGAGCAATGTGTATATAGCTGTAGTATGAATACTGTACCGTATACACTGTGCACTGTACGGGGAGAGCAATGTGTATATAGCTGTAGTATGAATACTGTATCCTATACCCTATACACTGTACGGGGAGAGCAATGTGTATATAGCTGTAGTATGAATACTGTACCCTATACACTGTACGGGGAGAGCAATGTGTATATAGCTGTAGTATGAATACTGTACCGTATACACTGTGCACTGTACGGGGAGAGCAATGTGTATATAGCTGTAGTATGAATACTGTATCCTATACCCTATACACTGTACGGGGAGAGCAATGTGTATATAGCTGTAGTATGAATACTGTACCCTATACACTGTGCACTGTACGGGGAGAGTAATGTGTATATAGCTGTAGTATGAATACTGTACCCTATACACTGTGCACTGTACGGGGAGAGCAATGTGTATATAGCTGTAGTATGAATACTGTACCCTATACACTGTACGGGGAGAGCACAGTATTCATACTACAGCTATATACACATTGCTCTCTCTGTACAGTGCACAGTGTATAGGGTACAGTATTCATACTACAGCTATATACACACATTACCCTATACACTGTACGGGGAGAACAATGTGTATATAGCTGTAGTATGAATACTGTACCCTATACACTGTACGGGGAGAGCAATGTGTATATAGGTGTAGTATGAATACTGTACCCTATACACTGTGCACTGTACAGGGAGAGCAATGTGTATATAGCTGTAGTATGAATACTGTGCTCTCCCCGTACAGTGTATAGGGTACAGTATTCATACTACAGCTATATACACATTGCTCTCCCTGTACAGTGTATAGGGTACAGTATTCATACTACAGCTATATACACATTGCTCTCCCTGTACAGTGTATAGGATACAGTATTCATACTACAGCTATATACACATTGCTCTCCCCGTACAGTGTATAGGGTACAGTATTCATACTACAGCTATATACACACATTACCCTATACACTGTACGGGGAGAACAATGTGTGTATATAGCTGTAGTATGAATACTGTATCCTATACACTGTGCACTGTACAGGGAGAGCAATGTGTATATAGCTGTAGTATGAATACTGTACCCTATACACTGTACGGGGAGAGTAATGTGTATATAGCTGTAGTATGAATACTGTACCCTGTACACTGTGCACTGTACGGGGAGAGCAATGTGTATATAGCTGTAGTATGAATACTGTACCCTATACAGTGTACGGGGAGAGCAATGTGTATATAGCTGTAGTATGAATACTGTACCCTATACAGTGTACGGGGAGAGCAATGTGTATATAGCTGTAGTATGAATACTGTACCCTATACACTGTACAGGTAGAGCAATGTGTATATAGCTGTAGTAGGAATACTGTACCCTATATATACACTGTACGGGGAGAGTAATGTGTATATAGCTGTAGTATGAATACTGTACCCTATACACTGTGCACTGTACGGGGAGAGTAATGTGTATATAGCTGTAGTATGAATACTGTACCCTATACACTGTACGGGGAGAGTAATGTGTATATATCTGTAGTATGAATACTGTACCCTATACCCTATACACTGTACGGGGAGAGCAATGTGTATATAGCTGTAGTATGAATACTGTACCCTATACACTGTACAGGGAGAGCAATGTGTATATAGCTGTAGTAAGAATACTGTACCCTATACACTGTACAGGGAGAGCAATGTGTATATAGCTGTAGTATGAATACTGTACCCTATACACTGTACAGGGAGAGTAATGTGTATATAGCTGTAGTATGAATACTGTACCCTATACACTGTGCACTGTACGGGGAGAGTAATGTGTATATAGCTGTAGTATGAATACTGTACCCTATACACTGTACAGGGAGAGTAATGTGTATATAGCTGTAGTATGAATACTGTACCCTATACACTGTGCACTGTACGGGGAGAGTAATGTGTATATAGCTGTAGTATGAATACTGTACCCTATACACTGTACGGGGAGAGTAATGTGTATATATCTGTAGTATGAATACTGTACCCTATACACTGTACGGGGAGAGTAATGTGTATATAGCTGTAGTAGGAATACTGTACCCTATACACTGTACAGGTAGAGCAATGTGTATATAGCTGTAGTAGGAATACTGTACCCTATATATACACTGTACGGGGAGAGTAATGTGTATATAGCTGTAGTATGAATACTGTACCCTATACACTGTGCACTGTACGGGGAGAGTAATGTGTATATAGCTGTAGTATGAATACTGTACCCTATACACTGTACAGGGAGAGCAATGTGTATATAGCTGTAGTAAGAATACTGTACCCTATACACTGTACGGCGAGAGTAATGTGTATATTGCTGTAGTATGAATACTGTACCCTATACACTGTACAGGGAGAGTATTGTGTATATAGCTGTAGTATGAATACTGTACCCTATACACTGTGCACTGTACGGGGAGAGTAATGTGTATATAGCTGTAGTATTATTATTATTATTATCCTTTATTTATATGGCGCCACAAGTGTTCCGCAGCGCCTTACATAGTACATAGAACTAATAAGTGAACAAGAAACAAGTAACTTACAGTACATTACAGTGCAGGACAGGGACACAACTTATATACATTGCTGAAATAGTGATTAAAGCACTCACAATAAGCTGCCGGGAGTTGGCGGTCCCGTGTTAGGTGCCCTAATGGGGAGTAGAGAGTAGAAGAAAATGTAAAGAGAAGAATACTGTATCCTATACACTGTACGGGGAGAGTAATGTGTATATATCTGTAGTATGAATACTGTACCCTATACACTGTGCACTGTACGGGGAGAGCAATGTGTATATAGCTGTAGTATGAATACTGTACCCTATACACTGTACGGGGAGAGTAATGTGTATATAGCTGTAGTAGGAATACTGTACCCTATACACTATATGATTGGTTCTGTGCAGATGAGAAGGTGACAGCTTTGATTTATTGCAGCCAGTCAGATTTTGTTCATTTCAATTTAAATAAAAACAAATTTCTGGTTGCTACGGTTACCTCTTCTCCAAAATTACCTACATACCAGTTACCATAAGTGTCCCCCACTGTGCACAGTATGAGGGGTGTCAGCGTGTGCGTGAGATGGTGACATACCTGATTTACCAAAACCCTGAACACCCCATTTAGTCTACATCATACCCCTTCTACTTCCTCCCCTAGTCTTCCCCTTCTCGCTCCTATCCCCATCCTTCCCGCTGTCTGGCAGGATCTGTCTCTGTCTGGCTTTCTGTCCCCTGTATGAATAGGTCAGTGTGCTCCAGAAGACGAGATCCCCCCCTATGGGTTGGGTGCGTCAGAATACAGACAGCGGAATCCTGACCATCAGAATCCCAACATATTTTAGGTAAGTATCCTAACCCCTACCCCACCTTTCCCTCAACCTATTCCCAATAATAAAAAAAAATAAAACCTAACCCTATTTCTTGTTCACCTTATGCTATTTGACCGCTGGCAAAACGACCGCCGGGATGCCGATTACATCCTCCCCTATAATAAACGCTCCTTAGGTTTGGCTCGCAGCATCTCTTACCTGTACAACAAGTTGTAGAAATGTGTATGTTTCCCTGGGTTGAACTGTGTATAATATATAATTCTAAACTGTATACGGGTATCTTCCGGATCATATAATCTATCTCTACACTGCATGAGGCAATAGAAATCAAGAGAGTAGTATAATGTTTCCTGCATTTATATAATAGGGTCGTTTAGCTTTCAGATTCTGGGGCCCATTTATCAAAGTTTATTTGAGGTTTAGGTTTACCTCAAATACTAAGTATCCCCCGTATGTATTAAGGAGGGACTGCAGCAGGTATCTCCGATACTTCATCAGCTAATGGTGCATACACACGGTCAGATTTTTCCTTCAGATATGAACGATAACGATTTAAAAATCGTTCAGTCGTTCATATCTGAAGGAAAATCTGACATATCTGACATGCCTGAACGATGGACGATCAACGATGCGCGTTCCCGATGGTCAGATAACGATATCTGACATCTGATGTGTTTGCAGTCAGACTTGGACGATTCCATTCATTTTAATGCAGTCAAAAATCGTTCAATCGTTCAAATCGTTCAAATCGTTTAATCGTTCAGTCGTTCATCTGACAAATCTGACCGTGTGTACGCTCCATTAGTCCTGACTTCACCATTAGCGATGTACTGATTTTCAGAAGTGACATCATCAGTGTTGGTTGTGCACTGCCCCCTGCAGTCTGTAGCAGGTATTACGCCGTATCCTTTCACAGACAGACTTTCAGCTATTCGTTCAATATAAAAACTCACTAACTTGTAATTTATCACGGCTGAGCAGTCAGAGCAACCGCAGAAGAGAGAGAGAGAGTCTCTACATTAGCGTGTGATCCAATTAGATTATGATGTTGCTGTGCAGTAATAAATATCTGGTAAGAGGTGATTAAGGAGAGCGAATATAGCTGCTGGGTTAGGAATATCCGACTGTGACGTTAGATACACGCTGTTAATAGATCTGTGACTCTCCATGTTACGGGCATGATAAATGGTTACAACACGAGCAATATAGTAAGAAAAGCGACAAGACTGTGATTGAGACATCCACTCGCTGACATGCTGGAACAAACCGCGCAAATCTGAGGTCAGGACGAAAAAGGAATAAACTTAGCTTACGTATATATCTCCTGTTCCATGAGCTATCACTGACTTGTCCGTTTTAGAACAACAGGACATATTGGGACTATAACTCTCGCTAATCATCTTGAAATTACTTTTTTATTTCTCGCTGTTTTTAAAATTTTGCGGCAATCTTAGGAGGAACAGGCATCTGCAATACATAACATATAGAATACTTTCTCTACCCTTCTTTGTGTCAGACAAGCCAGCAACATCAGCCTGTGGAAGGCGTGCCTATTCGTTACACTGCCACCTAGGAAAATATGTTCCCGAAGTCTCTCTCTCTAACCAGAGCCCTGAATCTGTGTTATCCTGGGGGCACTGCCTGTTCTCTGATATATGGAACTGGCAAATCTTGTAAAGCTTACAATCTGTAAATGGGAGTGTGGGGGAAGCAATCACCAGAGGCAGTTCCAGCAATCCGCCTAACCAGGTGTCCTCACAACATCTGCCATCATCCACGGAGGCTGGTGGAAATCGATGGAGAGCACTTTGGCTGCATGAGAAGGCCGGCTATGGCCCGTATTCAATTGGATCGAAAATTCTGAAAAATTTCGCCTGTCCGATTTTCCGCCGCCTTTGTCTGTTTGAGGCGAAAACTTTTCATGCGCGTCCCCCGCTTTTCGCCCTATTCAATTTCAAAACAGGCGAAAGTGGCAAGTACTGTAAGAAGAGGGGAATTCAGTCTGTACCCCAAAAAAAGATGCACTAACATAGGAAATCAATGTAGATGTGTACTAATAACCCTAATAACTGTTTGGGGTACTTACCGTATATACTCGAGTATAAGCCGACCCGAATATAAGCCGAGGTACCTACTTTTACCCCAAAAAACTGGGAAAACTTATTGACTCGAGTATAAGCCTAGTGTGGGAAATGGCAGCAGCTGGTAGTGCCCCCAGTAGTAATCCCTCCTGGTAGTGCCCCCAGTGGTAATCCCCCCTTTTAGTGCCCTCTGTAGTAATCCCCCACTGGTAGTGCCCCCTGTAGTAATCCCCCCCTGTAGTAATCGCCCCCTGTAGTCCCCCCCCCCCCAATAGTAGAGAGAGACGTGATAAGAATAAAAAAAAAATAAACACTTACCTGAAACTCCCGCGCCTGGTCCCGCCGCTGTCCGCTCCTCCGGCCGCTTTGCATGGGAGAGAATGCGGCTGTGTGTTTGGCAGTGTGTAGCGCTGACCGAACTCCATCCGGTCAGCGCTACACTTCACTCGAGTATAAGCCGAGGGGGTATTTTTTCAGATCATTTTTTGCGCTGAAAAACTCGGCTTATACTCGAGTATATACGGTAAGTAGTTTAAATTGCTTCTAATTAGCGTCTTTGTAAAAGTGTTGAAGAATGGCATAAAGCTGTATTTTATTGGTGAAAATAAGTTGTCCTGTCAAATTTGGGGTTCTTTAAAATGGGTGCTAGCATATTTTTATGTCTCTAAAGTGAACTTTTAAAATACATCAAAAACGCACCTGCGGCATGCACCTGCAATCCTAAAAACGCCTGACCCATCCTTGCAGACCCCCAAGAAGTCTACTTCACTAGTTTTTATGCTTGTCTCCCCCACTTATTACTTTTTCGCCCCCAAAACGAAAGTACTTATTTTGGGGTGTTCTGAGGTAATTTTTGTTGTTGATGATTTGTCTTCTGGGGGGCTGTCCTGAGGACTCTGAGTCATTTCCCCATGTTTGCACCCTAAAATAACGATTTTTTTTGCACTTTTTTACTCCTGCTATTCATAGGAGATACTTTTTCGCCTATAGGAGAAATCGTCCTGGAATTTGAAAATGGAGGCACTTTGAAAACAGGCGGAAAGTCTGAATTCGCGGAAACTTTTCGCCAAGCGGCACTTTTCGCCTCTAATTGAATACGGCCCTTTGTCAGAAATGAAGAGAGTTCCTCAGCGTCTCACAGGATCAGGCAATGCTCTCCTATCCTGCCGTGTTGTTACACCGGTGTCACAATCTGAATTTGGAATCTAGTACTGTCAGCTGGTTTGGGTTTGATTGCACTCGGTACCCAGATCGCAGACCCTTGACCGGCTGGTAGCAGTAGTGTGGAAGAATAGTCGGTAAGCCATTGTCTGGTACACGGAGAGGTCACGCATATGCCACAGAGATGTATCCGAGAGTAGTTCTACAGTGAGCAGGGTCAGAACCAAAGAATCGCTAGGGCAGGTATGAAAAGGAGCCTCCCAAAAACAGGCAGAGGCATACACGGGGGCCCTGAGCCTCCCATCCCAATAGTGCTCTGCATCATATCGTATCTTCAGAGAAAGTTCTTAAACTTTTATCCCCTCTGAGGGCCCAACTCCACGCTGTCCTCTTCAGATAAACTGCAAAGACCTTTAGCTGTCTGAACCCAAAGTTCTATGAAAAAAGCGATAAAGCTGTTTATTTAATGGTTAGTAGACTGAAGAAAAGCTGAATACACAACAGGATTTCATTGATAATCGCACATCTCTCTATAGCAGACCTTATAACTTGACAAAATCAGTGGAGTTCCCACAAGAGTTAGAGGAACAACATTGATGATTACCTTGTTAGCTATAACCTCCCTTAATGGCCTCCAATAGTCACTGGAGGCCTAAATCTCTGGCAGCAGAGGATGATAATCGACATTCGCTCCATTAAATCTTCCTCCGCACTCGGCCTTCATGGCTTTCCTGCCCCTTGCTACAAAATTATTTATCAGTATCCTTCAGAACCTACAGATATATTTTTTTTTTAATGAAGTACGGAACATCCCCTACAGCCGCCATTTGTGTGAAAGAAATAATTATATACTGCTCAAGATAGCAGAGTATATACAATGGTGCATTTCCGCAGATCCCAAGGTCTGGTTGGATATTGAAACCCCAGCTACTTTCATCTTCATTGACACTAGCTATAATGTGACTGGCACTCTCCCGCTGGCCCCCAAAAGCTCACCCCCACGCAGTAACCATAACTAACCTCTCATTTTGGTGATGTTGTGCCAGACTCTACGATGGGCAGTTCAGTTTGTTTTTTTTTGCGCGTCCGATGAAGCTATTGAATTATTCCGGCCGGCTTGAGTGCCGCGGGCGCCCGTTACTTTTCGTGCTTGTCGTTCCCTAATGTGCCAGGTTTAGCTGCGTAAAGAGTCTATACCCTCCTAAACTATTAGGCTGACTTATTGCACATTTCTGCTCGCCACCTCAGGAGGGTGTGAGCAGGCATTATGGGCGCTCATAAAACAATTGAATCTCGCCCTTGGCCCCAGCTCCCTCCTCTTCTCCCCTTATACCTCTTACCGCAGATCTCGACGCTAACGCATTAAGGCCAACCTAAAACTTCTCAATGGTCTATCCATGTATAATCTCGCCTCCGCAGTTTTTCTCTATTATCTACAAATATCACCAGTTCTACCAGAATCTCATATCCTCTGTGTATCACTCCATGTTATGATCTTCCATAGATCATAAGGGATCCAGTCAAGATGCCAGGATACCAACGCCGGAATCCCGACCGCCGGCAACCCGAATGTAGGTATGTGGGTTAGGATTAGGCCAGGGATTGGGGGGGTTAGGGTTAGGCTACGGGGAGGGGGGGGTTAGTATTAGGCAACTCCGGGGGGGGAGTTAAATATAGGCATCATCGGTGGGAGGGAGGTTAGGTTTAGGCACCACCAGGTAAGGGTTAGGGTTAGAAGGGGGACTGTTGGGCTACTTACCGGCCCCTGTCGGGATGTTCCCCATCGGGATGCCGCTGACAGTGTTCTGACCACCGGCATCCCGTCCGCTGGTATATCATACCGATTCCGATCATAAATACCCTAACTGGTCCAACTGGGATGAAAACTTTGAAATGAGGTCCTGGATGTGAAACATCTAATTATACTGGTTGTAATTATTAGTTTAAACCATTGCAGCTAAGCAGATCTATGTAGTGTGCAGCCACACACTACATAGATCTTCAGCTGCAATAGTTTAGACTGACCGTTACAGCTAGCTTCGTATACAAATTCAAGGCTTCCTAAGGTGTCTGACTGTAGTGCGTGAGGTTAGGCGTTCAAGTCCCTGCGTGGCATGCTGAGCAATGTGCGTTTTAAATACAGGGAGATGTATCTGAATGAGAAGGTGCACATAACTTGTGAGCTAAGTAACAGTGTCATTTAATTGTAGGCATATGGGATAGGGGGTTTTGTGTCCAAATCCCTTGCTTGGTGTGTTAAGTAGCTAGTTTACTTCGGACAAGTAGAAACATCAGTGTGTCCTGACCAATGTTTAGGACTAAATGTTTAGTGACCACTGTAAAATACATCTGTGCTACAGTTTTGCAGAAATCAGACGATTATTTCACTGAGGATCACATTAATATGTTCTAGAACATTACAGTAAGTCAGACAAACTACCGTCCACAAAATGTATTTTATGCCAGTGTCTCATGTTATCTCCAGCCTGTTGCTATTCCTCGTATTCGGATAATGTAACGTACCAGCTAGTCACATTCACAGGAATTCGTGATCATTCTAGCACCCAGCACCTGTCACAACCCGTGCAGTACCCTTTTCCTGCCTGGGGTGTCGCTCTCTGCTCTAGTGACAGGTGCAGGGTGCTAGAATTTCACACTATATAACACAAAGTCAATGTAGGTTGTACACACCCCTTATGTATGATCCCATTCCCAGGTCATATCCCAATACAAGTGTGTGCAAAAGTCAGCAGATTGGTCATTAAATACAAGTGTCCAGACAGTGATTTCACAGCAAGCATAACTGACGTGTTGGCTTTTTCATTTGAGCTTTTTGTCCAAAATAAGCAACACAAACCTTCAGGTAACTCTTATTTACCGTTGTATTTACCATCCTGCAGCTTTTACTGAATATATATTTCTAAATTCCGTATACCGTATGCTCTTAATCCAATTTCTATATAATCAGGAGCAGAGTTGAGGAGTTTTTGGGTGGTTTGTTTTTTTCTTTGCCTGCTTCTTTCTCTGAGCTGTGACTATAGATCTGCCGTGTCTCTTGCATTGATTACATTTGTACCAAGCGAGCAGCGATGTAATGTGCACCAGGTCAGTATCAATTCATTAGGGAATTAATCATTTTAGGGGGGGCTATTCACTTGTTTTGGGCTCTTGTAGCTCCCGGTTTCAGTGATTGGGAGCTACTTAATTGTTTTGGGTGCCCAGCCCTGGGAATGCACGTATCGCAGATTTCTGCTCGCACCCTACTTAGGTGCGAGCAGAAATCCGCCAAAAGTAGGGATTTGGGGCTAGACGCGCCTTTACCACATCACGCGCGGCATTTAGCACAGGAGAAACCGCAGCTAATCCTGTGCAATTTGGTGCACTGTCACGACAAGCTCAGGGCGGGTTGCGCAAACACTTGAATAGCTCCCATTACTTTACACGGGGGCTACAGGCGTCCAAAATAATTGAACCGCCCCCTTAGGCACTTTTCCTTTTAAGGAGGAGGGGAAGCCACTCATTGATAGTAAAACTGAGTACACATCTGCAGGTCCGATTAAACGTTGTTACACGGATCGGTGTGCACCCGTACGCATTGAGCAAACTTTAGTTCTGTGTGTGTGATGTCTTCAGATAACTGGTGCAGCACATGAAATCCTGGCATCCGATCTGACTGTTGCAGGAACGTTTGCAGCCATTTATCAGAGAAGACTCCTGCACACACTATACAATTATCGGCTTGATAATTGTATAGCGTGTACCCGGGTTAATATGCAGCAAAGTCTCTGTATTAGCGAATATACTTGAGATAACCTGGAGTGTTTATTCTTTAAACTATACACATCCACTAAGGAAGGAGAGGCTTGCCTGAGTTAGATTGGTAGCTTAGCAGACTTGCTGTGCAAAAACACTCTGAGAGGTATTCAATTAGATATGAAAAGTCGGAACGTTTTCGCCTGTCCGACTTTTCGCCTTATTCGCCTGTTTCCAAGGCGAAATCATTCCATGCGCATCCCCGCTTTTCGCCTAATTCAACTGCAAAACAGGCGAAAACAGAATTAGGCGAAAGCGGAACAGGCGAAAAGTACTGAAAGAATTGGGGGATTCAGTCTGTACCCCAGAAAAAGGTATATTAACATAGGGAATCAATGTAGATGTGTACTAATAGCCCTAATAAAACAATTTTGGATAATTAAGTTGTGTAAATTGCTTGCTATTAGCGTCTTTGTAAAAGTGGTGAAGAATGACATAAAGCTGTATTTTTTTGGTAAAAATAAGTAGTCCAGACAAATTTGGGGTACTTGAAAATGGGTGCTAGCATATTCTTATGTCTCTAAAGTGATTTTTTTTTAAAAACATGAAAAATCCACCTGTTACATGCACCTGCAATCCCAAAAACACCTGACCCATCCTTGTGGACCCCCAAGAAGCCTATATCGCTAGTTTTTATGCTTGTCCCCCCACTTTTTACTTTTTTACCCCAAAAATGACACTTCTTTTTTTGGTTGGCGGTAGTTTTTTTTTTTTTTTTTTGCAGATCTGTCTTTTGGGGGGCTGTCCCAATGGTTCTAAGTCGTTTCCCCATGTATGCACCCCAAAATTAAGATTTTGCATTTCTTTTCACCTGCTATTGATTGGCGAATCTTTTTTTATAGAATTCAATGCATCGAGTTTCCGCTTAGGCGAAATTGTCCTGGAATTGAATTTGGCGACATTTTTTTTTTTTAGGCAAAATTTTCTCAAAAAAAACAGGCGAAAAAGGCTTTTCCCCTCTAATTGAATATGCCCAAAAGATTGTTGGATTGCGCTTCAGAGTGAAGCTTAATAAAACTTGCTACAATGTAATAACCACTTGACTTTGAAACAAAATATTTAGACAATGCTTCTCTTAGTAAAATATAACACGTTTGATACACATAATCAAAATGTAGCAATTTTGACACACATGAGATATAACAAATCTACCACATAATAAAACATACATGTATACAATAGTGTCCCTTGGTTTTGAGAACTGACTAGCCAGCTGGTACTGGCTGATTGGATTAGCAGCTGTAAGTGGGAAAACTACATTTATTTACACTAGCGCAAGGATGTCAGCGGTCGGGAAACCGTCACACTGTAATGTAAAATTTTCTCTAATTGAATATGGCCCTCTGTGTGGATTGGGGTAGTCATTCCGAGACGGGGCCATGATGTCACAGCAGCTCACAAGCCCGATCTGCCCTTTAACTTGTATGAGATCCCAACAGGGCACCGTCCTAGAGATGCGGAAAGGAGTCCTGCAGTTTGTATTTCAGTGCTGAGGTCATACATTGTAACACTGAACAACGTATTTACCTTCATGTTCATATCTGTAGATTTAAAGGTCTTGGTAGGTGTTTTTAAATGTCCATTCCCAATATGTATATACTGAGCTGGACACACTACAGCGTGGAACCGAGCAGGCATGGTCTATCCTATTCTGTCCTTGTAAGATCTATCTATCCTAGCCTAAAGCCCCATATAGGTGGAGATGATCACACACTACTGATCTCATAGGTAACCTAATGATGTGGCTACTGTAATGCAATCTGCGTGTCTTACTAATGTCTGTCTACTGCTGTTATGTTGCCACCAACTTTACTTTCAGTACAAATAGAATAAATGAGCTGTGTCATGGGACAGCGGTTCCTATGTACAATGCGCTATACTGTGCCAATAGAGCAGCTAGAATTTTTGGGAAGGACACAATTACGGCGTCTACCCCCATCCCACCCCCGAAACTTGCCTCACTAGTTTCAAACCACTCTTCCCCTCCCTACAGCTCTACCCTCATCTCTCTCCCCCCCCCCCCCTCTCTCCCGCTGACCAGGACCTCTCCTCCACCCTGGTCACTCACTTCCTCTCACGCTCGCCTCCCGAGATTTCGTGTAAGGTGCTCCCTCTCCCAGTCAGGGTCTGTACCAGCCTCCCCAGCTATGACGTACCTTCTTTGTTATAGCGTATCCACCCTCCTGATTGTCAGTATTCTCCTCCATCCCTCCTCAATATCATTCCCAGTTCTCCCTTCCCTTTAGTATATAAGCTTTTACGTGCAGGGCCCTCATTCCTCCTCTGCTTCCTTTGCACCCTCCATGTCACCAGTGCTCTGCTCCCTTGTCTCCTCGCCATCACTCTGCCTGCTTACCCACGTTGGGTACAGGATCACTGGGCACCAAAGCAACTCCCATCGGCGACTTCTGCTAGCTTCAGCAAGTTCTCCTAACCTTGCCCCTGTTATCTGCCTTACCCAGCCTGTGGTGTGATATTAATGATTGGTACTTACGCTATGGTCTGCCATTGTGTATTGTACTTATGCTCTGATCACCCTATTACTGTGAAATGCTTTCTTTGTTGACGATGCATGGCGCTGCCTGCACCTTGCAGGGTTTTTATTAGTAAAAGATAATAATAAAGTAACAGATAATAGTTAATCAATTTAATTGGTGCTGTTCTCTGTTTCAACAGCAGGGGGCGACGTGTGCACATCTTTAGGCTCTGCCTGTCATGAGACAGATTGATGTGAATCTTTTACACCTCTGCTTGCTCCTTTTCTGAACACCCCCTACAAACACACACACACGCGCACACACACACGCACACGCACTCTTTGACATTTATAATATATATATATTTTTTTTTTTGTACTCCTTCAGTATTGCGTTCTTGAAGCTGCTCATTGTATTCTCTCCCGCGAGGCGCTATTGTCTGCTGCCTCATCATTAGTTGCTTCTCCTTTTGTTCCCGGGCTGCACAGCCTTCTCTCACCTCTCAGTGCCTGTGTGATGGAAACGTTTGACAGTGGCGGCTGCTTTCATGTCCTGTCCCTGTGCGGAGACAGCAGCTGTGCCGCTACTTCAGCCCCCAAGAACTTACTCTCTATATGTAGGAGTTGGTGGAGCACTGTAAAACGTGATAGTGTCAGCTCAGACAAACGTTTAACTATTGTTTCGCTTTCTTACACTAATGTTTGATGCATGTTTTGTTTTTTTTCTCACCCCATTTCTCTGTCAACCCGCCCTCCTCACCCCATCTTTCTGAACCCCATTTCTTACCGCTCCCCCAACTAATTTCCTCCTGCAAATCCTGTGCGTTTTTTTTTTACTACTTTAACCCCTTCTTTCCCCGCTTCCACTATTTGTTGCCCCCCCCTCCCCAAAATTCTGTTTCCTTATTAACCTGCCACCACCTGGGTACCCGTCCTGCTCCCTTCGTCTCACCTGCCCACTTACTCGCCCCTTTCCTCCCTACTCAATTTGCCTGCTCCCTATCTTGCCTTTCTGCCCTGTTGCCCCCCCCTCTCCTCTGCTCTAGAACCCGGACTGGCATGGATTCTGCGAGGATCCGGAAGCAGATGTCCAGAACATGCGGGCAGTCATGTTTGCTGGCGTTTCGCTCTGCCTCGTGCTGGGGACCGTCTTCGTATATTATTTGCCACCGAGGAAGTGAGTGCCATATTCTTCATTTCATTTTGCTGCCCCTCTCCTCCTCCTCCCTGCCTTCCCTGTGCAACCTCATTGCCTCCACTCCGCCCGCTCCCCCTGCGCGCTAAACACAATAAACTGCCGGTGCGGCTGCGACTATTCTCTCAGCATTCATATTCCCATCACTTAGTCATCTCTGAGGGGGAGAATATATTGCAGATATAAGTCTTCTGCTGACAGAAACTTGCAGTTAATGCTCCATCTAGCCTGTCGCTGCCGCCAGAGTGACAGAGACAGGAGGTGCCCCCCTCCCCTACTCTGCCCCAGTTGGGGGGGGGGGGGGGGTTTGCGTAGAGTCAAAGCAAACCCCCGTGGACCTGTGTGGCTGAGGAGCGACTATTTATAGCCACTAATTGCTTGTTCAGGAGACTACTGGAGCAGGGACTACTAACTGGGACGAGGGGACAGATGTATGGAAACATGTCCCGTCTGTCACTGTCACCTCGCTGGTGATACAGATGTATGTTGGCCTGTCTGGCCCAGGGAGTGATTAGTGTGATAATTCAGGTGAGGGCTGCGCTCGCTGTACCGTCAGTCCACGCTTCCTAAGGGAGAGATCTAATGAGCACTAATCAATTATTTATTCTCATGCTGAGCTGAAAGAAAACAGCAGCAAAGTCTGTCTCACCCCAGCTCTCTCCTAACATCGCACATTAATACACACAGACCGCGGCCCCTACATCCCCCCCCCCCACACACACACACTACAGCGCTTCCGGCTCAGTCACCCCCCCTCACAATTGTGTATACATGGCCTCTCAGACAAGGGAAGCTCTCAGTACCTACCCCACACATTTGTGTAGCATCCCAGGTGAAGAATGTGCGAGTTTGGCGTGATACAGGGAGAGGCCCGCAGCTTGGTAAGGGCACAACGCCAACCCTCGCCTCACTGCCAGTCCTCCACATGTAGTGTCTCCCCGTGTATCACATGCTGGTGCACACGCCTCGCCTCACTGCCAGTCCTCTACATGTAGTGTCTCACCGTGTATCACATGCAGGTGCACACGCCTCGCCTCACTGCCAGTCCTCCACATGTAGTGTCTCCCCGTGTATCACATGCCAGTGCACACGCCTCGCCTCACTGCTAGTCCTCCACATGTAGTGTATCCCCGTGTATCTGGTGCACACGCCTCGCCTCACTGCCACTCCTCCACATGTAGTGTCTCCCCGTGTATCACATGCTGGAGCACACGCCTCACCTCACTGCCAGTCCTCCACATGTAGTGTCTCCCCGTGTATCACATGCAGGTGCACACGCCTCACCTCACTGCCAGTCCTCCACATGTAGTGTCTCCCCGTGAAACACATGCTGCTGCACACGCCTCGCCTCACTGCCAGTCCTCCACATGTAGTGTCTCCCCGTGTATCACATGCCAGTGCACACGCCTCGCCTCACTGCCAGTCCTCCACATGTAGTGTCTCCCCGTGTATCTCACACGTGCACATACAATACCTCACTGACATTCTTACTCATGCAGTGTCTCCCCTTATATCACACTCCTGCGCCCCCCTCCCCTCACTACCAATCCTCCTCGTGCAGTGTCTCCCCTTATATCACACTCCTGCTCCCCCCTCCCCTCACTACCAATCCTCCTCGTGCAGTGTCTCTCCTTATATTACACTCCTGCTCCCCCCTCCCCTCACTACCAATCCTCCTCGTGCAGTGTCTCCCCTTTTATCACACTCCTGCTCCCCCATCCCCTCACTACCAATCCTCCTAGTGCAGTGTCTCTCCTTATATCACACTCCTGCTCCCCCCTCCCCTCACTACCAATCCTCCTCGTGCAGTGTCTCTCCTTATATCACACTCCTGCTCCCCCCTCCCCTCACTACCAATCCTCCTCGTGCAGTGTCTCCCTTATATCACACTCCTGCTCCCCCCTCCCCTCACTACCAATCCTCCTCGTGCAGTGTCTCCCCTTATATCACACTCCTGCTCCCCCCTCCCCTCACTACCAATCCTCCTCGTGCAGTGTCTCCCCTTATATCACACTCCTGCTCCCCCCTCCCCAATCCTTATGTAGTGTGTCCCGATGAACAATCCAAGCACCCGCCCGCCCCCAGCATGTGTTACCCTGTGTAATAGGCCTTCCTCTATAGCGCCCACTCTGGAAATACCTTTTGAAAATAAAAAATGTCATCTTGCTAACACACCTACTCCTAAAATACCCAGTGCAAGCCCTCGCCTCTACACCGTGTGACATGTATACCCCCTGCCCCACCAGTGCCATCCCAGAGCCCTGCGATCTCCTTGTTGGGGGTGGGATACTCAAGGTGCCGGGTGGGGGGTTGCTGTTTTCTGGTTCTCTGTGGGAGTTTGATATGTTGCGGCTGTAGCACACATAGGAGGTGAGGAAGCTGTTAATACATTTTAATGAGTGTCAGCATCTGCTAGAAATAGAGAAAGTGTTTAATAATTCTCTCACTTGGAATGGAGCTTATCCCCTGCTCCTAGAAACCAGAGACCTCCCTGCACCAGCTTTCATTCCTGATTCCTGACTTATCCTCTTTACCATACACACTATTCTTCATTATCCCACATTAATACCCTTTATACCAATGTATTATTTGCCTTAAAGAGCTCCTTTAGAGATCTGCTATATACTGTGGTTAGGAATGCTTACACCGGTATAATGAGAGGGCTCCTGCACTCCCAGCGTGGAGCTTTCCAGTGCTGCAGTCTCCACCTCGCTCTGCAAGAGTCACCAGACGGTAAAGTTCAAAGGAGCTATTGGTGGTTCATGCTATCTCTTCCCTTATTACAATTTACAGCTATGATACTCAACCCTGATACTTCCCCATTCTCTTGCTGCTTGCGTTCTTCACCTCTTCCCTGTGTTCATGTGTCTCTATTTCCACCTCCCCAAATAGCCAGTGGCTCGCTCACTCTGGTTAGCTGCCTGGATCGCTATGTTTAGCTGTATCTGACTCTCACACTGACTGGCTCACTCTATTTGGCTCTCTCCTAATTTTCTCTCTCTCCCCCTCCCAAACTCACTCTCTCCCCTACATTCATATTCTCTCTCTCTCCCTCCTACATTCATATTCTCTCTCTCTCCCTCCTACATTCATATTCTCTCTCTCCCTCCTACATTCATATTCTCTCTATCCCTCCTACATTCATATTCTCTCTCTCTATCCCTCCTACATTCATATTCTCTCTCTCCCTCCTACATTCATATTCTCTCTCTCCCTCCTACATTCATATTCTCTCTCTCCCTCCTACATTCATATTCTCTCTATCCCTCCTACATTCATATTCTCTCTATCCCTCCTACATTCATATTCTCTCTCTCTATCCCTCCTACATTCATATTCTCTCTATCCCTCCTACATTCATATTCTCTCTCTCTCCCTCCTACATTCATATTCTCTCTCTCCCTCCTACATTCATATTCTCTCTCTCCCTCCTACATTCATATTCTCTCTCTCTCCCTCCTACATTCATATTCTCTCTCTCTCCCTCCTACATTCATATTCTCTCTCTCTCCCTCCTACATTCATATTCTCTCTCTCTCCCTCCTACATTCATATTCTCTCTCTCTCCCTCCTACATTCATATTCTCTCTCTCTCCCTCCTACATTCATATTCTCTCTCTCTCCCTCCTACATTCATATTCTCTCTCTCTCCCTCCTACATTCATATTCTCTCTCTCTCCCTCCTACATTCATATTCTCTCTCTGTCTCTCTCTCTCTCTCTCTCTCTCTCTCTCTCTCTCTCTCTCTCTCACATTCATATTCTCTCTCCCCTACATTCATATTCTCTCTCTCCCTCCTACATTCATATTCTCTCTCTCTCCCTCCTACATTTATATTCTCTCTCTCCCTCCTACATTCATATTCTCTCTCTCCTACATTCATATTCTCTCTCTCTCTCTCTCCCTCCTACATTCATATTCTCTCTCTCCCTCCTACATTCATATTCTCTCTCTCTCTCTCTCCCTCCTACATTCATATTCTCTCTCTCTCTCTCTCCCTCCTACATTCATATTCTCTCTCTCCTACATTCATATTCTCTCCCTCCTACATTCATATTCTCTCTCCCTCCTACATTCGTATTCTCTCTCCCTCCTACATTCGTATTCTCTCTCTCTCTCTCTCTCTCCTACATTCATAATCTCTCTTCCTCCTACATTCATATTCTCTCTCTCCCTCCTACATTTATATTCTCTCTCTCCCTCCTACATTCATATTCTCTCTCTCCTACATTCATATTCTCTCTCTCTCTCTCTCCCTCCTACATTCATATTCTCTCTCTCCCTCCTACATTCATATTCTCTCTCTCTCTCTCTCCCTCCTACATTCATATTCTCTCTCTCCCTCCTACATTCATATTCTCTCTCTCCCTCCTACATTCATATTCTCTCTCTCCCTCCTACATTCATATTCTCTCTCCCCCTACATTCATATTCTCTCTCTATCCCTCCTACATTCATATTCTCTCTCTCTCCCTCCTACATTCATATTCTCTCTCTCCCTCCTACATTCATATTCTCTCTCTCCCTCCTACATTCATATTCTCTCTATCCCTCCTACATTCATATTCTCTCTCTCTCTCCCTCCTACATTCATATTCTCTCTCTACCTCCTACATTCATATTCTCTCTCTCTCCCTCCTACATTCATATTCTCTCTATCCCTCCTACATTCATATTCTCTCTATCCCTCCTACATTCATATTCTCTCTCTCCCTCCTACATTCATATTCTCTCTCTCTCCCTCCTACATTCATATTCTCTCTCTCTCCCTCCTACATTCATATTCTCTCTCTCTCCCTCCTACATTCATATTCTCTCTCTCTCCCTCCTACATTCATATTCTCTCTCTCTCCCTCCTACATTCATATTCTCTCTCTCCCTCCTACATTCATATTCTCTCTCTCTCCCTCCTACATTCATATTCTCTCTCTCTCCCTCCTACATTCATATTCTCTCTCTCTCCCTCCTACATTCATATTCTCTCTCTCTCCCCTCCTACATTCATATTCTCTCTCTCTCCCTCCTACATTCATATTCTCTCTCTCTCCCTCCTACATTCATATTCTCTCTCTCTCCCTCCTACATTCATATTCTCTCTCTCTCCCTCCTACATTCATATTCTCTCTCTCTCCCTCCTACATTCATATTCTCTCTCTCTCCCTCCTACATTCATATTCTCTCTCTCTCTCCCTCCTACATTCATATTCTCTCTCTCTCCCTCCTACATTCATATTCTCTCTCTCTCCCTCCTACATTCATATTCTCTCTCTCTCCCTCCTACATTCATATTCTCTCTCTCTCCCTCCTACATTCATATTCTCTCTCTCTCCCTCCTACATTCATATTCTCTCTCTCTCCCTCCTACATTCATATTCTCTCTCTCTCCCTCCTACATTCATATTCTCTCTCTCTCCCTCCTACATTCATATTCTCTCTCTCTCCCTCCTACATTCATATTCTCTCTCTCTCCCTCCTACATTCATATTCTCTCTCTCTCCCTCCTACATTCATATTCTCTCTCTCTCCCTCCTACATTCATATTCTCTCTCTCTCCCTCCTACATTCATATTCTCTCTCTCTCCCTCCTACATTCATATTCTCTCTCTCTCCCTCCTACATTCATATTCTCTCTCTCTCCCTCCTACATTCATATTCTCTCTCTCTCCCTCCTACATTCATATTCTCTCTCTCTCTCCCTCCTACATTCATATTCTCTCTCTCCCTCCTACATTCATATTCTCTCTCTCTCCCTCCTACATTCATATTCTCTCTCTCTCCCTCCTACATTCATATTCTCTCTCTCTCCTCCTACATTCATATTCTCTCTCTCTCCCTCCTACATTCATATTCTCTCTCTCTCCTCCTACATTCATATTCTCTCTCCCTCCTACATTCATATTCTCTCTCTCTCTCCCTCCTACATTCATATTCTCTCTCTTCTCTCCTCCTACATTCATATTCTCTCTCTC